>JADXDR010000145.1:50395-68831 GCA_025026875.1 Chlorella ohadii
GGCTGGGGAAGGCATGTGGGGATGAATCACAGCGGGGCTGGGGTCGGGCGCAGAGGGCGGGAGGAGAGCGGCGGGCGCCTGGTAACATGCCCGCCCAGCCAGCGGCTGGGGGAGAAAATGGGGAGGCGGCGGGGCCGCAAGTGTGGCAGACCTGGGGCAGCCGGCGACCAGGCACCGGCGCCCGTACAAACAGCGCAGCCTGCCCCGGCACAGTAGCTGCGGGAGCGTCCAGACAGGCGGGCTGGGATCGCGGCAGGGACAGGGCAGGTGCAAGGGAGCCGGCACAGGTCAGCGGAGGGGGCACTCAGGAGGGGCAATGGGACGAGCGGCGGCCGGTGGCCAGGCACCGCCGACCATACAAACAGCGCAACCCGCCCCGGCACAGTAGCTGCGGGAGCGTCCAGACGGGCAGGWTGGGWTCGCGGAGAGGAGGGAGGGCGGCACAGGGGKGAACGGCTTGAGCAGGTCACATGTAGCGCGCGAGAGTGAAAGGTKGGGCGCTGGCAAGCAGCAGCGGTAGGGCAGCCGGTGTGAGGCTGGAATGGGGAGGCCGGCAAGCGGCTGGAAAGGGGGAGGCCGRCGAGCGGCAAAGNTGGGGCGCTGGCGGGTGCGCGCGGCGGAAGTGGGTCACCGAAACGGAGTCGGGAAAGGGGGCGCGAAGGGGGAAGCCAACGCGRTATGCGGSKAGGGACAGAAAGCCGAGGAAGGGTCAGTCTGTANGGGGGGGGGAGCAGCCAGCGGGCGGCCGCCGCTGGCACGCTCAAAGCGGCGGCGGCGGCAGCACGGCTGTCTCATGCYGACCGCCGCGCGCCGCTGGGCACTCTCGCTCGCGCTGRTAGGCCGCTGCACGCGTGCGATGTGATGGGGGCGGCYGCTAGGGCCGWGAAGGCCAAAGGCCGGGGGTAACCACGGGTCGGAAGACCCGCGGGGCTGCCATCGCTGCCTTCGCCGCAGTCCGCAGTCCGTGCAGGCCCCGAAACGCCGCCAGCCGCACCGCTGAGGCCGCCCCAGGTGCGCGAGCGGTGGCCGCCTGGCACCGGCCGCCGCTGGCTCGTCCCAGCCCTCCCATTTAACTGGGGTGTTGCCTGGGGAGGCCCCARGGGCGCGGGGGAGGCGCCRCGGGGCCTGCCGCGGGAGGGGGCTGTAGGAAGGAAGGATGAACAACTCGCGGATAGGAGACGAAGAGACACTTTGGCTGTGGCATTGTAAAGGCCTGTAATTGCAGTCTGGACATCTCCCCTTCTAGCACGCAGCATTGCTGCGATAGTCCCCGAGCGTTCAGACTCTGACCTTCAGGTCGAGCGTTCGAGACAGCGTGGCCGAGTGGTTAAGGCGGTGCCCTGCTAAGGCATTGGGGAAACCCGCGTGCGTTCGAATCGCATCGCTGTCGCAACCATTTTGCTTACCCTCATAAGGGTTGGGGGGCTATACCTGCTGTGGATCGCTCCAGTGCACTCACTGCAGCCACTCTCTCTCACAGATTGGCACATGCGGCAACAAGYAGTCAACCCAACAATMTGAAAAGCATACGTTGGCGGCAGTGATAATTGCATCACGGATACAGCTGCTGGGCCACAGCATCATGCTTCCTTTTGGTCGGTGGCATGCGCAAGATGGTCAGCCATGTTCTCAAAAGCATCGCGGCTGTGCAGCGCCGTCAGCTGCGAGCTCTCCACCTCCCCGCCTGCATGTGAGCAACATAAMGCAGGTGTGGGMTGTGCGGCAGGAGGGCAGCAAGGAGTGCGACAGGGCGGGAATGTGCACCGCCCGTGTGCCGCACCTGTACGAAAGGGGCGGCGCGCCTCCTCCACCSCGCTCCTGTCGATCACGGCGCCACTCTGCATGTGGYGCATCGGGGACAGAGGGCCAGTATATGCGKACCGCGGTGGCCAGGCGCTTGCTCAGTCTCGTGTATCAACACTCAGGGCAGCAACGGAACAACCACACATTCTGCCCCACTCGCACACCTCCATGGCCATCTCCTCCGCCAGGCCGATGGTGATGCCGCCATGCACCTCCTCATCTGCTGGAACAGCAGCATGGRCAGCAGCCTGTGTGATCATGCAACCGGCAGGCAGGCAGGCAGGAAGTAATGGCAGCCATTGATGGCTGCTGCGCACAGGGGCTGCCGCGGCGGGCCGGGTRGGCACGCAAGGCTGGGCAGGGGGTGGAGCGGCTTGCTGCGCTCAGCCAATGCAGGGCACCGCACTCACCGCCCCGACYGTCTGCCATGCTGCCGCKCGTCCTGCGTGGGCCTGCAGGTCAGCAACAGGCGGCAGGCGGCAGCCGCACTTTAGCAGAAGCTTGCAACAACCGCATGTGCCGGCAAGCCGTGCCGCCGCCGGCGTGCGGCGCCGCTGCTCACCAGGCGTCAACCCCCCGATCGGCCGCTGTCCGACACTCTCGGTCGCAAACAGCGGCTGAAATTGCGGGCAAGTGGCCCGGTCAGTGGGAGAGTGAGCTTGGCGCTGTCGGGCCACCCACCTGGTGTTTCGGAAGCTTCTTCCTGGCCAATCAACTCGCGGATAGAAGGTCAGAGAGCCGATTCAGCAGGCTACAAGGGGCGCGGGGCCTGCGGGAGAAGTGTGGTGGTGTCGGCCTGGCGCTTTGGTCGCTTTGGAATGTTGTCTGCACCCTAGGGAGGTTATGGCGAGCAAGAAATAATGGGCAGCGCGCAGGCCGAGCGGCGATCTGAACGCATCAGGTGCCCTGGGCGGTCGCATGACGCCGCCGCGCATGAACCTGCAACTGTGCAGCAACCAGAAGAGATGGTTGCGACGCATGCAAGCCTGCACCATCCATGCTAGCGGATGGTGGGGCTCTGATCAGTCATGGCATCTGCGCCACACAGCGCCGCCGCTGCCGCCTGCCGAGTCCACACTGCTCGACCCCGTGTGCGCTGCACCGGCCTCAGCCCGCTGCCACTGGTCAGGGCTGCCCCAAGCTCGCTGCTATATGCCGGGGCGTGATCATGCAACTGGGCGGACGATAGGCTGACTGCAAGCCATGAAACTCGGCCCAGCAGGTCGGTGTTGCAGCACGCGGCCGCTGGGCGTGCTGCGACGGCGCGCAGCGGGCCCAGTATCCGTGGGCTGAAGGCTCTCTCGACACTTCTGCGTTCAACGATCAGCGCCACAAGCCAGTTAAATAACGATCAAAGCCCCCGCAGCACTCCACCGCGTCGGCGCTCACGCCACCCAAAACGTTAACAGCGAGTGTGTGCAAGGCAGGGCCCGCCAAGCGACAGATCATGCGTGCGCGAGCTCACGCGACCGTGCCGACGGCTGCAAGCCCGTGCTGCTTGCGTCGGGCGGTGCCGCCGGTGCCGCCGCCACACCGCCACCGTTCGCCGCTGCTGCGTGCGGACCGGCTCGTGTGCCTGGCAGCCCCGCCACCCYTCCGCGATGGCAASGGCAGCGAGGCTGCGACAGGCAGCAGCGTTGTTGTGGCAGCCCCGCCTGCTGCGCCTGCGCCACCCGCTCCCAAGAAGACACGGTGCGTTTGCTTCCGCTGCTGGCGCTCCTACCTCGGCGCGTCTGCCCAGGCCGAAGACGGCGATGTGACCCAACGGGCCTGCCACCTCTGCCCCACTCGCAGGGTGGTGGTGCTGGGCAGCGGCTGGGGCGCGGTCAGCTTCATAAAAAACCTGGACCCCGCCGCCTTTGGGGGTGCGCAGAGTGGAAGGGGGTGCTCTTGGCGATGTGGGGGCCTCAGCCTGCCCTGCCTGCTTGGTGGCAGAGGCCGCCAGAGGTCTTGAGCAGACCTTCCTTGCTGCAGCTGCTGAATTGCCTGCAGCTCGGCCGCTGCCCTGCCCACCGCGCCACCCCCAACCACCTCGCCCCGTTCCCATGCAGAGGGAGGAGCTTATGAGCTGGTGCTGGTCAGCCCCCGCAACTACATGCTGTTCACGCCCCTGCTGCCCAGTGAGCGGCTACACTGTTGCGGGCCGCCTTTCCATGTGCTGAAGTATGTGTGCTGCAGCAGCGTAACCGATGTGAACTCCGCTCTGCTGGTCCACAGTACCGCCTCACCAGCCCCTACGTACCGCCTGATGCAGGCGCTGTGGGCGGCGTGGTGAGCGAGGCCAGCATTGTGGAGAGCATCCGCAACATAATGCGAGGCCTGGTGAGGTGGCTGGCTGCTGCTGCCTGGCTGCCTGCCACCTTGGGTGGCTGCAGAAGCCAGGGCTCAAACTGCCAGCGGCAGCAGGCCGTGTCCCCGGCAGCAGAGGCAGGCCCTGGAGGCAGCAGCCAGCTTGCATGCGCCCCTAACTTCTGACCGGTGCCTGCCATCAGCACGCCCTATGCTATACGAATGCCTGCTCACGCTCGTTAAGCAGGGTGTGTACTACGAGGCACGGGCCGTGGACATTGACCCCGCCAAGCGAACCCTCACGTGTGTGCGCGAGTTCTGCGAGGTGCGGCAGGCAGCAGGGCAGGGTCATATATGCATTGGTGCATGCGGCACCTGCCGTATGCGGCAGCATTGAGAGTGTGGCAGCAGTGTACAGGCATGTTGAGTGCTGCTGCGCCAGAGTGCCACAGTGCTTCATTGGTTTGTGGATTACAGCCAGCCCCGGTGCCCGCCGCCCCGGCCTGGCAGGTGTGCGCACGCCGCCGCGCGAGCGGCATGGACGGGCAACACAGCGAGGAGGACCACACCTTCCACCTGTCCTACGACATCCTGCTGTGCTCGGTGAGGGCTGCGGGGCAGGGCAGCTGGGCTCTTGGCAACCTCTTGCCAACAGCTGATAAGGCAGTGGTGTGGCCTGCTGGCTGGGACTGCATTTACCAAGCCCAGCATTCCTTGATAGCACAGCTGCCTCCCTCCCCTGCCTCTCCTGCCGCAGGTGGGCGCCGTGAACGCCACCTTTGGCATCAAGGGCGTGCAGGAGCACTGCTTCTTCCTCAAGTCGATGGAGGACGCGCAGCAGCTGCGCCGCCACGTCAGGTGGGCAATCTGGGGCTGCACGCCTGTGGTAACAATTGCTGTGGGTGCAAGCAAGCAGGTGGTGATGCACATGCGAGCGTCCGTCCCTGAGTTAGGCTCCCTTCTGTCAAACAATGTACCGCCTAACCTTCCTGCCTGCAGCAAGACGCTGGAGCATGCTGCCCTGCCGGACGTCACACCTGAGAGCCGGCGCAAGCTGCTGTCCTTTGTGGTGGTGCGTGCGGCTTGATGGCGGCGGTCTTGCTGCTGCCAAACGCTGCGCCAATGCTGGTTTAAGCTGCTCAGGTCTGACTGATGTCGCTTGCCTGCCATTTTAGCCTGGCGCTGTTGCAAGGCCTCTTGCCCGCCGTTGGCAGCTCTGGCTGGCACTTGCATGCAAGCCCACTGGCCCGTGCTCGCTGCCTGCTACTGCCCTGCAGGTGGGCGGCGGCCCAACAGGTGTGGAGGTTGCTGCGGAACTGATGGACCTGGTTGAGGAGGATGTTGCCCGCAAGCTGCCGCACATTGAGGTGGGTGGCACCATCTGGCAGGCTGGGAGGAGCTCTGCGGGCCAGCGGGGCTGGTCTTGCTGGGCGGGGGTATATGGTAGCTGGGCTGGGCGGATGGGCTGCAAGCTGGCCTCCCCTAGCATGGTGCTGCTTGAATGTAGGCACCTCCACATCTCGTCCTGCCTGCTGCCTGGCTTGCCACCCGCAGGAGGATGTGAGCATCACGGTGCTGGACGGCTCGGACACGCTGCTCAGCTCCTTCCACACGTGAGGCTGAACTGGGGGCTGCAGCTCCGCGGCCAACAGTGGCGCCCAGCCTGCGGTGGTCGTACGTAGCACACGGCTGGTGGCATGCCTGCTTGTTCTGCATGGCGCAAAATGCTTGCCATGCCCCATCTTGCCAAGCTTGCAGCGAGGTGCAGAGCTACGCCAAAGACCTGTTCAGCCGCAACGGCATTGCCGTCCGCCTGGGAGCCAAGTGAGCCTGGGTTGGGGCTGTGTGCCTCTGCCCGGCAGGCTGTGTCGGCCTGCTTCTTGCCGGGCATGCCTGCAACCTCTGGATTAGCCCCATGCAAGCCAGGCGCGCACCGCAGCTGCAGCTGGTTGTTGGCACGCGCCGCAACCACAGCTGCCGCCAGCTGTGCCGCAGAGTAACAGCAATCCACGAGGAAAGCATTGACATCGAGCTCAAGGACGGCGCCAAGCAGTCCCTGCCCTTTGGCACCTGCATCTGGGCAGCCGGTGTGGGCATGCACCCGCTGGTGAGGGCGGCTGGTGGGTGTTGTAGGCGATCCAGTCGGGGGGATGAGCAGAGTGTCCGAGGGAAGCTGCTGCGCCCAGCCTGCTGCTTCTGCTTCTGCCTTGCTACGTGTCCGCCCGTTGAGGTGCGACGCGCTCTGCCTGCAGGTTGCGAGCCTGAAGGACAAGCTGCCGGCGGACTTGCAGACGTCTCGCAGGTGGGCACTGGGGTATGCAGGCGGAGTGTGATATGAGTCGAGCGCACTCCACATCGCACCAACTGCCTCCATCCGCTCTGCCCTTCCACCTCCCACCCCCCAGGGGCCTGCTGGTGGACGAGCACCTGCGTGTGGTGGGCAGCCAGGGCACCATCTACTGCCTGGGCGACGCCGCGGTGACGGGCGACACGCCAGCTGCCGCCCTGCCGCCCACCGCACAGGTGGGCTGGGCTAGCTGCTGGTGACAGATCGCTGCAGCAGTGGCTGCTGAAGGTTCTGCAGTGCACTAGTCAGGGTGCTGGCTCCATCAGGCCTGCTGCGCTTTGCTCTGCCCCGCTATCCTGCGATTGCTTGTCACCGCTTGGCTGCTGCTGCTGTTTCCCCTGCCTGCCTGCCAGGTGGCGCGCCAGGAGGGCGAGTACCTGGCCGCCCTCTTCTCCAGGAACAAGCTGGCACTGGTGGAGCCCGGATCAAACGGTGCAAACGAGGCCAGCAGCGCCGAGCTGGTGCCTCTGCCCAAGCGCGCCAAGCCCTTCCGGTGCGCGGCTGCAGGGCAGGGGAACTACCTGGCACGACTTTGTAGCATCTGGGGCTTGGTCGTGCAGCGAACAGGGTCGGCGTGCCACACTGATAGGTGGCAGTGCAGCCCTGGCCATCAGGTGCTTCGCAAGGATGGCAGCCTTGCGCACCAACGGGTGTGCGGCCCCAACCTGCTGGCCGCTTGCTGTTTGCCCCTGCAGCTACTTCCACCTCGGCTCGTTGGCCTACCTGGGCAGCCACAAGGGGGTGATGGACCTGCCGGTGGGTGGGCGGGTCAGGGCGCATGGGGCAGCTGGGTAGCATGCAGCGGGCGGGCAGGTGGTACCATGTGCTCGTGTTGTTCAACAACGAGCTGCTGGATACTGGGAGCACTGCTGCGGCAGCGGGCTAAGAGGCAGCACTCCTTCATCTTGTGGCGGGCTGGCTGCCGGCTCACCTCCAGACTCACAGCTAACCCTGCTTCCCGGTCGCAGTTCAAGACGCCCTTCCTCAAGACGCTGCGCGGCTACCTGGGGGCGCAGACCTGGCGCTTCCTGGAGACGTACATGCAGGTGGGTGCAAGGGCGCTGTGCCGGCACCGCCGTTGTCCGATGAAGGGACAGCATGGCCTGCAGGTTGGCGGCCAGCGGCAGCCTGCCCAGCCTGCCAGGTTTGAAGCGTGTAGCATGCTGCTGTTTGCACAGAAACCTGGTTTCAGCCGGCCCGCTCGTGTGCGCCCTTGTTGCCGCCGCGCTGCTCAGGTGTCGGACCGCACGCGCTGGCTGGTGGCACAGGACTGGATCCGATCCTTCTTCTTCGGACGCAACATCTCCGACATCTGATGGGTGCGCCGGCGGAGAGAGCGTCCCAAACTTTGAGCACTACTGCGGCAACCTCCATAAGATTGGCAGCGTAGCGGCAGCCACGTTTTGATGCACGACAAACATATAACGCATATCCTGGGCCGCTGCAAACAGTGCGCCGAGGTTTATTCCGCCATTTTCAAGCAGGACGTTGAATCCGGTTTGTTGAACGTTAATGAGCTGTACAGTATTGACGAGCCGATCATCGCTGTCCCCAGTCTGCTGTCGATTTGATTTGGCGGCGCACCGCCGCCGCCCGACGCATTTTGTGCCACCCCTGCCTTTTCACCCCTGCCTTTTGCAACCCGACGTCCCTGCTGCCGATTGATAAGCAGCCCAGTCTGCCCGCCTGCTATTGCTGAGACTGAGTTCATGTTGTGTCTTCTGTCGCCTTTCCACCGCCCCTGCTTTCCTGCCGCAAGTTTGTCAATGGGCGGGTTGCCATGCCAGCGCCGGCGCTGGCGGCCACCCAGTTGCGCTTGCCTTTGTAACACGATACTATAACACGCCTTATTTGAGAGCCTGCGTGGTTGGAGGGGCAGCAGTGGCGCGCTGGCTTGGCTAACGGGCCGATCTCATCGCTCCGGGACGGCGGTCGTGCGGCGGCCTCCGATCGGCTTGAGAGCGGCGCCCANTGTCGAGACCGTCCCGGCTCTGCCGCCTTCCTCGGTGNCCCATCGCCCCCACAAGCGTGTTTGAGCATGATCGGAGAAACGNGGAAACCNGCCCGATTCGGATCTTAAGCCTCGTGAAGCGTGGTGATCCGGCCAATGACAGCCTTCTTCCGGCCCCCCGGGCTTCCGCGCCAATCACCGCACGCTGCAATTCGCTCCCGGGACGTCTGCGACACCCCTGCAGCTCCCACACGAGCGCCAAGTCCCGCGCTAAGCTGAACCGGCCCGCCGCCGCTCGCACGTCCCTCCGCCCGGGGCCCACATGGCTTGCAAGGCCGCACTGATGTGCCGCATGCCCGCGGCGACGGCCGGCGGGCGCAGGGCCCCTGCGCTGTCGCTCGTAGTCGTGCCGCCGCACGTGCGCCGCTCGCCGGCACGCCGCATCACCTGCCTGGCCAGCCCTCACCCATCTGCCACTACCAGCCAGAACAGCACCGCAGTCATGGAGCTTGAGGCTCCGCCAGCGCCCACCGCACCCGCCGACATGCCCGCAACCGCTCGCAAGTCGCGGTGGGTGGTCCCGCCTCGCGGATTCCCATGTTGCCGCAGAGGCCACCGCCACAATGCGGCTGCTTATGCTTAACTCACGCTTGACGTGCCTCCCTGACTCTGCCCCACTTGCAGGGTGGTGGTGCTGGGCAGCGGCTGGGGCGCGGTCAGCTTCATMAAAAACCTGGACCCCGCCGCCTTTGGGGGTGAGGAGAGGGGGGAGGGTTATAAGGGACGGGSGGCAGTGGCCGTTCGGGCACCCAACCTGAAAGGGAAAGGGCCCTCGGCAGCTGGGATGCTCTTCTGGTGCAGCGCTATTCCCATTCCCGTGCAGCCCTGCCGCTGCCCTGCCCACCATGTGCCACACAACCCACAACAACCCCTCCCCCTTGCAGAGGGGGAAGCGTACGAGCTGGTGCTGGTCAGCCCCCGCAACTACATGCTGTTCACGCCCCTGCTGCCCAGTGAGCGGCGGGAAGGGTTGCGGGCTGCTTTCCCATGTGCTGAAATGAGTGTGCTGCTGCAGCATGGCCTTTCAAAAATCCTGCACCGCTGATTTACAGTACCACCTCACCAGCTGCCGCGCTGCCTGCTCTTGCAGGCGCTTTGGGCGGCGTGGTGAGCGAGACCAGCATCGTGGAGAGCATCCGCACGCTGATGCAGGGCAAGGTGCGTCTGGTTACCGAGTTACAGGGTGGTTCTCCAATGCCTTGGCGCCCGCATGTGCCTGTCCGGTTCTCTGCCACTACGCACTCAGCAGGGCGGCTGGGGCGAGTTTGGTGGGCAGCACCTTTGCTTGGTGCATGGCGCCCGCAACAGCACGTGCTGGGCATGCTCTTCCATAGCACTCCAGCTTGGCAGCACCCCCGGCCTTTCGCCTTGCACAAAACCCAATAGAAGCAAATTGCCCATGGCCGCTCACCAGCAGTAGGCCTGAATTTGGCAGCGCTGTGCTTCCACTTGCAGGGAACGTACTATGAAGCACGTGCCACTCACATCGACCCTGAGGCCCGCATACTGACCTGCAAGAAGGAGTTCTGTGAGGTGGGTGGAGATATGGATCATGTCTAGTGGTAGCGGCGAGTCAGCAGGAGGGGATGAGGTGAGTGGTGGACAGACGCACAGGGTGCGGCATGCGTGCTCCTCCACAGGTCTGTGAGCCTTGGCAGCGACTGCTCATGTGCGCCCACCAACCAACCAACCCCTTCCCCGCAGGTTTGCGCGGCCCGCAAGAGCCAGGCCAGCAGCCTGGGTAGCCACGACCACAGCGAGGAGGACCACACCTTCCAGCTGCGCTACGACATCCTCCTGTGCTCGGTGAGGGCTTCGGGGCAGGGCACTGCAATTCCGTGCTGATGAAGTGGGTGGTCGGCTGGGGTTGCGGGTGCATGGGGTCTGGCGGGCTTTGTTGGGCCAGGTCGCGCTGCTGGGACTGATGTGCTGAGGAGCCGGCCTAGCCACACACTGCACCCTGTTCCCTGCCCTCCCCCGCCTCTCCTGCCGCAGGTGGGCGCCGTGAACGCCACCTTTGGCATCAAGGGCGTGCAGGAGCACTGCTTCTTCCTCAAGTCCATGGAGGACGCGCAGCAGCTGCGCCGCCACATCAGGTACCTGAGGCTGGCTGGCCCTGTTGCATTCAGCAAGCAGCCTGCCTGGCATGACATTGCAGGATGGATAGAGAAGCTTGAACTTTTGTTGGATCACCTCGATCACTCCTGCCAAACCGAGCTTGCTTGCCCGTCCCACTTGCTTATGCTTATGCAGCAAGGCGCTGGAGCATGCCGCCCTGCCCGATGTCACGCCTGAGAGCCGCCGCAAGCTGCTGTCCTTTGTGGTGGTGAGGCCGGCTTCTGCCTAGCTCATGGCCCTGGCAGCAGCCAGCCTGTCCTGCTGGCAGATGGATTGTTTCTGCTGAAATCGCAATCCGTCTTCGCCAAACCGCATTCCCNGGTGAGCTTGGTGGTGGGTTCACCACTCACACTCTGCTGGCACCGACCTGTCGCTCCACCGCTGTGCAGGTGGGCGGCGGCCCAACAGGTGTGGAGGTTGCCGCCGAGCTGCACGACCTGGTGAAAGAAGATGTGGCCCGCAAGTTCCCCAGCGTGGCGGTGAGTGCATGAACACCACCCGCGCCTGTGCAGGGTAGGAGGGGCTGGNCATCTGTGAGCGCTTGCAATTGGCAGCGGCCTGTGCCTGGAGGCATGCGGGTGCATGCCATGCGAGCGTGCAAGTGCTGCATGCAGGAGGCGAGCATGAGGGAGGCTGATGCCATGCAAGCCTGGCTGCCCGGCTGCGCTGCAGGAGGACGTGAGCATCACGCTGATTGACGGCATGGACTCGCTGCTCAACTCGTACTACGCGTGAGGCACTGCTGGCCCCCAGTGAACAGAGGTTTTTGCGCCCTTTAGCCCCCAGGTTGTATTTTTAGGCCTTGCGCCCGCACTGCATGAAGCACTGTCATGTCCCCCAGCCCCCGCCAACTGCGCTGCACCCCATCCCCTCTTCCTTTCCCTTCTCCTCCGCGCAGCGAGATCCAGAGCTACGCGGGCGAGACGTTCCGCCACAACGGCATCAACCTGCGCCTGGGCACCAAGTGAGGCGCAGCAGATCCCGATCAAAACAGGCTGCCAAGTATTGCTGCATGTTGCATCTCAGTTTCAGCTGCCGCTTCAGGGCAAACCATCTCTTTCAGCTCCACTTATGCTCAGTATATCGATTGCCACTCGAGCATTCCACCGTCCCACCACCCATCCTCCTGCCCGCAGGGTGACTGAGGTGCAGGACGGCGAGGTGCTGGTGGAAGGCAAGGAGGGCGGGCGCGATGCGGTGCCCTTTGGCACCTGCGTGTGGGCCACCGGCATCGCCATGCACCCGCTGGTGAGAGGCGGGGAGCGGCCGCTGCTGCTGCTGGGGATGTGTGGAGGGGGCATCAGTGCGTGGCTGCGCCCGGCAGGCTGCCACGCACTGTGCAGCCTGCAGCATGGGACTCCTGCGCTTCAACCCCCCGAGCCACCAGGGTTTCTCAGCCATGACCTGCCTCACCATGGCAGAAGACCAACGGGTGAACCATACCCACCCACCCACCACCCGTCTACTCAACCACCTACCCACCCACCTTCCCATCTGATCTCTCCCTCCCTCCCATCCACCCTCCAGGTCTCGCTGCTCAAGGAGCGGCTGCCCGCAGACGTCCAGACCTCGCGCCGCGGCCTGCTGGTGGACGCGCACCTGCGTGTGCGTGGCAGCCGCGGCACCATCTACTGCCTGGGCGACGCCGCGGTGACAGGCGACACGCCGGCGACAGCACTGCCGCCCACCGCGCAGGTCAGCAAGGGGCGGCGAGCTGGCAGTCAGTGTGTGCTGTGCACGCACCACAGCCCAAGCGCTCACCTGCACCTCTGCAGGGCGATGGATGGGAAAGTGCGCTGCATCTTGCTTGCAACCCAAAGCACCCAAACTCCCCCCTGCCCATCTGCCTGCTTCCCTCAGGTGGCGCGCCAGGAGGGCCAGTACCTGGCCGCACTGCTGAGCAAGCAGCGCCTGGCTGTGGTGGAGCCTGCGGCGGCCGGCGAGCAGGCGGCCAGCTCTGGTGCGTGCGCCTCAAGGATCCGAGGTTTTCAATCCTTGGGAGGTTCCTTACTTGTCTCAACACCGTGCTTCGCCTGTGTTCGCCCCATCTGTTCTACACACACCTGCCTCTGCTGCAGGCGAGGGTGCCGACCTCGTGCCGCTGCCCCGGGGCACCAAGCCCTTTGGCTACTTCCACCTGGGCTCGCTGGCCTACCTGGGCGACTCCAAGGGGGCCATGGACCTGCCGGTGAGCGCAAGGGTAGCGCTGCGCTGATGATGTGTTGTGGGCTGGCAGCACCTGCCAGTGAGCGCAAGGGCAATGCAGCTTCCAGTAGTGGCCTGGCGGCACCTGCCATGCGGGCCAGGCCTGCCAGCGGCACTGCACTGCACATTCGGTATGTACGATGCAAGTTGTCTAGCTCGACAGTGTGTTTGTGTGTGTGAATCATTCGACCCTCGTGCCTCCCTGCATCACCGCTCAACAGATCAAGACGCCGTTCCTGAAGACTCTGCGAGGCTACCTGGGGGCTCAGGCCTGGCGCACACTGGAGACGCTCCTCCAGGTGGGGCTGCGCTTTCACTTGCAGTGTGCGGTGGCACCTGTCCGGCACAGCCAGGCAGGCGGCGACGGGGAGGTAGGATGCAGAACCCCTAAATCACCGTCCATGTGACCTTTAATGGATCTGTATGTGATTGACACCGCAGCTTCATGCAGCCAACCACCCACCTACATGTGTGCCTGCCCCCGCAGGTGTCCCCCCGCACCCGCTGGCTGGTGGCGCACGACTGGGTGCGTGCCAGCGTGTTTGGCCGCAACCTGTCCGACATCTGAGGCGGCTGTCGGTCCCGCAGAAAGGCAGACCGCCCATGGCTCTGGTATGCTGTGGCGATGCGCTTCCTTGTAGGCGAGCTGCGCCTGTGCAGCCGCAGCATGCTAGGGCACCTGTTTCATACCAAGCAAGCAAGCCATAGCTTCGTTTCTGCATACTGCACAGAACAAGCTTCCATTGGTTAATCCCGTCCTGCCCTGGTGTCGGGCAGCCAAGCCCTGTGTATTGGGCCCCCTTGCCCAGTTCATTGCAACTGCTATTGCACATGTTGGCATCTGTACGACAACCATTGGTCTGCTGTTTTCCTCAAGGCCCGCATCCCATTTTGCATTTCTTGCGCTCTCCCCTGCATTGAGTCCTCGGTTCATTCGTGTTCCTGCCCTGTTCGGCCTGGCGCCTCTCGTCCTGTCTTCCATCCCCAAGGGTTTACGAACCCTCGTCTGCTGGGGTTTTCTTAGCCACATGTCGGCTACGTGTCAGCCTTTCGTGTTCCTCCCTGTCGCTCGTCAGCCTTCTCCCTCCCACTTGCGCTTCTTTAGCGAGCTGTCCCTCCGCTCTTTGAAACCAAGTTGCCAAAATTCCTTTGGACTGTGCGATTCAAACAATGACCCTTCCAAACGCCCACCCACCCTCCGTTGTTCATCCCCTCAAGCCCTCCTGCCCGGCGCGCAACGTCTGCGCCCTGCGGCTTCAAAGCCCCACCAGGCTCTGCCCACCACTTGTTCCGCCCTGAGTGAGATCCCACGTACATCGCGTTGCTTTGATCACAGACTTGATTGATAGACTGGTATGAGACGATCCGCACAGTTTAGAACAAATAGCGAGGTCAGAGTACAAGCGCAGAACTGGATTACAAAAGCAGAGCGCACGTTGTCCAGCGTCACACCATGCTGCTGCCGTCGCGGTCACCCGGCCGCAGCAGCGCGATCCTGCTGTGCGCCCGCAGCGCCTCCACCCCCTCCTCCTGGCTGCTCCACTGCTCCAGCTGGCCCTGCTGCCCCGCCGCCTCCTCATCGCCGCTCGACGGCTGCACCGAGGGGATGTCTGAGCGGGAGCGGAACAGGCTGCGCTGCCGCGCCCGGCGCGCATGCAAGTCCACTCCCCGCTCGGCGGCCGCGGCCGCCACCTGCCACTGGTGGCGCTCAGGAGAGGGCATGCCAGGGGTGGGAGAGGGCGAGCGGTGCTCCTCTGCACCGCCGGGAGCCGCAAACCGGGCAGGCGCAGCGGCGGGGCCGGGGGTGGCCAGCGGCACCTGCGCAGGATCGGTTGGGAGGGAGGGAGGGAGTCGTGTGCTGCTGCAAGAGGAAGCAGCAAGTGCAATGGGGACCCGCCATTGCTTGCAGGTGGTGAGCGCAGCCGCAGTGCAGGGCCAGCCGCAGCAGGTGCAGGCGGTAAACAGGTTGCAGTAGCTGCAGCTTGAGCTCAACGGAGCTGCCTGCACTCCCACGCTGAGCTCCTTCTCACCTGAATGTAGCCGCTGTGCTCGTCCGCCCAGGTGGGGATGATGCTGAGCGCCTTGGCCAGCTTGGGGTGCTGCCTGGCCTGCCCCCCGGTGGCCTGCCCTGCGGCGTCCGCGGCAAACGTGTGCAGCGTGGCCAGCTTGCCGTCTGCTGCTGCTGCGGGGTCGGCGACAGTGATGGCCGAGGGGCCGCTGCCGCCCATGCTGAATGAGGGGTTGAGCTGGAGGGATGTGAAGGATGCGCTGCGCTCCCGCTGCAGCAGCACCAGCTGCTGCCGCTGCCGCCGCACGTACACCAGCAGCGCGGTGGTGGCCGCCAGGCTGGCCACAGTCAGGCTCAGCGCCACGCCTGTGGGACAAGGTAGGGAGTGGCTGTTGGTGGCATGAGCAGCCGGTGAAGCCAGCAGCGGCCGCCTGGTAGCATGCATGCAGGTGCAGAAACGACAAGCAATGGCCTGCTCAATGCCATGGAACCTTCTGCCCACTCAAGCAACCCCTTCTCCYCACCCAGCACAGCACCCGCCACGGTGCCCGACGTCTGCACCATGATGCAGCTCTGCTCGATGTTGGTGGCGTCGGTGCGCAGCTGCACGCACAAGGGGGCGGCAGCCGGTTGGTGGCAAGGGAATAACGTGCTCTGGACACCATTTGAGGATACCAGGAGTGCAGGCATTCATCAAACCAATACATGCTCCTGCGTCCCAGCTTGCCCTGCACCCCCACACCTGCGTGCCGGAGCGCCAGGCTGGCTGGCCGCCGCACACACCCACGTTGCTGCCCAGGTCCAGCAGAGTGAGGGAGGGCAGCTCCGCCCAGGACAGCGGCACGGCTCCCTGCAGGACATTGGGTGCGAGGACGGGCTGTTGATCGGCATGTCAAGATGCCCTGGTCAGCCACGAAGAGCGCATGGCCGGCTCGGCGGTACTCGTGCATGCCATACCAACGACAGCTCAGGCTCCTGCATCTTCCGTTGTTCGCCTGCCTGCCCGCCACTCACCCCCAGGTTGTTGCTGGCCAGGCGCAGCTCCTGCAGGCCGTCCAGGGCGCGCCAGGTGTCGGGCAGCGGGCCGGACAGGTAGTTGCTGGAGGCGTCCAGGCTNGGCCAGGGAGGAGAGGGAGGACCACTGGGCGGGCAGCGGGCCCGTCAGCGCGTTCTGGGCCAAGTTGCTGCAGCCAGGGAGGGGCGGGAAGGAGAGCCGAAATAATTTTTTTGGGGAAGTGCAGCAGTGCAAGACGAGCAGCAGGCCAGCCGCTGAGCAGGAGAGGAGCAGCCAGTGCATGCTTGACACAACCACCGCCGGTCAGCATGCCATGCCCCCAGCTCCTATGCTTACAAGGTTGTAAGGCTGCCCAGTGCCGCCCAGGCCGCCGGCAGGGTGCCGTTCAGGCTGTTGCCACCCAGCAGCAGCGTGTGCAGGCCGGTCATGCGGGCCCAGTCCTCAGGCAGGCCGCCCGCCACGCCGGTACCGGTCAGGTCCAGCACTGCCAGCTGGGCGAGGCCCGCCCATGAGGCGGGCAGGGTGGCATTGGGCGCGCTGTTGCCGGCCAGCAGCAGCTTCTGCAGCGCCGCCAGGCCGGCCAGCGGCTCCAGGCTGGACAGGCGCAGCCCCGCGTTGGCCAGGTTCAGGATGGCCACCCGCCCGCCCCGGCAGCTCACGCCGCTCCAGGCGCCCGAGGCGCAGGGGTTGGCCTGCGGCAGCCAGTCGGCCAGCGGGCTGCCCCGCGTGTCTGCGGCCGCAGCCGCCTTGAACGCCAGCAGCGCCGCGGCGTCGCCCTCCCAGCTGCAGGGCGCCGCCAGGCCGCTGCCCTTGGCCGAGGAGCCGGCGGCCAGGATTGAGGGGGCCAGTGGCGAGGGCACTGCGCCGCACAGGGCGGGGTTGTCGCTCAGGCTGATGCGGAAGGCGCGGCTGGCCAGGGCGCTCCACTCTGCCGGCACCGCCTGCGAGAGGGGACAGATGAGTGTGGGTGCAGGGTGAGAGGAGCTTGCATATACGAGTTGCTGGCTCCTGCTGCCACGCTGTGGCATGCTGCTTTGCAGCGGCTGAAACGCCTGCACTCTCACCATCATGCCACAGCATGCGCTCGCCTAGCACAGCATGCCACTCACCCCCGACAGCTGGTTGCCCTGCAGCGACAGCATCTGCACGCTGGCCAGGCGGCCCCAGGACGGCGGCAGCGGGCCGGCCAGCGCGTTGCGGGACAGGTCGATGGCGGTGGCCTCCTGCAGCGCGCCCCACTCAACCGGAAGGCTGCATGGGGGTGCAGGTGGTGTGGGAGGATGGTGGGCAGTTAAAAATGCGGTGAACCCACGGCAGGATGGCGAGACAACAGCCGGGGCATGTGCTCAGCGGCCTGCACAGGACCCCACCCAGCTCTGCACCCAGCAGCTGCTTGCCTGCCGCTCAGGTTGTTGCCTGCAAGGTCCAGGGTGAGCAGGGTTGTGAAGGCGCTCCACTGTCGAGGCAGACCGCCGGTGAAGGCGTTGCGAGCGAGGCCGAGGCGGACCAGGCCTCGCTGGCGCGACCACGGCGCGGGCAGCGGGCCGCTGAGGGCGTTGCCGCTCAGGTCCAGGGACAGCAGGCGGCCCATGGAGGACCAGGCCGCCGGCAGGCTGCCGTTGAGCTGGTTGTTGGCCAGGCTCCTGCGCCACGGGAAGGTGGGGTGGGGGCAGTGGTTGGGTGGTGAGGTGGGGGCGGCTCGCGCCTGTGCCTTGCAGGAGCAGTGGCAGCGGCTGGTATGTACCTGCTTCACAGCAGGGAAGGCAGCACCAGCACGTGCCACTCCCAGGCCTCTGTCCCCCTCCCTCACAGGTGCTGGATGCCCTCCATCGTGTTCCACGCCGCCGGCAGCGGGCCGGTGAGGGCGTTGGCGTCGAGGCGCAGGCGCTCCAGCGAGTCGAGGCGCGCCCAGCGGCCCGGCAGCCGCCCACGCAGCTCGTTTCCAGACAGGTCGCTGCAGGAAGCGGAGAGGAGTCGGGAGCTGCTGGTGCGATGGCAGAGTGTCAAAGCAAACTGCATGGAGCTGGCAGTTTGGAGAGCAAGCGGGAGATGATTGGCCAGCGGGCAGTACTGCCGCCGCCGCGCGGTGCAGCTGCCAAACAGCCCGAGCCCCTCACATCTGCTGCAGCGTCGTCAGGCGGGCGAGGTTGGGGTCCAGGGTTCCGTGCAGGCCCACCCGCGGCAGGCGGATTGCGGTCACAGCGCCGCCGGCGCTGCAGGCCACGCCAGCCCAACCGMACGGGTCGGAGCCGGCGTGCCAGCCGGCCAGCGCCGCACGGTTGTCGCCGCGGGCCATGGCCGCAAACTCCAGTAGTACATCGGCTGCGGGGCAGGAGGCGATGGTGTGAACTGYTGCCATGCACGGGTTGGGCAGACGGCCGTGTGCAGCGAGCGGCAGGTGGGCAGCTGCCGCCGGGCGCCGGCGCCCCCGCCCGGCGGCTCCCCCTGCCTCGGCGCCGCTCACCCTGCTCGGGCAGCGCCCTCTGGGCCGCCGCCGGCGCGCACAGGGCGCCCAGCAGCAGCAGCGGCAGCAGCGCAACTGGCATTGCCCGCAACTGCATCCGGGGCAGGGAGGGCGCGGCGGCCCAGTTGCAATTGCCAGGATCTGCCGAGCTGGAGGTGGGAAATGGGCAGCGGGGG
>JADXDR010000145.1:80741-102275 GCA_025026875.1 Chlorella ohadii
GGGCATGATGGCGCCCGGGGCGGGCGGCTATGCAGGGGCGTACGGGCAGCAGCCGGGCCGCGGGCCACCGGGCGGCTTCAGCGGGCAGCACGGCCGGCCCAACCCGCACGGCGGCGCAGAGCCTGAGTGGAACCGGCGGCGCCGCTGATTAGCAGCCCGCAGGCACCTTGCAATGGCCACCCGCCTTGCTTGCCTGCGCTCTCTCTCTCTACTCATCTGCACTGCCCAGAACGATTCCTTCTGCAAAACCGATTCCTACATTCGTTCTCAGTCCCTGTTTTGTAAGTTGGACACAAGCCGCAAGGAGGTCAATCAGGCACAGCAGCAGAGCACGCCACTGCAGGCATTAGCGCAACTAGCAAGGCCCTGCCGCTGCTGCCGCTGCATTCTGTTGCAGAATCCACTCGACTGCCGCAGGGAAGTCTGTGCAAGTGGCTGTCGGCTGCACACCCGCATTGGTCTCGTCCCCTGGCCGGTACTTGCCTGCAGGGTGCGATGGGTTGAAGTGGTGGGTAAGCATCTCTGACCAGAGCAGGCTGTGCGTGAGGCAAGAGGAGCACCACGGTGCAGCAGCCTGGTCGCCCATCCAGCCCCTCACCCGTCTGCACCAGGATGCCTCGCAACCCTGCCGCCTGCGCCCCTCCCACATCGTCCCGCACATCGTCGCCTGCAGCGGTTGTCAGCTAGAATGTTATGGGCAGCAGCAGCAGCAGCAGCAAAGCGGCCCCACACCTTGTGGAATTACAAAGGAGATTGTGCGCCATCAAAGTAACTGCAGGCCATGCCATGCTCATCTTGCCGAGCCACAAAGCGCAGGCATTTGCGGCGCGGAGCTGTCTCAGCCGCTCACCAATCATCACAGCGTCCTGCGGCTGGCAGCCCATGTCGCTGAGCGCCAGCTGGAAGAAGGAGGCCTCGGGCTTGCCCACCACCTGTGGACATGCAGGAAGAGAGCAGGAGCAGGCAGAGTGGTTAGAAGTAAGCTGTATAAGTGATTGCTCTATGCGCCAGGCACCGTGGGGGACAGACGGCCAGCCCAGCCATGCAAGAGAGATCCCAGTGGCAACTTCCTCCCCATCCCGCGCCTCACAGGGCGCATGGCCCTCCGCAGCTGCACCCCACCTGCGCGCTGCGCCCCGTGGCGTGCTCAAGCGCCAGCACAAAGGGGCCGGGGCCCAGGGACAGGCCATCGGGCTCCTTATAAACACGGCCCTTGTGAATGGCAATCAGCGGGGCGTCTGCAGGCGCGGGAAGGTTGCCGCGATGTGGCTGCTGGGCAGCAGTGCCTGCCGCACAGCAGCCTCCAAACATCGCAAACCACGCCAGTAGGCGAGCAAATCAGGGAAGTTCACTCCAAGCGCAAGCCATGCCGCACCTGGGTCTGCCAGCAGGATTCGGAATGCACGGTTCATGTTGCCGTAGCTGAACGCTTCCTTTGCCAGGCCCACCACAACTGCAAGGTGATGGAAAAACGGCACAGGTTTGGGCAGCATGGGCCTCCCAGTCTTGGACAGCGCAGCAAACGAGCTGTGCTTGCACTGGCAGCCGCCTGGGCCTCGCCCCGGCGTTCAACCCATCACTGTCGACGAGGCATCTAACCAAGCAGCACCACACAGCAGCAGGGCAGCTGACCGTCCCCACCTACCCACCGCAGTTGGGGCTGTCTGTGGGCAGCCCCTCAAAATCGGGCAGCGCCTTTGGGTGCAGCAGCAGGAAGGGCCGCAGCCGGCGCTCCTCAAGCAGCCTCCGAGTGGCGGTGAGCGNGGNAAAGACCTGCAGCGAGTTGGCAATGATAAAAATTTCGGGGTTCCGGNTGCCAGTCCGTTGGGCCAGAGGGGAAGGCAACGNCCCTGAAGTGAGCTGGGCACAGAGCAGTGCTGAGCCCACCTCTTGCCGCTGGAAGTCGAAGCCCAGCGCCTGCACCAGCGCCAGCAGGTTGGAGATGGAGTCCTTGGTTGTGTTGGTCACGAACCGGCACTCCAACCCTGCCTGCCGCAGCCGGGCCAGCGCTGCCTGGCTGCCGGGCACCGCCTCGCTGCCCACGTGCAGCGTGCCTGCACGGCAAGGGGATTGTATGCAAACAGTGCAATGTTGTGGTGCATCTGCTGCATTGCTCAAGACACAGAAACAGCCTGCTCCTCTGAAAGATCCTCGGCAGTTCTGTTTGACGCACCATTGATGTCTATGAGGGCGGCTTTGATGCGGCGGGGCGCCCCGCTGCCGCCACCGTTGGTGCTGCCGCCTGCACTGCCCATGGCAGCTGCTGCTGCTGATGTCGGCGGTGCTGCTGGATGCCTGTATGGCGATGCAGGAGCTGTTGCAGCGCGCAGAACACGGCACGGCTGCAGGGAGAGAGAGGCGCGCTGCAAACCGAGCTGCAAAGCAAGGGCTGCCGGCTGGCATACCCCACGAGCGATCATACAGGACCAAATCACAATTGGGGCGCCAAACAGCAGCAGGGTGGGCGCCGGGGCGGCGGCAGCAGCGCTCACGGCAGGCCCTCGGCCGGAGTCCCCTGGGCTATGTGGAGGTGTGTTGAAGACGGTCTGCGTACCTGGTATTGGCGCATTCCATGATAACCGGTGCTGCAACTGAAGTTGGACAGTTCTGGGAAGTCCAGCTAGACGGATTGCAACAGCGCCGAAGAGTACGACGCACCGCCCTGCTTGCGCTGATGCTGCAGTGCATGACATGCGCGACTGATGGCGAGCCACTGCACATTGGAGTCTCTGCCTGATCACAGCCTCCTGCTGTACAGAAGCGGCACCCGATCGACATGGCAGCATGGCCGCTGCTGCGCCATGCTCCGCCGACTCGAACGGCAGCGCCGCCACTCTCGGGCTGCCCGGGCTTTCCCGCTCTGCCCATCGCCTGCCCGCCCCGACGCAATGACGCAGAGCGAGGCGCAGCCGCCGCTGCTGCGGCTGGCGGTCACCGAGGGCCCCCAGGTCGGCAAGGCGCTGGACAGCAAGAAGGGCACCTCCCTGCGCGTGGGGCGCACTGCCAAGTCGGCTCTGTACATCAAGGACCCCACGATCAGCGAGGCGCACGCGGAGGTGGCTTGGCGCGACGGCGCCTGGGCCATACGCGACCTGGGCTCCTCCAACGGCACCGCCCTCAACGGCAGAGACCTGGAGGAGAGCGCCTGGGCGCCGCTCAAGGACGGAGACGTGCTGCGGCTGGGCACCACCACGGTCGCCCGCGTCGAAGTGGCGGCGGTCGCCAGCGAGCAGCTCACGGTGGAGGAGTTTGTGCTGGCCGAGTGCTCGCAGCTGGAGCAGCGCATCAGGTGGGTTGCAGGGCGGGCGCTGGGTTGTTTGCCATTAAACAGGTGCAGGGCAGTATGGCCGCCTTGTGCCTTAGGCAGCGCGGCGACAGCCACCGCCAGCTGCTGCAGCACAGCGCACTTGTGGCCCGTCTGCTGCGTTCCTGCAGCCAGCGAAGCCTGCCCAGCACGCGGCACATGGCCCAACTGCAGTGCGATGCATCCAAACCGACCGCTTCCTGTCTCCCTGCCCCCTCTCCCCCGCTGTGCAGGGCGCGGGCGGAGCAGGCGGCCAACCAGCTGCGGCAGGAGTGGCAAGAGCAGAAGCAGACACTGCTGATGGGGTGAACTCGAACAGCTGATGCAAAGTGCGTGCTGCCAGAGCAGCTGCGCGCTGCCGCATCAACCTCTGTACCATAGAGCTGTATTTGCTTCCCCGCTGTCCCTTCCCTGCTGAACCACTCTGTGCTTGACCTACCGCTTGCTACCCGCTGCACTGCTCCAACCCTTTCTACCTGACACCCGACTCTGCGCTTCAGACTTCCTTGCAAACATACCCAACACAGTCCAGTTGTGCAGGAGCAGCCGGGAAAGAGCACCCCTGCGRGCCTTGCGCTGCCGTGCTGTCTGCTCATTGCACTTGCTGCTACAGTTTTCTGCCCAGGGCTGCCTGCTGGCACGTACTCACTGATGCATGCAGCTGCCAGACAGCACGCTTGCATGGTGTGCAGCAAACTCAACTGCGGATGGCTGCATGCGCGGCGCAGCACGCTCGCCAGCAGCAAGGCGGGAGTGCCGGGGGGGATGAAGTGCCACTGTCGGGCGTGCCCTGGGGTCGTTCGCTGGCTTGTCTGCGTTCTTTATCACTCAGCAAACATGGGCGGGGTGTCTTCGCGCCACTCGGAGGGCGGGCTCGACCAGGCAAACTGGACCGCCACCGCACAGGCGCTGATGGATCAGACTGGCCTCCAGCAGCGTGTGGAGCTTCGCCTGGCAGCCCATGGCCTGCCCAAGAAGGACAAACTGAGGTGGGTCGCCTGCTCGTGGCGCTCCTGGCCCCCCGCGCGCTTGTACGCCACTGCAAGCGAACCTCGCAAGCTTGCGAGCTTCTGCGCAGCGCGGCAGCCCGGGTTTGTGCGCGATCGGGTGAGCGGCGGCGCCGCCGCCGCTGCCTCACGTGCCCCCGCCGATACTGAACAAAGATGCGCGTGCCCCCCCCCTCTGTTCCGGCTTGCACAGCCAGTCCGACCCGATGGCCGTGGTCTTCCAGTCCTCGGCCTCTGGCCAGACCACCTGGAAGGAGGCGGGGCGCACTGATGTGGTGGCCAACACCGCAGGTGCGTATACCAGGCGCAGGAGCATCCACCGACTTGCTTCTGCAAGTTGAATCCACGTGCTGCAGCGTAGCTGCTGGCCACCTTGCGCTGTGCTACTCTACCCAGCCAGTACTGGTGCGCAATGCTGCTAAATGTTTGGATGTGCAACACTGTGCGACGCTGCTGCATTTTGAAGCCTCTTGCCTGCCCCGCTTTCCGAGTGCCTTGCAGACCCTCAGTTTGTGCGGCCTGTGCTGTGTGGCTACAACGCCGCAGCGCCGCAGCCCATGCGCGTTGTGCTGTATGACGTGGACAAGGTGAGGCTGGCGGAAGCTTTGAAAACAAACTTGTATGCTGCCAGAACCACAAGTACTTCAGGGGCTTGCTGAATACTGCGCAAGAGGGCAGCATACCTGACCAGCAGCATTGGCCAGAAGCAAGCTGCTGAACAGACAGCAGCAGCCGTACAGATGCTTGATGCTGAACCACCGCTGCTTGTGCAGGCGTGCAAGNCGGCCAAGCAGACCCAAGGGCTCAGCTTGGCCTCCCAGGACTACATCGGTGTGCAGCCTGCTGTTCCGCTGCTGCTGTTCATGTTGCTGTGGCAGCTTGGGCTGCATGCCGCTGTGGGAATGCACTCAAGGGGCGCTTGCAATGTGGCCAAGAGAGAGGCCACCCTCCTGCTTGCAGCGTTGCTCTGTCCTGCCCTGATTGCTGCCACCCTGCACCCTGTGCCCAACTGCTGCCGCAGGCGAGGCGGAGTTTATGCTGAGTGACGTGATGTCCGCACCCGGCTGCCAGCTGGAGCTGCAGCTCACAGACGTGGAGGGCGGGCGGTGAGCGGAGCTGCGCTGAACAGACACTTGCAGACATGGATCCCATCCATGCACCGCTTTCCGCAACCAATGCCCTGCTGATGCCAGCCGCCCTGCCACTGCTCAAATGTGTACCCAGTTTGTCCTGCTTTTGTTGACATGCAGGGCGCTGCCCAGCACGTGCACCGTGGTGCTCAAGGGCGAGCCCATGGCGGTCAGCGACAACCGCGTGGTGAGCACTTCGGTCCCACCCAGCTGCGCTTGCATACGGTTGAAGAGGTCACACTGGGCTGCGCTTGAAACTGGCACAAGAGAGCCAGCTGACCTGGTGGCATTGCTTGCAAGCGCAATGCGGCTGCAGGCGGTTGGATTTGCACATGATGTGTCAGCTTGCCGTCACCTTGGCTGCCGCCTGCACTGTTTCCCTGCAGGTGCGCATGGCGTTTGCGGCCACCGGCGTGCCCAAGCGCGACACGCTGAGCCAGAGCGACCCATTCCTGCTGGTGGCTAAGGTGAGGGCCTCCGTGCGTGTCAGCTGTCAGGGCAGGGAGCCGGAAGCAAAGAGGCAGATTGCCTCCTTGCTGCTACTGCCGCCGCTGGTGCGCAGCCCTTCCTGCTGCCGGTGTGCTGCCTGTCACAGAGATTAAGCAAAGAACAGCCGCTCCTGCGTGCAAACAGCTGCTGGCGCCCCCGCTGCCAACCGCAATGCTCTGCCCCTGCACTGCTGCAGCTGCGTGCCGATGGTGGCGCGGCGGGCGAGGACTGGGTGCCCGTGTTCAAGACAGAGGTGGGCAGCTGCACAGCCACTTGCGCAGCAGAGAGCCTCAGTTAGCTTCGCCGGCGGCCAGCACCGTTGTGGCGGCGGGAATGCGCCGGCAGGAAGCAAGCAGGACTTGGGCAGAGCGCCCAACCACTGTGGTATCCGTTGTGTCCATTGCACGACTGCGTCAGCGCTGCAACGCTGCCGTCCGCCCGCCCCTGCGCAGGTGCGCATGAACAACCCCGACCCCGTGTGGCAGCCCATTGAGGTGGACATCCGCCAGCTGTGCAGCGCCGATGAGCAGCGCCCGCTGAAGCTGCAGGTGAGCGGGCTGGGGGCATGAGTGGTCACGGTAAAGTGCAGGCACGTTGGGGCAAGTTCTGTGGAGGGTCAGCTGGTTGACGTGATGTGTTGCTGTGCATGGGACACAGGCATTTGGGGAGGTTTCGTGCTGGCCTGCCTGCCTGCTTTGCCATCCCCGCTGGAAAGCTGCCCTGCTGGCTCGCCCCACCGACTCCGCTGGCCTCTGTCCAACTGGCACGCTGCACAGGTGTGGGACTACCAGAGCAGCGGCAAGCACCAGCTGATCGGCGAGTGCCGCACCACGCTGGCGCAGCTGCAGGCCATGGGCACTGGGCCCAATGTGGCAGGCAGGTCGGCAGCGGCTGCCACCGCCCCCGCCCCAGCAGCTGCGGCTGCTGTCGCCTCCGCTGMGGGTGCACCCGCCATGCCGGCTGCCGCTCCGGCAACCCCGGCTGCCGCCGCTGCTGCCCCTGCCGCCGCTGTGGCGCCCGCTGAGGCTGCGGCGGCGGTGCCGGTCGCAGTGTCCAATGGAGCGCCCGCCACAGCGGCTGCCACGCCTGCTGCGCCTGCTGTGCCCACTGCGCCGCCGGCCGCAGCTGTGGCACCCCCTGTCAACCGCAGCTTCGAGCTGACCCTGCCCGCCACCGACAAGACCATTGCGGTGGGCAAGTGCGGCAGCCTGATGGTGAGGCAGGTGCAGGTGCGGCCCGGCGCCAAGCCGCAGGACCTGATGGCAGGCTGCTTGCAGAGCTGCCTCGGCTGAGGGCCCTTTCACCGGGCACTGGCTTGACTTGACCGTCTCACTGGGGACACCTGACATGCGCTGCGGGCCGGCTCGCTGCCGTCGCCAACGGTTTGACTGCTCAGTTATCCACCCGCTCCCATTGCATTGTATTCCGGTGCATCAATTTAGAACGTGTATTGTGTAAGCATCCACACACAGACAGTCATAGTCAATTGGCAGTGTTTTATGGCAAAGGAATACAGGCAGTGCCAGTCACGTCTTACGAGCCTCTAGCCCACAGCAGCGCCTCACACCATCGCCGCCGCGGTGGTGAAGCCGCGCTTGCGCCCCTGCCGGCTGCGGGTGCCGGGAGAGGAGGGCGCCGATGCGGGGCCGCTGGCGCTCACCACCACCTGCACAAACTGAGCGGGCGGCTGCGCCTGCGACTCCAGCTTGGTGTCCCGCAGCTCCCGCGCCAGGTCTGGGGCAGGGGCAGGGGCGGGAGGAAATCAGGAGGAAGAAGGGTGGTGAGGTGGGAAGAACGGCATCATGTGTGGACACGTTTGTGGCAAGCGAGGTTTGCAGTGCTGCCCCTGCTGCACAACGCACCCATGCTGCAAGCAGGCGGCGGCCTCCCCCCTGCCCCACCCTCGCACCCAGGGCGGCCAGGCGGCGCTGTGCATCCTTCGACAGCCCCTCCCGCTTGGTTTTGCGCTTGGCCAGCTCCTCCTTGGCGCCCTCTCGCACGCTCTCACGCTGCGGGGAGTTGAGACCGGTTGTGCACAGGCCGCGAGGGTGGGTCCTCACAACATGCTCAGTTTGAAGGAAAACAGCGGCGGTGCACGGTATGAAGCCAGCCGGGGCATGAGCGGCTGCCATCACATTACTGCACAGCAAGTTTGTGCAGATACAGGCCAGGCTCTCCAGCTGCCAAGCTCACCGCCGCCTTCCAGCTGGAGCGCAGCTTGCAGCAATCCCAGAACAGCATGGCCGCTGTGACACAGAGTATGATGATGAAGACGCCGATCACAATGGCCACCTGATGGCAGCAGGGCAGTTCTTGTGGGTCAGAAGAGCGGCTTGTTGTGTGTGCATCTCAAGCACAACCAATTTTATCTGTTTCGCACCCCCCCGGGCCNGCTCACCTTCCACCACACCTGCAGCAGGGCGCATTGGAACAGGAGGCATGTCAGCAAAGGGATGCTGCTGTTTCACAGACCGGCGAGCATGCTAGTGCGAGCGCTACCCAGCCATTGCTATCAAACTTCCCCGCTCCACCCACCCGCTTGAATGTTGACTTCTTCTTGGCCACTGCCGCAGGCGCAGGGGAGGGGCTGGCCTTGGGGGTGGGGCTGGGCGAGGCTGCGGGGCTGGCGTCGTCCTTGCTGGATGCGGATGAGTCGTCGCCGGCGGGGGAGGGGTCGCCAGCAAAGGCAGGMTTGCGGMACTGGCACTTGCAGCATTTGGTGCCGMCTGGGGAATAAGGGGAGGAGGCAAGGCAGGGMGAGGAGMAGAGTGCGGGAGAATCGGCGGACGGCAAGCAGGGCGCACTGCAATGGCCAAGCACCCACCTTTGGTGTAGGTCTCGGGGTAGACGCTGCCCACGCCTTTGGAGGCCAGCAGGGTGTTGCAGGCGGAGGTGCAGGCGGCCAGCGAGGCAGTGACGAAGTGCGTGGGATAGTAGCAGGCGGTGGTCGAGTTCGTGGCGGCAGCCGTGGGCTGCGGCACCAGCGCCGCCAGCGCCAGCAGCACGAGCAGCAGCGGCGACATTTTTTGGGTTTGGACGAGCCAGAAGCAGACGCTCCAGCTGCAGCAGGGATTAGTCGGTGAGGGAGTCTCGATTGGGAGCATGCACTGAGCACCGCCACGCTGGCGTCGACAGGGTGGTTGAGGGCGGCGGGGCTGCCTGGCGGCGTGGTTTATCGCAGATTGCTCCCCAGCTGTTGAGGTGCGCTGAGGGGGGAGCTGGGCGTCGCACTTCTGCAAACTGGCCCACCTGCGGCCGTCCACGGCCTGGGAGCGGCTGTTGTTGGTAACTGCTAGAGCGTAATTCACCAGCTGCAGCAAAAGTGGGTAGGTGGGAGACGTGTCGATGCACTCAAGCAGGCANCGAAGGCCTCAGTCGCCNTGCGCCATGGCGCTGCCGCCGGCGCTGGCGCCGTCGGCGGGGTGGTTGAGGGCGGCGGGGGCCGGCTGGCGGTCTTGTTCATCGCGCTGATTGCTCCCAGCTGCTGATACGCGCCGCAGGGGCGAGCTGGGCGCGCCACGATGCACATCCGGCCCACCTGCAGCCCTCTGCGTGCTGGGGGCGGACCTTCTGATCCACAAACCTTTCAGAGATACGAAACAGTTCACGAAATGCTTGCCAAGGCCGCCCTGCCCCCTGCATCTCCTGCATTGGCCGCGGGCTCCACCAAGTGGCTCCCGCCCCCTCCACAAGCTGCACATCGATCTCGATCACGCTCCAGCACCGCAGGGCGCAGCTGCCATGTCGCGAGAAGCGAAAAAGGCGGAGCAGCGGCTGAAAGCCCTCCTCAAGGAGCCCGCCAACAAGCGCTGCGTCAACTGCGACTCGCTGGTGCGCTGCCTCGCGTTACCGCCAGGCCAACCCGGCGCTCCCGTGCTCATTCTCATGATCCTAGCGTCCCCCCGCCCTCCCTGCGCGCCGCAGGGCCCCCAGTATGTCGTCAGCGGCTTCAACGTCTTCGTCTGCACCGTGTGCAGCGGCGTGCAGTGAGTTGGGGGCGTGCGCCGCACCCGCCGCCGCCTGCCGCCGCCTGCCCTCATCCTATGAAGCAGCTCTTCGACCCCGCCCTCCCTTGCTGCCACTGTGCAGCCGCCAGTTTGGCCACCGCGTCAAGGGCGTCAGCATGTCCACCTTCAAGCCGGAGGAGGTGGCGGCCCTGGCCGCCTCGGGCAATGCGGTGGGTGCACGGGCGCTGACGGAAGCTGGGTGCTGCCCCCGCGGTCCTGTTGCGGCGCCGCCAGCTGCATGCCATGCGTCGCCGTGTGCTGTGGGTGGGGCCTTTCTGTCATGCTGCCCCGTATGCTTGCATTTGCACAATGCGCAGCCCCTGCTGCCGCCGATCACCCTCGTCCTGCACTGCATTGCTGCCCACTGATTGCTTCCGCTTCTGCTGGACACGCTGCAGCGCTTTGCTGCATACTACCTGCACAAGTGGACCACGGCGGCGCTGCCCAAGCCGGTGGACCGCGACGTGCACCGCATCCACACCTGGATTGGTGCAGTCTACCAGGTGCGGAGCCCAGCGGTTGCTGTTCTGTGACTCGTGTGAAGGCCTGGTCGGTGCTGCCACGCCTGCTGCTGCTGCTGCCTGCACTGCGATTTACAATGCTGCCATTTGACGGGCCCGCTGCCGCGGCCGCTTTCTTGCCATTTCACAGGACCGCAAGTTTTACGGCGAGCCGGCGGGCGGCTGGACGCCCACAGCCGGCGCGGCAGCCAGCACCACGAGCACAGAGGTGAGGGGTCCTTCGAACTGCAGCAGCCAGGCTCAATTGTTCAGCATTGGGGACGACCAGCACCATCGCTGTGCGCCGCCCCGAGCATGACTATCTGCTTGCACTTCGCTACATGCGCCGCCTCCTCCCTGCCGCCCCCGCTTGGCAGGGCCACGAGCCGGTGGTGCGGCCGCTGAGCGAGGTGCTGGGCAGCGACGCGCCGCGGCTGCACGTGCAGGGCAGCGGCTCGGGCCTAGAGCGATCCATTTCGGCGGTCAGCTCCACGGCGGGGTGAGGCGGGGGGCANTATGGGGTGTGGGAGGCTGCTGCGAGGCTGCTGCTGCTGGCTGCTCGCCAGTTGTTGCTTGCCCACTGCCCAATAACGCTGCATTGCGCTGTTGCCTGCTGGGCTGCTGCTCACCAAAACATCATTTGGCCTGCCCCTGTTCAGTGCTTCCACCCCGTCCAAGGCAGCTGCGGCAGCCAACGGCACAGCAGCAGCAGCAGGCGGAGCGGCGGCGCCCAGCGGCCTGCTGGACCTCTCTTCTCCAAAGTCTGCCAAGGCAGCCGCCCCAGCAGCAGCAGCGTGGGATCCGTTTGGTGAGCAGGCGCAGGCAGCAGCAGCAGCCAGTGGCAGCCCTGCTGCTGCGCACCCTGCTGTGGCGCCCGCCGCAGAGGCCGGGTGGGCGGCGTTTGGCGACGCACCTGCATCGCCCATGCAGCGGCAGCAGCAGCAGCAGCCGGCGGCAGCGGCGGCTGCGCCTGCAGCGGCAAAGGAGGATGAGGGCGGCAGCTGGGAGGCATTTGGCAGCGGGCCCTCCTCCCCAGCAGCAGCAGCAGAAGCTCCTGCGGCCGCACCTGCGGCAACAGCAGCGGCGGCTGCGGCCAGCGCTGGCGCCGGCACTGCGCCATCTTCAGCCGGCAGCAGCCCTCCTAAGCCGCGGCAGCCGGTGCGCAGCACCAGCCGGCCAGAGGTGCCCATGGTGAGGAAGGGAGCGTGGGGGCGGGCCTGATGATGGCTTGGTCTGCTTGCTGCTGTATCGCAATTGATGCCTGCAGCCCCCTTCAAACTTCAGTTTGAGTAGAACCATCCATGTTTGTATGTCCTTGCGATCCGCAGGATGTGTTCTACCCCGAGTTTGAGCAGATCCGGGCCACAGGCATGCTGCCCACCGGCAAGCCGGTGCCGCTGCCGCCCTTCCCGCTGTCCTACAGCCACTCGGCAGGCCACCCTGCGGGGCACCCTGGTGCGGCGCCGCCGCCAGTAGGCGCCCAGCCCTTCAAGTCGTACAGCTACCCAACCGGCGCAGCCCAGCAGCAGCAGCAGCAGCAGCAGCACATGGCGGCAGGCGGCTACGGCGCGCCACAGCGGCCCACGATTGCCATCCAGCCTGCGCCGCTGCAGCCTGGGTTTGGTTACAGCGGTGTGAGCCCGTCTGGGCGGCCCGGCATGCCCTCCCCTGGAGCTTACTCCTCATCTGGCTACTCGCCAGCCGGCAGCATCGTGTCCCCAGCAGGTGCGTGAATTGGTGGCCTGCAAGCTTGCCTGCAAGCTTGCCTGCAAGTCTGCAAATGCTTGCCTGAAACTGGCCAGCCAAAGTTTGGCTGGCCTGTGCCCCTACCTTGCCTGCGGCCTGCCGCGTGTGCTGCATTGACCGAAATACACCCGTTCCGCATTGCTCTCAACCTCCACCCTGCTCCTGGCCTGTGCAGGCAGCGGCTTCTCGTCGGCGGTATCCCACCCAGGCACCAACGGCAGCGCGTACAGCAGCTTCACGCACCAGGATGCCGGTGCTGCAGCGCTGCGCAGCTCAGCGGGCTCTCTATCCGACCTGATGCCTGGATCTGCCGCACCCACTCCCAGTGGCGCTGCGCCAGGGTACCGCCTGGGAGAGGCAGCAGTCAACGATCCGTTTGCGGGGCTGGCACCCGGCCTGCGCTCGGCGCTGCCGGCGGTGCCGCAGCACACCAGCAGCGGTCGGTTTGGCGCCGCGCCGCCGCCCACCCCCGCTGGCGGGCCNGGGCCGCCCTTTGCGCCTGTGGCGGCCAACGGCGGCGCCCTGCCGCCCGGCAGCATTCCTGTTGCTGGGCCGTTTGCGGGTGCGCCGGCAGCAGCGCCTGCGGGCATGGCGCCGGCAACCGCAGCGGCCTCTGCCACCTTGTTTGGGCGCAACCCCTCGCTGACTGGATACGACCTCAGCGCCCCCGCGGCTCCCAAGCCGGCTGCTTCAGGCAACCCCTTCGCATGAGCCCAACGGCCCCCGCCCGCTCGGACTGCCTGCTGCCTGCAACGGCTGCAGCAGCCTGCTGTGATGTGACACGACACATGTTACCCTGCCTGACCGCCTCCCACCTCTCCTCCTTCATTGCTTGTGTGACGCTTGCGCTGTCATGTGTGCCTTGATGACGGAGTGAATGACTGTGAGGACTGACTGCTCTTTTGCAAATTATTTCCCAAGCAGTCGTCAGGAGGAGAAGGGCCAGGCTTCACTTAGAGGGGGCAAGGGTGGTAGGGCACGCTGATGAGCAGATGGAGTAGCAGACTGGTGGCGCACTAAGCAGGTAGTAACAATGGAAAAATGGGAAAACAGAGGGCTGTGCACTAGAAGAATGGAGTTCTGTTGGTTTCGGGCTGGAACAGTGCAATGAAAGGAAGTTGGCCGGGTGGGAGGTGCAGCTAGGGGTCACCTGCGCATGTCGCCAGCACATAAACAACAATGTGGCTCTGGAGGCATGCAGCTGGATGCGCAAAGGAGCACAACCCGCCTACAGCGGCGCAGGCTCATCTTGAGAACTGTTTATTGAGGGTGAGTTTTCAGGGTATGAAAGGGAAGTGGTAACGGCATGCTGCTCAGGCTGGCATGGGCGCTGCCCAGGCTGGTCTGGATGTCCAGCCGGCCACGCTGCACCTGCTGTGCTGCCATGCACCGGCGGGCACGGCCGGCAGGTGTGCAGGCTTATGTCCTGTGCCGGCACAGGAAGTGCTGCATGAGGCAGCATCAATGCTGCAGCTCTCCTCTCTTTTCAATTTTAGAGCTCCACTGCTTCCTTGTGAAGCTCCAGGTAGGCGCCCTCTGCGCCGCCGCTGCAGGCGCCGCCGTTCAGGCGGGCCACAGCCAGGTGCACAGCGGTCATGAGCGGCGGCGGGCCTGTGAGGATTGGGAGCGGAGCAACAAGAGGGGATGGGGTCTGTGAGCAGGTTGGGCAGCAAGGGGCCGCAGTGGACAGCTGGAGGCAAGTGCAGATCGCATGTTCAGTGCTGCAGGGCATGTGGCACCAACCGAACGCCATGTGCGCCAGCTGGGATCGCATGCACAGCCCAGCTTGGGTCCAACAGACGCTCGCAGCCCTGAGGCTCACCGCCAGCGTACACGCCCACGACGTTGCCGGGGCCGGCCTCAGCCGCCGCCTTGCGCAGCAGGCCCTCCACATCTGGCCGGCCCTGCTGCACCTCGAGGGAGGCATCGCCCAGGCTCACGGAGCACTTGTCCTGTTGCGGGGTGGGAAGGGTGGCGGTGCAGCGGCAAGGGTGTTTGTGCTGTCATAGACGGGCCATGCGGGGTGCAGCCTAATGCAGCGCATGAGGCGAGCTTGCTGCACACCGCAAGCAGTGTACCCAACCTCTCTTTGCAACGCAGCACAACAACGCCAGTCTAAGCTCACCACCGAGCAGGCGTTGCTGATCAGGGCGGAGTTGTCGGCATAGGGAGTGACCATCTCGGCCTTGCAGCCGTCGGCGCCCTGCTTCACCGCCCGAGCCGCACGCCAGTACCTGCAGGGGACCAGGCGCAAGTAGGTTGGCGGAGCCTTACTTTGGTCAGCTTGCTGAAGCATCAGCATTATACCGAGGGCGCCCCAGCTGCATGGCAGCTGCACTGCTGCCCCTGACTGGCTGTCGCAGTTAGCACAGCACACCTTAAGGCATGCACCGGGAAGACGGCTATGGCGTACGGCAGGCCCAGCCCAACCGCCGGGAGCAGCACGGCAAAGAGCATGCCGCCCTGTGGGGCAAGACAAGATCGGGGAAGGGTGTTGGGATGGGTGTTGAGTCATTGACTTGCACTCCAGCAGCTGCAAGCGTGCCTGCACCTGAGGCCATGCATATGATGGACCTGAACATGAAGGCCCAGCATGCCGGTGTTCCAGCCGATGAAGTGCTCGACCCAACACAACAGGCTCACCTTCCACTGCACGACCTGGGAGTTGTAAGAGGCGGCCAGCAGAGCGGCACAGAAGGCGCCCAGCACGACTAGCACGTTGACCGCCGCGATGTGCGCCACGCCAAACGTCTGGGGCTGCACGGGCCTGCAGGGTGGAGAGAGGGCAGCAGCGGAATGTTGGTGAGGCGAGGCGGCGGGGCTACAGAAATCACAGCCGCAGCAAGCACAACTGACACAAATCCCAAAATAACCCCTCACCGCAGCATGCTCCAGAAGAAGGGCGAGGCGGTGCGCTGCGCGTGCGGCGCCAGCAGCTGCGCATCCTCGGTCTCCGCCTCGCTGGGGTCCTTCACGCTGCTGTCGCAGCTGGCCAGGTCGGAGCCCTTGAAGGATGCGGAGCTGCCCTTCTTGGGCAAGTGGGCCGGGGCCTCGCCAGCGTTTGAGGAAAGCTCAATGGCGGGCGCACTGCTGCCGGTGACGTGGAGGGAGAGGTCCAGCCAGCCGGCGGGGTCGGTGGCTGCCAGCAGCAGCGGGGCGTCCAGCGTGTGGAACTCGCGCACGCTGCGGGCGGCCCACACGCAGCGCACGCGGCGGGGCAGCCCGGGGTGCTGCCCCGCCGCGCGCTGCGCTGCGATGCTGCGCAGCATGGACAGCAGGGCGTTCACCTGCGGGAGGGAGTGGGGAGGTTGCGAGGGGAAGGAAGGGTGAGATGTGGCAAGCCGCAGCGCAGGCAGTTTGCTGGGTGTCATGGCTGCTGCAATCAGGGCACCTCAGGGCTGCATCTAGCAAGCGTGTGGCACCTGCCATGGTGGTATTCTTCCCAGCCCACATGCCCAGCCGCCTCCCCAGCCTGCAGCTCACCCCCACGCCGCCGCCGATGAGGAGCAGGGACTTGTAGCGCAGCCAGCTGTCGGCAGGCGACAGCTGGCAGCCCAGGGTGGCATCGCAGGCCCCGTGGGGGCCCACCACCCGCACAGCGGTGATGCTGCGGTCGCGCAGCCCCTCCAGCAGGCTCTGGAGGAGGGGGGATGTTATGTGGGGCAGCACGGCTAGGTGAGTTTGGCCAGACAGCGTGTTTGCGATGACCGCCGCTGATGCTGTGACCAGGTCAGGCGGCTTCAGCAAGTGCCAAGCGGTGCCACCAAACTGACTTGCTGTTGCAAATGCATGGCATGGCTCCAAAGCCGGTGCCGTGCCTTGCAACCACCAGCAGCCCGCTTTCCACAGCAGCAGGCCCACCTTGGTGAAGGCGCCGTAGCGCTTGACGTGCAGGGTGAGGCGGGAGCCGCTGCAGTCTGCCACGCTGAAGGGGTGCATGCTCCAGCGGCTGATCTTGGGCACGCTCAGCCAGACCTCGGTTAGAGGCTTCAGGTCCAGGCACTGCACAGGGGTGGGGTGCGGGTGGAGAGGTGGGCAGTGTGAGCGCCGCTCACTGAGCGGCGGTGAGCGGTGCCATTGCGCTGAGAGGCGGCAGTCAGCGTTCAACCAGTTTGCACAAGATTGCAGGACTTGAAAGAAGTGCAGAGTTCCGGCGCAAGCTCCTGGCTTGACAGCCAAAGTTGGAATGAAGTGTGCTGCTATGCCGCGGCGCACCTTGTCGGCCTGGAGTTGCAGCGTGGCGGTGCCCGCCACCTCATCAACTGTGGCCGCCACAACGGGGGTCACGTTGCACAGCTGGCCAGCTCGGAGCACAATGTCGGCAGCATAGAGCAGCAGGCCTGCAGAGTGAGTGACAAATGCGGGAATGGGTGCGTAAGCAGTGGAAGAGGTTGAGAGGGCTGGTGAGGGTTTGGGAGATAGGAGGGCACCACTGGTGCACGGGCTGCCTTCATGCCCGCTCCCCCTTTGCCGCTGCTGCTGCTGCTGCAGGCCAGAGTTATGCACTAAAACAGCTGTCATTTTAACTCACCTGGCACAAAATAGGTGTAACTTTGCGCGTAATGGCAACAGGAGAACAAAAAGAAGCCCAGGAAGCAAACGATGTGGCAGCGGAAGAACAGCTGCGCGCAGCGGGGTGGGGCGGGGCGGGGAGATGTAATTAAGAGGTGTGAGTGGAATCCAGCTGCCTTACAAGTCAATTGAACGGTAGAAGGGGCGTGCCAAGCCATCTGACAGAGCCCTCTTCCAGGGCGCCTCTCTTCCAATCCCCCAACCGTCCTTCCCCATACCCCAGCCGTGCGCCTTTACCACCCCACTTCACCTCCCCACACCGCACCTGGTACAGGCGGCGCCGCACTTTCTCCAGTGAGGTGATCCACAGCACCAGCACAAAGATCCAGCCGATGGTGCCCGCTAGGTTGTTGACCTTGCCCCCCCAGGCAACCAGCTCGGTCCAAAACCTGGTTGGGGAAGATTGGCAGGAGGAGGCATGTATAGGTGTAGGGGCTAGGGTGAAGGAGCAGGAGGAGGCCAGTCACCATGCACACCAATGGGGTAGAATGCCCGAGCTTGCGATCAAGCCACGAACAGGAGGGCAAGTCTGTCAAGCAGCCGCCAAAAGGGGCTGGGCATCCGAGCGGAGGTCACACCACCCAGCGCAATACAAGCACCAGCTGCGAAGACAGACAGAAGGAGCAGAACTAGCCAAGCCACTCACTCGTGCTGGATGCCCCAGGCGATGTAGTACAGAATCGCGTGCAGGTTCAGCACCCAGATGGTGCCGTGGCCCAGCCAGCTGCGGGGGGGCGGGGNCACGGCGGGCAGGCCAGCTCAGCCCATGAGCTGATCAGCCGCCGACAGCTGATAACCACTCTTCACACCTGGGAGGAGGCACTGCATGCAAGCAGCCTTGCAATCTGCGTCAACCAGCCCTCAGAGCCATTTCTGCACATTTTACTGACCGTCGCAGCAAGGGCAAAGGGCCTCACCGATGGTAGCGGATGAGCGCGTTGCGGGAGATGCCGGTGCCCCAGGTGATGAAGGAGCAGTGCGGCACGGGCAGGAACAGCAGCATGAGGTTNGGGGCCATCATCTTGCCAAAGGCAACCGCGGTTCTGCAAGGGGGCAGGGGAGGGGAGCGGGGTGGCGGTCAGCACAGGAGGGAGGAACTCGGAGGGGTGAGCAACAAGACATATCAGGCCATGCCACGGAGCGCACAGCTGCGTTGCTTGCAGGTCCCTACCCCTCTTACTCCCGCCCCCGCCACACCCCACCGCCCCCGCCTCACTTCTCGAGCCGCTTCGTGGCGGAGGTGGCGTTGGCAAAGGAGCGGCTGCACAGCTGGCCCAGCCACCAGGCGTTGAGGCCGAACCACAGCAGCACGCCCAGTGCCTCGCCCGCGCTCAGGCCGTCACACCAGTAGGCAAAGAAGCGGCGGGGSGGCACCTGCCACGCCAGGACACGGCGGGCCTGCATTCAGAGAGAGGGTGGGATGTGGCTTGGGGTGGAGTCGCGAAGCACTTTGTGCATTGCATGTTCTCGGGCAGCCCTGCTTGCACAGCATGCACATGCCTAACCTTGACAGCGCGGCCGCAGTGGCCAAACCCGCGTGCTGCTGGTCATTGCCGCTCTCCAGGCAGTCTTGTGCATTGGGCAGGCACAAGAACCCGAAGTACATCAAGCACTGCCCACCTTGGCAACCCATCCGTGGTCGCGTGCGGGGGGCGGCGGCGCGCGTGCGCCCGGCATGCGCCGCACGATCAAGACGAGCAGCGTTGCAACGAGGAGGGACACCCAGGTGAGGAGGATCATGACGATGGTGGGGCCTGACAGGCTGGAGGTCTTGAGGCTCTTGACGCCCTCCGACTGCTTGAAGGTGGGCGTCGCCGCCACCAACATCCATCCCACAAAAGCGGCGAGGCAGGCGGCGGTGGCAGCTGCGGCGGCGCCGCGCACTGCCGCCAGCGCGGCTGCGCCGAGACGCATTGCGGATGTGCAGCCGTCGGAGGAGGCTGAGTGAACGGAGGAAATGGTCGCGCGAATTGCGTTTGTGTATATTTTGTGACCGGGAGCCCCGCTTTTGAGGCGGCCCGTGCGCTACACGCCTGATGGGCGTGCGCAACACTCACATCTGGCGATCAAATGGTCCCAGGGGCACCCTGCATGCCTGGTACGCGCGCGTGTGGCAGCTTCGGCACGCGCAGCAGGTGTGCCCTGCCGAGGACCCGACTTGGATCGACCCATGTCACAATTGACCGGAGAACTAGCGTGCGCGAATCCTTGCAAGCCGTTTTGCGATGCGCCGCGCCGTGCTGCTCGTCCTCCTTGCCGCCGTGGCGGCGTCCGCCCACGCCGCTGCCCAAGCAGCAGGCCAGCCTGCCCAATTCGCCTCAGAAGAGCGCATTGCCGCCAGGATGCTGCACGAGGGTGGTGAGTGGGCGCAGCAGGGCGGCAAATGCACGGCTGAGGGGCCCGCCAGCGCCGGCGGCGAGCATGCATGCGCCTAGCGGCAGCCATCCGATGGGCGATCAGATGATCTCGCCAAGTACACCTCCCCTTGAATCCGACCCTCCCGCAGATGGCAAGCGCGCCATGACAGGCGCCCCTGCTCCCGCCGGTGTCCCCCAGGGCAGCAAGGGCCAGCAAGAGGGCGGCGCCAAGCAGGCCGGCGGCGGCGGCGGCGGCGGCGGCGGCGGCAAGGGCAACAGCGGGCCCAAGATCGCAGCTTCCCTGTCCGAGTGGACGGATGACACGCTGTCCAACGACGGCTGGCTCATGATGTCCTTTGTCGTCGCCTGGTTTGCAGGTGCGCAGGCATGCATGGGGCCCCAGTTTGTGCGTGGCATGTACCAGCTAGTGGGCGGCGGCAGCCACCTGGTGGAAGCAGTGTGTGTGCCGTGCTGTGCTGTGCATGCCGCCGTGTGAGCCAGCTAGCCCGGCGCCCATGCAACAAACGCCGTCGCCACTTTGGCAGTGACATCTGCTCTTGGCAACTTGGCCNGATGCTCGCGTAGCACTAGCGCTCATTGTGCTCGCTCCCCATGCACTCCTCCCTCCCACCACCTGCTGCTGCAGCCCCCGGCGTGGCGCTGCTCCTGTGGCCCTATGTGGTGGACACGGCTGTGAGCATTGCTGACGTGGCCAAGGCCTGCAAGCCCAGCAAGGCGGCCGCCTGAAACCCTCCCTACATGGCGGCAACTGCAGCTACAACGGCGGCAGCGCCTGGCTTGTGATGCACCAATGCACCACACCTGCTCTACACTGCGCGCTGGCAGGGTAAACCCATCAGTGCTGTGCCTTCATTACTCGTTTCACATTTTTCAGTACGCCTTCGCTACCCGTCACTCCTTTCATTTACACCGGGTAAAACACTGCTGCACGCGTTCAGGCGGTGATGGTCGGTGCACGGCGGGGGCGGCGGCGGCAGCCGGTGCAAGGCGATTCGTGCAATGTGTCTCACTACTGGCATCTGTGCATGCAGCATGTATTGTTGCGCTTGCACAGTCTGCAGTGTGCCTGGAAGCCTGGGATGCCACAGGCTGCCTGACGGCCAGGCACGGCGCCGGCAGCTTGTGGCCCATGCGGGCATGCCAGACAAGCACATGCGGGCAGCGAGGCGCAAAACAGCGGCTTGCAGGCACACTGATGGCACTGCATCGCGTTGTCACTCCTCTTTCAGCCTGCAGGAGGGCACCGCCCGCCTGTTTCAGACCGAATGGCTCCCGGCCTGCCTCCTGCCGCTGCGTGGCGCCTCTTGCGGCCCTCAACAATAATGATTAGACCGATCAGGTGTGACGGCGCTTGCGATGGCCCTTCCTGCGCACCTCGCCTCGCAATGCCGGGGTGGAAAGTCGGGGGCCGGTCAAAAGCCCGCCAGGCGCCGCCTGGAAGGCGATCGATGCTCTGCCTGCTGCTTACAGTCACTCATGGTCAAGTTGAAGCTGTCTGAGCGCCTGCAGCGGCTGCGCAAGCTTGCTTTTCGGCTGCTCTCTCTCCCTGGCCTCTTCCTGAAGCTGTCTGGGAGATGTGCATTCAAATGCTGGCACCGTGGAGCGCTGCGGGAGCTGCGGGAGCTGCTCCCGCCTGCTCCCGCCGGCCGGCAGCTCGAGCGCCGCCTTGCAGTCCAACTCTTTCCTGCTGCGCCGCCTCTGTCGCAGGGATTCAAGCTCTTCTTCAAAGAGAACCGCGTGAGTGTGTGCGCCGCTGGCCCGCACCGCACCGCGGGCAAGGATTGGGCCCGGCGGTTGGACGAGGCAGTGGCGGACCGGTGGGAGGCGCTGACGGACGAGGAGCGGCAGACGTGGACGGTGCGAATCCCTGGCCAGCAGGTGTTGCACTTGCGGTGTTGAAGATTGATGACCTTGTGTTGGAATGTGTGCGGCAGCAGCGCCATGGGGCCGGCTGGCGGCAGGCGCCGCCTTGCTCTGGGCGCTTGCGGGTGCTGGGCCACCCCGGTGCATTGAGCAGCCCAAAACCCACGACCTGCCCTGGGCTAAACCTGCCGCTGCAGGCAAGGGGCCGCCGTGCTGCTCGGGAGAAGAAGGCGGCTGAGGTGGAGGCGCAGCCATACTGGGGCCGGTGGCTGGACGCGCGCGGGCTGCTGGATGGCATGACCGACTACCGAGAGGTGTGCGGTGGCGGGTGTAAAGCTTTGGGGCTGTGGAGCCGATTGATGCGCGGTGATCACGCGAACTTCCCTGCCTTACCCCTGCAGAGGATCCGCCTCGCAAAGACCCTCATCTCGCAAGTGCTGGCAGACCCGCAGGCTCGGGAGGCAGCGTTTGCTGAGATGAAGGTGGGCGCTGGCTGCCTCGGGCTGGGGGCTCGTGCAGACGSGRGGTSMGWCNMWSC
>JADXDR010000145.1:102286-121880 GCA_025026875.1 Chlorella ohadii
GTKMGYCGSTGTTGGCAGGTGCACACCTCCTCTGCTGCCCCGCTGTCCTGTCTCAATGCAGGGCTATGTGGCTGAGGAAGCGGCTGCCATCCGCCGGGGCGACATCCCGGTGCAGCAGCTTAGCTGAATGCCCAAGCCTGCGGCGCGGCAGGTGGGCGTGCAGGCAGTTGCAGGCTAGACTGTGCGCCGGCTTGTGAGGGCTGATGGCCAAGCAGTGCGGTGCTTGGCAGCCATCGGCCGTGCCCACTCTGTTGCCTCAGGGGGCAGCGTTGCCTTGTGAGCTCACATGCCTGCCGCGCGGGGGCAGAGCTTGTCTGCACGGCCTGCTTTGAGGGATGTCGCAGCTCACGCCATCGCTTGCCCTCACCACCACCACCCTGCGTTCATGCCCTCCGCCCATGCACAGGATCCACCCCATGAATGACCTTATGACTGCCTATTTGAGGGCAGTGCATGCCGCTTCATGAGCCGGCGGTGGTCGCTGCGCCACCCGGCGCAGGCAGAAGCCGGTGGCTTGGCGGCAGTGAAAAGTGCAGCTGGCAGGCATGCCATGCCTCTTCCCTCCCTTGACCCGCCGCCGCTCTCCTAAGCTCCCCTGTCCACCTCCCCTGTGCACTACACTCGCCGCAGCCCCAGACCCGCATCACCGCAGCATCGCAGCAGCGCATTCTGACGCACATGTGTTTAATCTGTAATGCTCTTTTGCTGTCGATGTAGAGTGTCATGCATAACAGGCATGGGTGCAGCTGTCTAATATGCACAGCAGACGTCGCATCATGCAGCTCTTGCCGCAGCTCAGGTCGGCCGCAGTGCGACGCCTGCAGGGCAGCAGCAATGCAAGTCGCATCTGGATGTCGGGACTCGTTGCAGGCATCCATCACCATGGCAGCGACTTCGCCAGCACCGCTTTAAGTGCAGGCTATTGAAATGCACAGAGGTGCGCTGCACACCAACGGGTGGCCGGCGCCTAAGGAGCGGCAACGGCGCCGGCGGGGAGGCGACTGCGCCAGGCAGAGGCCGGCCGCCCTCGCCGCATCGTGCGTGCTTTCATGCACGATCGCTCACGCTGTGCAAGACGAGCGGGCGTAGGGTTTGGGGGAAGCCCTGTTAGGAGCTGATCCTCTTGCCATCCTCGAGGGCCTGCTGCCCTCGCCCAGGCGGGCGGTGTGGCCAGAAGCAGAATGACTGGGCCCCATTGCACGTCTTCTTCACGCTCACGAGGTGCAATGCTGCAGTTTTAGCCCCCGANGAGCCTGCAAGCGCACTCCCCTCCCACACGCTCTCCCACGCCGTCGCCATGGCCGCCGCCGCGCTTTGCAGCGCGGCGCCCTGTGCCACTGCCAGCCTGCGCACTGCACGGAGCGGTGCAGAGGCGGCCAAGCCTCTGGCGGCTGCTCGCGGCAGCTTGCGTCCGCCCCTCCGGCTCCCGCGTGGTCTGTCGGTGTTCGCGCAAGCCAACAAGGTGAGCGTTCGAAGTGCGGGCGCGCGGTGGCGAGCTGTCGTTGTTGAGCCGCCCCTGCGGGAGCGGCAGCGCCGGCAGGCGGCACGCTGACTGGCCACCGGCGGCCGGGCTTCCTGCAACAGTTGCTGAACCCAGATGCAACAGCCCAGCAGCTGGGCCAGTCAGGCTTGAGCTGCAGTCCCCTGCTAGATTTCAGGCGGCAGGCTGAGGCTGCTCAGACTCTAGGCGCTAGAGCGTGTCTGCCGCAGGCTTGCATCGCCCAAACACCTGTTCCGCTCACCCAGCATTCCCCGCAATGCCCCCCACTCCCCCGCTGCAGCAGCAGGACGCACAGCAGCAGCAGCGGCAGCAGCAGCAGGATGCGCAGCTGGAGGTGCAGCGGCTGCAGCGAGCAGAGGCGCGCAAGCGGGAGCAGGTCACGTACCAGCTGGCCGCCATTGCCGCCACCACCGGCATCACGGCCACCGCCGGCTTTGCCACGTATTACCGGTGAGAGCTGCTTCCTGTACAATGCTGCTGCTACTGCCGCCGCTGCTGCTGCTGAGCTTGTTGGAACGTTGCGGAGGCAGCAGATGGCAGGCAAGCTGATGGGCGGCAACCGTGCCGGCTTGCCGCATTACGCGGTCTTTGCAGCTGCCTGCCATGTGCTAGCCTGCGAGGCAATAGTGGTTGGCTGTGGGCAGCAGTTGCAGCTGCTGTGCCCTGCACACTTCCTCGGCCCGAGGGCAACTCCTCACCTTGCCTGCGTGCTGCCCTGCTTGCGACCCGCAGCATCATGCTGCACATGGCGGACGGGCAGCCCTTCCCCTACCTGGACCTCGCCTGCACCCTGCTGCTGGCGGCGGGAGCGGCCTACGGCATGGAGATGTGAGCTGCCGGGAGGGGCAGGGGCGGCGGCAGTTGGGTTGGGGGAGCAGGCGCTGTGCTTGCTGCAGCAAGGGCGTGCATCGGCAGCAGGGATTGGCCATGGCAATTGCAACCCTGAGCCACACTGCTGGCCCCTTGCCTGCCTGCCTGCCCGCGCCGACTTTTGGCGCATTGCACCTCCAACCAAGCGGCACGTTTTACCCACCTACCTGCCTGCCTGCCTGCCCTCTCACGCTGCCGTCGCCGACCATGTGCAGGTATGCGCGCTGGATCCACAAGGACATGTGGCACGACAACCCGGTGGGCTGGATCCTGCACAAGAGCCACCACGAGCCGCGGCTGGGGCCCTTTGAGGCCAACGACCTCTGTGAGTGCAGAACAGCAGGGAGGACTGTGGTGCGGGGGTGCAGGTTGTGACACAGTTCGGCAGCGTGCAGTGCGATGCTGCTGTGCAGTGCTTGCTGCCTGTGGGTTTTGGCTGAGAGAGCTTGTAAGGCTTGGCTACACTGTCGAACAACCGTCCTCACCCCATTTCACCTCACCGCACCCCACCACACTCTCTAATCACGCAGACGCGATCATGAACGCGGTGCCCGCCATGGCCCTCTGCCTCTACGGCTTCCTGCGCCCCGACGTCTGGGGCGGCGTCTGCTTCGGCGCCGGCCTCGGCATCACGCTCTTCGGCATCTCCTACATGTGAGGGCGGCGGCGGGCTTGAATTCAAGTCGAGTTCTTGTGGGGGCTGGGGGCGAGATGCTGCTCGAGTGTGCTTGCCGGACCCATTGCCTGCTGCTTGTTTGTGGCAACCCCCTTCAGGCGAGACACGATGCCCAGCTTGCTCAGCGCCGACCGCCTGCCCTGCCAACCAACCTCCTTCAATCACCGCCCCGCCGAACCTCCTCTCCCTCCCCCCCTGCCTTTGGCGCCCAGGTTTGTGCACGATGGCCTGGTGCACCGCCGCTTCCCGGTGGGCCCCATCGCCGACCTGCCCGCCATGAAGCGCATCGTGGTGAGGCAGGCTTGAATATGGAAAGTCATTTTGCCTGGCTGGCGGCAGACTGCGGGCTTGTGCTGTTTCTTAGCAGGCGCTGCCCTCTGCGCGCCCCTTTGCGGGGTTGTCGTTAGTTCGATGTACGCAACCATCCAACCCAACCAGCCCGCCGCTTCATGCCTCGTCCTCGCAGGTGGCCCACCAGCTGCACCACAGCGAGAAGTATGGCGGAGTGCCCTTTGGCATGTTCCTGGGCCCGCAGGTGGGCAGGGGAGGAAGGGCAGGCGGGCTTTGCAGAGTGGCATGTGCAGGACTTGCTTGCTTGGCGGCCAGGCATCGCCGGTGCTGCTGCTGCTGCCATTTCATGCATGGCAAGCAATGCAAGCATCTCATGCTGGCGGCAGTTGCGACTGGTGACTTATCACTGTGTTGCATTGTTGCTGTCCCCTCCTACAGGAGCTGGAGGCGGTGGGTGCCGGCCCCGAGCTCGACCGCATGGTGGCCGAATTTGAGGCGAGCCGCAAGGCCAAGCAGGCAGCCGGCGCGGGCCGCAGCTAAATGGCCAAGCAGGCGGCCAGCGTTAGCTGCCACTGAATGCGACATCCGCCCGGCCAACAATAAGAGCAGCACAGCGCCCCGACGCTGAATGCGCCAAAGCCACCCCACACTTGCTGACCCCGTGGCGGCTGTGCATCCTCTCGGAGGCCAGCCGGTCAGATCCGCCAGGCACTTGCTGCTGTACAGCAGCCGCAGCAGCCCAGCCCCTCCGCCCGCCCTCTCTCATTCCTCAACCAACCCTGCTCGCGCCATAACCCTCTCACACCCTCGTCACGTACTCTACGCATCCTGCCCCAACGACTCCCAGAGCGAGCCGACCCTGCCGTGAGAACTTGCCCCATTCTTCCATGCTGCCCTGAGCTCCCCTGAGCACCCGCCCGCCGCCCCTGCCCCCCCCCCCCCCTAGCGGCGCGGCGCCGCCCGCAGCCCCCCGCCTTGCTCCGTCCCCCTTTTCAGTCCGTCCCATTTCATTCGGGGGCGCCGAACCCATTTTCCGCCGCCCCCGGCTGTTTGCACCGCACCTGCCTAGGAACCGCCCGATTTGTCGCAGGACGGGGGCTGTGCCTGCCTTCCTGCCTTGCCCAAGTGCCCGCACTGTTTCTCTGCCACCGCCACTGTACTCAACACCCCCTACGTGCGGCCAAGAAAGCCCGAGGCCGTCGCTGCCCCCTGCCGTGGCCTGCTGATCGAAGTAAACGCTGATGTTTGTTGCTCCACTGCCCTGCCCCCTACATGTCGATTTGCGCTGTACTCGCCCTTTGTAACTGTTCACAGCTTCACATGGCTTTGCATACAATGGCTGGCTGCGGCACCTGGGCACGCACAGGGGGGGGCAGTTGCAGGGATAAAGCCAGACGCAGGCGCAGGAATGAAAGCGACGTCAGGCAGTTTGCAGATACACTGAAACGGGGCTGAGGGGAGTTGGAGGCGTGATGCATTCACCACGGCTTGGCAGGACAAGCGCGATATCACATGCACGGCAAAGCAATGAATGTGCATTACGAATGAAACAGGTAGGCAGGCAGGCTGTTACGGATCAGCTTGGGTATGGTGTGACGAGTGCTTATAAACTCCCATGTATGTGGAGACATGTGACATGCAAAAAAGGAGCGTGGCAGCAGGGACAGGCTTGGTGTTCAGCCGCCATGGTGTTTGCCGATGGCAGGTTTGTTATGTGGGCTGGCATGCGTAAGGGGCATGTTGTGGTGGCTGGCTTGACTGTTCATGTTGAAGGTCGAGGCTTTGCACCTGCTGCCTCACACGTTCGCGATGTAGTAGCTGCAAGGGAAGGGAGGCTGGGTATCCTGCTCAGTTGATTCACATACAGACGCCGTTTGGCAAGGCAAAGCAGGCGGCAGCAGGTAACCAATCTACATTGCACCGGCGCTGATGGCTTGGTGCCGCCCAGCGGTCCTGAGCTCCAGCCCCAGCGGAACCTTCCGTTCAGCAGTTCAGCGGCTCCAAATCCCACCCCAGTGGAGCCTCCCCCTGAACTCACCGGTTCAGCGGGTGCTGGAACTCGGGCAGCACCTGGGCGGTCTTGAAGCCGGCGGCCAGCAGCATCTCCTTCATCTTGCGCTGCAAGGCAGGGGGCGGGGGCCAGGCAGGCAGGCTGAATAGAGTTTGCCTGGCGTGCCCATACTCCTGGTCAGGCAAACACAGGGGACAAAGACCCGCCCTGCTGTACATTGCAGTGGCGCTGGTTCATGAATAGTGTGTTCTGCGAGCCCAGGCCGGTAGACGCACAAAGCACCCTGCACACATCCCACCACAAGCTCAGCCCACACCACCACACTCATGCACCTCTGAGATGCCGGTGGTTCCCAGCGCCGCTCCATCGGGGGCGCTCATACCAGAGGGCAGGCACAGATGGCAGGAGAAGCCTGCGGGCAGTGATGGGTTTGTATAGTGGGTTTTGAGCCAAACCTTGGTTGAGGGCAGGGCGTTGGAGACGAGACGAGGATGGAACCAGTGGGGCACCTTGAGGGCAGGCAACATGGCCGCCAGACGCCGCAAGCAAGCAAGCGATGGCCGAAACAGGGAAGCGGGAGCAGCAGAATGGGCGGCTGCATGGGCTTACCGTACAGCATGGGCGCCAGCGGGTGCTGGTGCACGTTCTCGCCGTGGCTGCAGGCAGGTAAGCATTTGCGGGCAGCAGCGAGTTGGATTGAAGCAGAAGGTGGCCAGTGTTGCTGCCGCTTGAATGCCCGTGCATGCCCGTGCATGCCCCACAACCCTTTGTCGTCCCATGAAGCAGTGCACCAGCATGCCATGCTGGTTGCCATCTTGCAAGCCACCTGCCCGCCACCCCACCTGTCGAGCGAGCTCATGTCGCCGACGATGTACGCGCCGCCGGGCGCCACCGCCTTGCAGATCGACTCCAGCACCTGCGCACGACGGGCCACCAACAGTTTGCTGTGATGCAGCTGCAGGTGGTGACCAGGACAGTCCCTTGGGCAGGGTAGAGCGGCACCGCATGTGCAAGCTGGCTTAACACCACCAGCAAGGCAGCCCAAAGCAGATTGCAGCCATCTACCTGCTGGGGGTGCGCCATATCATGGATGGCGTCATGGGTCATCACCAGCTGCAGGTGGGCGGTGGCGGATGCAGACATGTGTTGAGATGGGATGAGAGGGGCCGCAACTGGACGCATCTGGGTTGCTGGCATCAGCGCCCTGGACTTGGGATTGCCACCATCCTTGGGGCATGGCAGGGGTGCATGCTCATGTGCCCCCCCAGTTCCTTCAACCCATACCCCGATGCAATGTGCTCCTCCTGCCCACACCTGGAAGGCCTTGTCGGGCATGCCGCGGTCGTCCAGGCCAGGGTTCACAAAGCTCACGTTGGCCAGGCCACGGCATGATGCCTCCTCCCGCGCCACGCTGCATTGGAGTAGAGTGGCGGGCAGGGGCGTAGTGCAGCGGAAACTGGGCGGGAGGCACCAGGGACAATGCTGTATTGGCGGCTGACGGCGCTCTCACATAGCATGGCAGCACAAAGCAGTTGCAGCTGCTGCTGACTTTTAAGTGGTTGGTTCAGTGTGTAAGATTGAACAACAATTGTTCAGCTCACCGCAGCGCGTCTTCCGCGATGTCAAAGCCGGTGCAGGCGCAGTTGGGGAAGGCTGCTGCCACCGCCATCAGCGCCTCGCCGCAGCCGCACCCCACGTCTGCCACCTGCGAAAGGGCAGCAGGACAGGAGACAGCGGTTAAGGTTGCAAAGAACGGTGCGCACCAACACTCCTGTGCATGCATGCTACCTGACGTGAGAGAGGACAAAGCAGTGTGTGCAGTTATAGCCAAGCATAAGCTGCGAATGCGGAACATCGTGAGTGACTGGGTCATTAGTGCCCTACACACCACTAAAAAGGGCAGGCTGCCCGCCCACCTGGCATCCCGCCTCCAGCTGCCCGCGCATGCCGGGCAGCGCGCACAGCGAGGGCACCAGCGCGTGGCGCGCCCACACGCCCTGCAGGGGGGAGCAGCGACAGGTGGGTGTGGCATTGGAAACTATTTCCGGCTGCATTGATCAATGAGACGACCACAACGCCAGCCACACCCTTGCAGCAGAAGTAGAGGCAGCAGCAGGTGTGAGGCAGTAGCAGGCCACCCTAGCACGCAACTCACCAGCTCGCGGCACACGCCACAGGTCACGGCCGGCTCAATCTCGTCGTAGCTGCGGGCGGGACGGGCCAGTGGAGGTGAGATTGAGCATGGGAGGGTGGTGCCTTCTCAACTGGTAGGCAAGTGTGACGCCCTTCCTGTCCGGGCCCACATTCCTCGACACACTACCCGCCCACCCGCTCAAATCAACAGCCCCTCCCACCCACCTGATGCCTGCGCCGGACTTGAAGCAGTCCACCAGGCGGTCCTCCACCATGCGGCTCATGGCGGGGATACACGAAAACATGCCTGCGGAGGCACTGGGCAGCAGTTGGTGGGCTGGGCAGACCATATCCTAAGAAAGTAAGAAAACCGCCCCAGCAGGCAGGAAAGCAAGATAGACAGTGTCCCAGCAAAACTGGCAACGTGAAGCATGCAGGGTGGGCAGAGGGGCCGAGGGTGCCTTCCTTACCCGCGAAGAAGTGGGGCGAGGCGTCCGGCCCGTGCTCGTTCACCAGCACGTCAGCCTGGGCGGGGGTCAGCCAGAACTGCATGGGAGGTGGGGCAGGGCAGAGGGAGGTGAGGAAGGGCATGAGTCGCAGCTGGCGCGCGGAGAGATGCATCGACTTGCGCGGTGCAGCGTGCAGCACTGGAGAATTTGCCCGCATATGGAGGGTTAGAGGGGTGCGGCATGCAGCTGGACTGGCCTCCATGAAGCAAAGCGTAGCTGCCCACCTGCTCCGCTTCTGCATCGGTGGAGATCACCTTGGCGGACGCCTGCTGGCGCAGCCACTCAGTGACGTAGCTGCAGGCAGCCAGGGAAGGTGATAGTAGGTGAGTGCAGCTGGCTGCAGGTGGGATGTGCGAGCGAGAGACTAGGGCGGGGCACCTGTTCCGACAAGGGAAGCCAGTCCATCGGGTCAGACATGCAGGCAACTACCGAGCCTCACCGCTCATTCAGGTTCAGAGCGGCGGCCAGGTCGGCGGCGGTGCAGGGGCCGTGCTCCTTCAGACCCTGGTACAGGCCCAGCCTGCATGGGGGCATTCAGGAGCGAGAAGATGGGGGCTCAGTTGATCACAGCACACGGTTGGGTGGTGCAATCATCGCATATGATAGGCCAGCTATGATAGGCCAGCGACAGCAGGCTTCCCACAGCTGCCAACAGCCAGCGCCCGCCTGCCATCGTTCACAAGCCAAGCCGCTCACTCACCGCTCCCCCAGGAAGATGAGGTTGCAGGTCATGCCGCCCACGATGTAGGCGCCCAGCAGCTCCTGCATCTGGGTGTGCTCATCCTTGGCAGGCACTGCCGCCGCCTCAGCTGCGGCTTTGGAAGGAGCCGCCGCTTCGGCGGCATCGGGCAGAGCGGCGTCGGCGGGCGCGGCAAAGCCGGCGGCGCCCACATCGCCCATGCGCACGCGGTCCAGGGGGTGGCGGGGAGACTGCATGGCTGTGTCTGCAGAGAAAGGGGCGGCACGGGAACCGACGAGGCGTGAGTGGGGAGTAGATTGAGTTGTGTGGTGCCGAAAGCGGCGGCGCCGGAGGTGGCGGCAGCAACTGGCCCTTGCCCCCGCGGCCGGCGCTGGCGGTCGGCGGCGCTCCAAGAACTCTCGACCTGTCATGCCAAGCTGCAGCAAGGGACAAGCGCGCTCATACAGCGCACCTGGGTGGAGGGCTTTTTGCACAGGGCCCGCGATGTGCCGTGCAGACTTGAAAAGCTGAACAATCAGGAGCTGCGAGTGCGCTTAATGATCGAATGGTCACCGAAGGTTGACTGCATCCTTCATGAACATGAATGTCCTGCCGCCCGTCGGCAGCTGCATGAAGCTTACAAGAATTGCAAGAATGGCCACCACCCTCTGTGGGGCAGGCTTGCGCCCGCTCCGGGCAGGATGCACAGCTGCTCAAAACCAAGCAATTCAAACAACGCAAGCATTGAATGAATGAATGAACCTAGAAGTCTCCTTTCCAGGGCCATGCTTGGCCCCCTTGGGCAGCTGCAACGGAGGAGGTTTGTAACTCGCCCGAGAACGAGCTGCGTCGCTGCGACGCCGCGGCCCCCGCCGCTACTGGCGGCCTGCTCCTTCAAAAACCCACCAACCGCATGATGCGAGAGAGCAGAATAGTAGCAGAGAGACAGCAGAATAGTAGCAGAGAGAGAGCGGCGGGTGTGCACAGGGCAGGCAGAAGAGGGAGCTAAGGAGCTGTGCGCTGCCGCCAGCTGCCCTCGCCGCCAAGCCACCGGCTTCCGCCGCCCCCAGCCTGCGCTGGGCGGCGCAGCGGCCGCTGCCGGCTCATGGAGCGTCACGGCGCTGCCCCKAYTCGGGNCAGCTACGNAGGNTCTTTCAGGGGGGNNATCCTGCGAGTGGGCGGGAGGGNCANTGNAACGNCACATGGTTGGTGGTNGGGGNAAGAGCCATGGGGNTGTTGCAANGGCGGAGTCCAAGGGGGCGGCGCTGCCACGTGGTGCACCCTGCTGGCATGCATGCATTTGTCTCTCCAGCTGTGCTGGCATCACCCCGCGGCAGGCCGTCTTGCTGCTGCAGCATCCCCCCACAAGTGCAGGCCCACCCACCCGCCGCACGCTGCCCTCAAACGCCCAGACATGAGCCCTCACTCACTCGCAGAGGCCACATGAACGCAGCAGCGGTTGTTCCACTGTCCATCCCTGCAGGAGTGGGGAGGGAAATGAAGCGGGGAATCAGCAAGCTGGCGCAGAGAGGAAGCTGGGCGGGCAGCCGCCCGCCAGGATGGCTGCCGGGAGCATCGGCGGCGGCCGCCGCCGCTGCTCCAGCAGGTTTCTGAGCCCTTGCCATGCATGCTGCAACCACTGAGGGGCTGTGGGACCAGGCTGAGGGCTGGCGGCAGAGGAGGTGCTGACTCCCAGAGCTGGCATCGCTGGGAGGGCCGGAGAGACCCCTGGGCCGGCTGGGGACCCACAGCACTGCTGGGCGGGCATAGCAAGCCTGCAGGCAGGCTGGGAGGGCTGCCGAGGCACTCTGGGGCTCACCAGCCAGGGGAGCAGCCCGTTAAGGGCTGCGGCCGCTGCTCGCCGCCATCAGATGTCGCCACCATCGTGAGGGCAGGCAATCAACGGCGAAAAGGACTGAATGCGGCAGCTGGGGGGTTGTTGTTGTGGCGGCGCCCGCGCTGCGCTGCGACCGCCAGCATGGGGAGGTTTTCTGCTGCCCCGTCCCACAATTTCAGGTTCCAAAGATTAAGATTGAAAACCTTAGATTGATCTAGATCCAGGAAACCAGGGATTACCATGGAATCAAGAAGGGTCCAAACCCTAGATCCATGGCAGCAGGGATTCTTTGTGCAACCAGGGATCAAGGGTAGCAAAGGTTTCAAAGACTGGTATTGTTTCTATGGAATGTCAGATCTAACATTTGCCACGTTAGATCAACGGTATCATAGATCCCAGCTAACCTTTGGTGCCCCTGATAACATAGATCCCAGGTGTTCTTGGCCGAACACTGATCATTTCCGAGGTTGTGATAGTGCTTAATAGCACTGTTTGAAACCAGGAAGCCGGGCCGCCTGGAGGCACAGGGAGCCTCAACGCCACTTGTTCTGGCCGTCTGCAACAACGAGGAAGCGTGGGAGGAAGGGTGAGCATCTGACGCTCCAACTGTCACTGCGGCAAGAGGAGAGCGGGGCAGCATTAGTGAGCACCGCTGCGCAAGGGMGGAGGGAGACTGGGGTGAGCATCTGACGCCACAACTGTCACTGCAGCAAGGGGAGAGCGGGGCAGCATTAGTGAGCACCGCTGCGCAANGGTAGCAAAGGTTTCAAAGACTGGTATTGTTTCTATGGAATGTCAGATCTAACATTTGCCACGTTAGATCAACGGTATCATAGATCCCAGCTAACCTTTGGTGCCCCTGATAACATAGATCCCAGGTGTTCTTGGCCGAACACTGATCATTTCCGAGGTTGTGATAGTGCTTAATAGCACTGTTTGAAACCAGGAAGCCGGGCCGCCTGGAGGCACAGGGAGCCTCAACGCCACAGCATTAGTGAGCACCGCTGCGCAAGGGTGGAGGGAGACTGGGGTGAGCAGCTGACGCCACAACTGTCACTGCAGCAAGGGGAGAGCGGGGCAGCATTAGTGAGCACGGCTGCACAAAGGTGGAGGGAGACTGGGGTGAGTGAGTTGGCACCTTCAGCATCGCTGCGGCAGGGGAAAAGGGATGGGACGTGCTGTGCAGAGCACTGCTGAGCAAAGACACTGGGATAGATTGGGATAGATTAGGCTGAGTTGGTTTGCGCCACATGAGTGGGCTGGCGCCACAAGCAACCTCTGCGGCAAGGGAAAGGGTGGGCTTTGTTGCAATGGGACATAATCTTACGTGACGGCCTGAAATGAAGCCGCCATGCGCCTGCAAACAGCTAGGGACGAAGGGCAACAGTGCTGTGCTCCACCAAAAGGCATCGTGCCCGAAACGGCGGCGCATGTGCGGCGGCGGCAGCACCGCCATGGGCGCCTTAGCTGCCGCCGCCAACATCCTTGCACGTACGATCGTGCGCTGGTGGTTGATCGCACGCTCGACCAAAGCAAATGGACCAGCGACCCGGCCGACAGCTGAGCAACCGCTCGCGCAGCTCCGCGCAGCCCTTGCACTCACGCTGACAACATCTCGCACCGTTGCAAGCTTGTTGCCTGCTGATCGCCGAGCCAGCGCTGCAGCGGGGCTCCAACGGCGGCCGGTTGCCAGCACAGGCACGCCTTCCAGCGAGCTGGCCCGACCTCAACAGCGCAGGCTGAACTGGAGCCGTAGATGGAGGCGCTGAGCAGGGGCGCGCGCCAGTGTTTGAACTGGCAGGCAGCGCAGCACAACAGCAGGTCGCAGCAGGTAGCACCAACAGCGTGCACTCTGGGTGCRCAAAGCCTGCATTTCCGGCATGGCTCCAGGAAAAATCAATTTCTCTTTCCTAGCACTTCAACACATTGTTTTCATCATTTTGAGTGCCTAAGAAAGGTTTGAGGAGGGGCAGAGGCAGCCGSGGGAGGGCACCGGCAGACCCACCTCAGGCAGTGGCCCGGCGGCCCCCGGCTTGTCCGCAAACGCTGTTATGGGAACRGGTGGACCATCTTGAGTCCCGATTGACCGGTGCAAGCGCCCCGCAGAGCTACTGGAAGTGCCCGGCGAGCGCCCAGCCCGGGGCGCGGGGCCCCAGCTGTCGGAGGTCTTTGTATGAAACCCCCAGAACAAGGTGCAGGCCTGGAACAGGGCGGCGTTCGTGTCGCATTTGCGWTGCCAGGGTGTCCCTTGCAGCGCAAAACACGCCGATCGCCCTGACTGGCCTCCCTGCTGCACCGTCCCTCGCTCCTGCTGCGTCCGTTAGTCTATCAACGCTTTCTGTGACGCGCGGAGAGCACTGGGACTCGGTGTGCCTCCTCTTGAGTGTCCAAAGAACAAAACTAAGCATGCGATTGGGCTAATTCGCGCTGTAGAGGAAGATCCAGACCAGGGGGGTAGAACCGACCCCCCTGCCCCCTGAGGTGTGCACCCAGATGCACCCAAGTGGGCCCTCTCCTCAAGCCAGTGCGGGCGGGCTGCAGCCAGCTTGGTGTGGTGCAGCAGCACGCTGGCGCAGCGCCGCCGCCTTGGCTGCAGCTGCCGCTGCGCCGCCCGCTTGCCCGCCCATGCCGCTGCTCAGCCCGCCTGCATGGCCTTGAGTGAAGTGCCCAAGTGGGCCCTCTCCTCATGCCTTTATAGATGAGCTGCAGCCAGTCTAGCACGGTGCATGCGCACTGTGGCAGAGTGCTTGCACCTTGGCTTACCGCCGCTTACGCAAGCGGCATGCCCGCACATATGCCTGCAGGTGCTCTGCCCACCTGCCAGGCCAGGAGGGAACTTCCCTTGAAGCGCCGAAGAGGCCGGTGTACAGGTCGCAGCCAGCCTACACGGTGCAGGCATGCTGTGGGACAGTGCCCCAGTAATGTTGCTGCTTTGCCCTTCCCTGGCCAGCGGTTAGAAGGCAGGACGAGCCGCCACAGCCAAACAGTGCTCTTCAGCACTCTCACACCCTCGGATAAAATCCATGACTGGCCTTGGTTTTCTTTGTGATTCCCTGATACTGAAGCAGCTATGATATCTTTGCCAACCCCAGGTACCAGGGATATCAAAGACAACAAAGAATCAATGTTACCTGGGATTCAATGCCGGTCTTTGGCAGCCTCAGGTGGCATGGCAAGGCAAAGACAGCAAAGAATCCAGGGAACCTGGGGTTAGCTTTGAATCAATCAAGTCTTTGAAACCCTGGAACTGCTTTGAAACTTTGCAAATCAAGAGCAGCATTGAAACAATGCATATCAATGTGTATCAATGCATATCTCAGGTGCCAAAGGCGGCCAAAGACAGCCAAAGGTTCCAGGAAATCTTGGAATCAAAGTGACCTTTGTGAATCAATGTGTTTCTTTGCTGCCTGAAATAGTGGGATGCCCGATGGCGCCCAACTCACTTGTGCTCACTCCTGATCCATTTGCCGGCCACTGTGAGTCTCCGATCAGCAACCCGCCGGCAGCACCCTGCGCACACGGCACGCTCGGATTCGGCCATAGCAGGCCTGCAGGCCTCCATGTTAGACAGCCGCCGAGCAGTCACAGCTGGCGTGCCGGCCGCAGGCGCAGCCACTGCGGCTCAGGGCGCTGCCTCTGCCACTGCGAGCTCAATGGCGGCAGCCGAGGAGGCTTCTGGGGCAGCGCTGGCTGCTGCGGGTGCTGCGCTGCAGGCGGTGGCGCAGATGGGGCAGCAGGCGGAGCGGGACAGCCGCCGCTGGGCGCAGGTGCAGCGACTGTCGGCACAGCGGTCTGCTTTGCTGGAGCAGGTGAGCTGGGAGGCCACATTGTAGCAGCACCCCAATGGCAGGTTGGTGCCCATCCACCTCAACCTTGCTGTTTTTGGACCCACACGTGCAGATGAGCATGGAGCGCTCGCAGGCGCCTGCGCAGGATCGCTCTGCTCAAGCGCCGCAGGTGGGGTGCCGGCTGGATCCCGGCTTTGGCGAAATCCTGATGTTTCATGCTTGACGCCTTCGCCCCAAGCTGAACGCAGCAGCTTCTGAACGTAGCACTTGGCGCTGTGCTGCCCNTTCCGGGCAAGCCAGTGGCTGACCCTCTCCTTCCTGTGCCTCAACACATTCAGGACGGGGCGCCGCTGGCTGTGCACCCGCCGTCCACCACTGAGGGCACGCACAGCATGCACCCAGTGCAGGCAAGCACGGCTAAGGCTACTGTNGGGAAGGGGGCAAGGGCAGACCGGCTGTGTCAATGCAGGTCCCTGAGCCACTTTCTTCCCTGTGGTTCCCATCTATCGGCTATGAGTCATCCAGCCTGTTGGCTCCATCCCTCACCTGCACAGGCGCCCTCGCTGCGCGGCGGCCAAGCCGCGCCTGGGCGCTAAGGATGCGCAGTGGCCGGCACAGCTCGACCTGTGAGTGCCTTGCATGAGGGGAAAGCGGCGATGGCACGTGCAGGCAGCAGCGCAGCAGCCATTTTTGCCATTCGATGCAACATCATCTGTTTCTCCTCGTCCCTCCCCGCAGNCAGGGCGGCAATGATGGAACCATGCAGCCGTGTCGAGCGCTGCTTGAGGCATCGGTGTGGTGCTTGGCAGTCGGCAGCAGCTGACGGGGGAGGATGGAGCACGGCAGCGGGCTGAAACATGCCCAGGGAATAGGCATGGCTGCGCTGCAGCTATGGGGGCTATGGGGGCAACAGCTCCTAGCGGCAGTGCAGCAGCCTCAAAAGCGAGGGTTTTCNTTGCTTGATGCCTGATAGATGTTAATCAGTAGTTAAAATGCAAAGCAGCGTGCCGTAGCGCAAGATGCGGCATTCAGGGCCCACGCGCCGGAGGAGCGGTGAGGGCAGGCCGGCCGGAAGTTGTGGGGGCACACCCAAGCTGTAGCCAACCATGCAGCTGAAGCCACTCAATCACGACATGACAGCACGTGCGTCTAGTCCAAACACACGTGCCTGCGCCAGCAAGCGTGCGTCCCTGCACCAACGGCAGCGCTGCCCAGCTCAGCGGCGGCGTGGCGCGGCAGCCACTTGTGCCCGCCCTGCTGCTCCTGCCTGCCTGCTGTCGCCTAGAGAACAGCTGGCAGCCCCCGCAGGCGCTCACAGTCGAGCCGCCAGAGCCGCGGTGCTTCCACCACGCCCCTGCCTCCTCAACAGGCGAGCAGGAGCACGCAGGCACCACGGCATGCCCTGCTGTGCCCAGTGTTCGGCTGGCGTGATGTCTGGCGGGCGCCGTCGGCAGCGGCAGCAGCCAGGGCGGTAGCTGAGCGGCGACGAATGCAACTGCCCCAACACCAAACTCGTTCCAGCAGGTCGCCCTGACTGTTTTTGTGCAGGCATCAACGATCCCGCACCATGATTTTGACGCTCGAAAACGATGCCCTGAAGGTGGGATTTATAACATAAAGCGACTGCAGGATGGGGACCTTCCCAGCATTACCCTCCTTCACCATCCTGCTGTCAATTGAAAGCAGGTGGTCTTTCCATTCGGCGGGCAGGTGCACGAGGTGCGGCTGCCACCCTATGGCAATAGATGGTCCAGGGAGAACCCTGAAGTTGCCAAAGTGGCCCTTCGAGCTGAGGCCACCATCGTGCTGCAATGCCTCTCATGTGAGCAGGGGTGTGGCAGGCACATTCACTGCAAGACCGGCCTCAGCTTTCGATCTGCTCCACATGCCTGTCTTAGCCTTATTTGCAACTTGAAAGATGGTGCCTGCTTAACACAATAAAGCACCCACCACCTCTGTCCTGTCCAACCTCCATCTGCAGCGCGCGCCGCTCTGGAGCTGCAGCATGCCATGGCGGCATCCGGCCCGCTGCCTCAGATGCTCCGCATGGAGGTTTTCTCCTTTGCTGCCGAGCTGCACGGCTCGTTTGCCGACCTGGCCAAGCAGCTGCAGGAGTGTGTGCGATACCTGCGTGAAGGTGAGGGCTGGCATTTGGTTGCAGCTGTTTGCAGCTATGAACAATGCGGTTGTGAGAAATGATGCTGAATCATGTGCACCGCACTTGCTGCAGATGGCGAATTCTCACGTGAGCCAGCCACGGGATGCACAGCAGCCTTGCTGCAAGCTGCAGCGGTACTGGGCAATGCCAGCGCCGCCCAACAGCTGCTGCTGATAGATCCCAGTGTACTTGCTGGCGAGGTTATATCAGAGCGGTCCCCTGCGCAGCTGGCAGCTGATTCATTCCATGGCGCGGCAGTGCTGGGGCTGCTGCTGGAGGCTGCACCAAACTTGGTGGTGTGGTCAGCGGTAGAAATGGAACCGCACCAGAGCTGGACGCTCATGCACACTGCAGCCGGCGCAGGCAATGCTGAAGCCATCCGGCTGCTGCTGCGGCTGGCTCCAGAGCTGGCCAGTGCCAGGACTGACTCTGGCCACACGCCCCTGCACGGAGCAGCTGCCAGCCGCAGCCCAGCAGCAGTGCGGCTTCTCCTGGAGGCTGCCCCGCAAACAGCTGTGGCCTATGACAACGATGGACGGCTGCCCATGCACTGGGCTGCCTTCACCGGCAGCGTGGATTGCATCCGTCTCCTGGTGGATGCTGGTGCGCCAGGGCTGGATGTTCCAGATGAAGTATTCAAGAAGGTGCCGCTGCATGATGCGGCAAGCTTCAACGGAGAGGCAGCCGACCGCCTCTTGCTGGCCCGCCACCCAGCTGCAGCAACAGTTGCGAACGTTGATGGGCAGCTACCCCTGCACATTGCGCTGCGCCTCCGGGCGCTCCCCGATGCTGCACGCGTCCTGCTGCACGTTTCTGGCCTGAGTGCGCAGCAGCTGTTGGACGTCCTTGCCGGCGTGCCTGCTGAAAAGCGGGAGGACTTTGAACCGCTGTATGCGGACATCGCTGCTCACATGCCCCTGACCCCTGAGCAGTGGCAGCACGTGCCCACACCCTGCCCCAGCCTGGGCCTATCGCTGCCGGCAGTGCTGGCGCACTCAGCGGCCGAGGCGGGGCTGCTGGTGGCGCACCTGTGGCCCTCAGATCGCGAGCGCCTGCGCACCGCCGCGCTCAGCCTGCACCGTCTGCAACGCACCTTGGAGCTTTGCCCACCCATCCCTGCTGCCCTGCTCGGTCGCATGCTTGCCCTGTCCCTGTCTGATGATTTATGAATGTGCCACTGTTTCTGTTCCAGCGTCCTTCTCCAGTCCATTCGTAACAACACGCAAGCGATCAGGTGGCTTGAGATGAATGGCTGGCTGTGCATCGGATGCCACACTGTTGGCCCCACCGCAGGCTGGCCGGGAGTTGTGGAGATGCACCCAAGAAATGGTCACTAGCAAACATGCAGTTGAAGCCTCTCGCACATGCCATCCGCAGAAGGCATGGTTCCACACAACTGCTGCTGCATGCAGTGCTAACTCCCTCCACTGGAGAATATGTAGGAACACGGGCACCAGCCCCTGGGTGCAACTGCAGGTCAAATGGTTACATGCGTCAGGAGGCAGGGTACAGGGGAAAAGAGGTGTCTGTTTGATAAGGACATGGCAGGCACTGAGAGCAGGGGCAGCCATGGGGAGGACCCAGTTGAAGCGCTGCACATCAAACGACAGGGTGCAAACCAAATGGTAGAGGCGACGCAAGGGGCGCAGGCATGAGGAATGTGTGTGTGTGTGTCGTGAAACATGTCAGCATGCATGGCTGAGCGGGTGGCAGGAGCGGGGACACAAGCCAAGCCAGTCCAGCAGAGGGTGAATGAGATTGTCAGCGAGAAAAGGTGCGCGGGGGATGCTGTGGGGCAAGTGCTGCAGCCCAGCGGACGGCAGCGAGGGCGGCATGCAGAGCAGTGTGGCGCAGCAAGGCGCAACTATGTCCACTGCTGCTGCGTCTCGCTGCCCTGCCTGCCTGCTGCTTGGGGGCCGCTTACGAGCCGCTGGCTGATGGCAGCGCCTGCTGGATGACTTGCATGTCCTCCAGCCCGCCGCTCCCAGCCTGCAGCTTGGGCGCGGGCCCGTTGGCTGCCGCCGCCCCGCCCGCCTGCTGCTGCTGCTGCATAGGCGGGCTGGGCCCGCCGGGGGCCGGCTGGCCGGACGGCAGCAGGTTGTGCTGCTTCAGGAACGACTCCAGTTCGCCAAAAGTTATCTCCTGTCGCATGGCACGTGCAAACTGCTGCTGCATCTGCTCGAGCGTCACTGAGTTGACCAGCGGCGCCGGTGCTGCCACCCGCTGACCACCCYCCATCTGCATCGCTGATGCGCCCGCCTGCTGCTGCTGCTGCTGCTGGGAGGGTGCGCTGCTGGCGCCCGCTCCACGCTCCGTCTGCTGCGAGGTCTCTGACTGGCCCATATCCATGGGCTCTGCACCCAGGGCTGACGGCTGCGGCAGCTCCTGCGCCGTGCCAGCCGCTGCCTCGGCACGTGGCGACACAGGCCGGCGGCCGCTGCGCGGCGCGTCGGGCCGCCCGCCTCCCGAGGGCATCGCGGGGAAGAAGCCAACGGGCGGCGGCGGCGGGCCGGCGCCATCGCCGCCATCTGGCAGCATGGAAGTGAACCTGCACAGGCGGGCATGGCGGGAATGCAGCAGGATCAGGGGCAGGGCGGCGGGTGCAGCAGGACCCAACAGCAATGGCCGGCCAGGTATTGGCACCAGAGCGCTGCACAGCGCTGTTGTGCGGCACAGGGCGTATGGCACAGCACCGGGCACAACTGCAGTGCACTCCTTACAGCACACACGAGCACAGCCTCAGCACAGCCCGAGCAAGCTGCAAGCACAGCAGCAGGCGCTCACAGCGACTCGAGGGGGCCGCCGCTGGGTCCGCCCTGTCCCACGCCCGGCAGCGACAGGTCCAGCCCCTTGCTCATGTCCATCCACGTCTCCAGCGAGGTGTCTGCACCAAGCAGATGTGAGAAGGGTGAGGGCTGCAGGCCGGTGCAGATGGCTCATGAGCCTTGTTCACATGCACAAGCGCTGAACATGATAAGCTGCTGCTCCAACACGAGCCCCCCCAGCACACCCCCAAGTCCCTGCCCCGCCGCCCCAGCCCGCCCACCTGCTTTGCGTTTGGCCGCCTTTTCGCGCGCACGCCGCTCATTGCTGGTGGGGGCGGGGCCGCGGCCGCTGTGCGGCGCCGCGCCGCCTGCGCCG
>JADXDR010000145.1:122205-149171 GCA_025026875.1 Chlorella ohadii
GCCCAAACAGGTCGAGCGTGGGCATCTGCATGAGGCCCTGTATCGTGGAGGGGTCCAGGTTGATGCCCGCCAGCCCGTCGCCAAACTGCTGCTGCTGGCCGCCGCGTGGCGGCTGCGCCGCCTGCTGCTGCCCATACATGAGGTCTGGCGTCAGGCCCGGCAGGCCGGGCATGGGGCCTGGGCCGCCCAGCGGGCCCAGCCCCGGCTGCTGCATGCCGCGCATGCCATCCAGGCCGCCGCCGCCCAAGCCGCTGCCGGGCACGAAGCCGGGCGGCAGCTGCTGCTGCGCGGGCGGCAGGCCGAGGCCGCCCAGCCCGCCCAGACCACCCATGCCCATGGGCGGAGGCAGGCCCGCAGAGGCCGGCACTGGCCCCGGGCCGCCCAAGCCGTTGACGCCGCCGGGCAGCATGCCGCCGCCGGGTGGCAGGCCAGCGGGGGGCGAGGGTGCGCCGCGCGGCGAGCGAGCGTTGAGCGGCGCGCCGCCGGGGCCGCCGGCAGCGGCAGCCGGTGGGGCTGGGCCCATGCGCACGGTAAAGGTAAAGGAGGAGGTTTGGCTGCCAGGCTTGCCGCCCTCGCTGTACGGCGGCATGTGCCCCGTGGTCAGCGGCAGCAGCGCCCAGCCGGGGTGGCTGTCCTTGCGCCTGCGGCAGCGGGGAGGGGGGAGGATGGGCAGTGAACAATAGCGGCATGAACGATGGCTTGTTGTTGCTGCGGGCGGCTGTGCCCGCTGCGCTGCAGGCACCGCACATGCAGGCCTGGCTGGCAAGCACAACCGCTCCACAGCCAGAATGAGCATGAGCTCACCAGTCGGCTGATGCCTGCGGCAGCATGCGCTTCACGGCATCGGGGAAGGAGGCGGTGTCCAGCGGCAGCCTACACACAGAAAGAACAGCAGAGGGCAGCAACAACATGAGAACAGCCCATTTGGTGCGTTGGAAGCAGACAGCGCTGGCTGATGGCAGGCACCCCTGGCAGACACTATGCACTTCAGCCTGCAAGCTGGGCCGAAGAGCTACGGCACACAGCACTTGATGATGCATGGGCATTTCTGAGACAAGAGGAGCCCAGGCTACTCACCAGATGACGTCCACCAGCTCCTGGTTGGCCTGCTGCGGGTTCTGCTTGCGCCGCATGAGGCCTGCGGCAGGCAGCAACGGTGGGCAGCGCGGCAAGGTGAGGGGCAGAGGCACATGTACGGTGCAGGCGCAATGTGCTGGCATGCCGGTGGTGCAGGCTGAGGCATTGGATCCTTCTTAATCCAACCTGCCAGCTCATCAACAGCCAATGTGGACCGCACCATGCCCATGCCATGCAAACACTATGTGCACGCAGCCCGGTCCAACCAAGCTGCAGCACTGTGGTGCAGTAACTGAGGTGCTCACCCACGGGGCGGTTGATGTCGATGACGTTGAAGGAGCCGCACTTGAACACCAGGCCCACCTCGGTGCGCCCGTCTGCATGCCAGGAACAATGGCGAAGCCCATGTGGATAAATCAGGAACGGCTTCCTTGTTGTGCAAGCCAGCAGGAGGCATGGCCCAGCGGCAGACTACCAGGCGGGCTTGAGCATGAACTGCGAAGGGCAGGCATGGCCGGCCACACCGGCAGCGGCAGCACAGTGCGCATGCTGTATGTGCAGCCCCCAACGCACCTGGGTGGTACACGCGCAGCTGCACATCCGTCTCCACTGCTTTGCGCACATGATCGCGAGCCACGTCCCAGCCCTTGGTGAGGCGCAACACCTGTGCAACCAGGAATTCAGGGCAAGCAGTGCTTTTGAGGTTGATGAAACAATGGGCATAATGCAACAGCAAGCACTGCCGCAGCATGCAGACGACTCAAGAGCACCACCATGGAGGGTACATGCAGGAGCAACCTGCATCCAACACCTTGAGCACCCAACAGGGCAGGTTCAACCAGTGCATCCAGGGCTGACCTGCTTGAGCGTCTCGCGCAGCGCCTTGTTGCGCTCCGCAGTCTCCACCAACTCGCGGAATTGGCCCACTGCAAAGCAGGAGGGAGGAAGTGCAGGCAGATGAGGCATGGCATGACCGGCATGGCATGGCATGGCATGGCATGGCATAACTGGGCGTGGCAMGGCATGGCATGGCGTGACATGGCACAAAGAAACTGCAGCATGGCACGGCATGGCATGGSGTTGCGTGCATGCCATGCCACGGCAAGCGGCAGTTTCTTCATGCCATGCCACGCCATGCCATGCCACGCCATGCAGCGGTTTCCTNATGCCATGGCATGCCAGGCATGARATGTGTGGNCACAGCCCCTCTTCCAACCAGGCTCCTTCAACCACTTGCGCAGGGCTGCCCATGGCGGCTGCTGCACATGCAAATTGCTCCTGGCTGCCGCCCTTGCAAGTTGCAGGCACAGCAGCACACCCTTGACCACGGTGTTGATGGGGAGGTTGAGGTCTGGCACGCCCGCCGCCACAGCCGCCGCCTTGATGTCTTCTAGCTTCTTCTGGGTCTGCGGTGCAGGAGCGCAGAAGGGCATGGGTGAGGCAAGAGGGTATGAACAGGGCAGGAGTGTTATTCAGCTCAGAGCGCCACCGCTGCAGCCTTGATGTCCTCCAGCTTCTTCTGGGTCTGCAGGGCAGGAGCGCACATGAGCAAGCAGCCATCGGCACTCGGTGTGCCATCCAAGCACAGCAGCACAGCGACAGGGGCTGCTGTGGTCTGTGGAGTAAGACTAATCATGTCCTCCTTTGAGTGTCTGCAGGTGTTGCCTGCTAATGCAGGTGTTTCCATGACACGCCATGCCGTCTGCCCCCCCCGGCTGCCCCCCCCTATTCTCCCCCCAACCCCGCACCTGCAGTCCCACGCAATCAATCTTGGACACGTGGTCATCTACGTGCGGGATCTCCAGCTTGGCGGCACCCTTAACGCGCGCCGTGGCCACCTGTTGTGTGGGTGTGATGAGAAGTTGTGGAGCAGTGAGAGGTGACGAGGGGTGTGTGATGCAAGAATGCAAGAATGTGCATGGTTGGCAGCGCAGGGGCGACAGTTGCTGCAGCAACAAGCTATTCCAGTGGCGCAGGCAAAAAATCGGTGTGCGTTGCACACCAACCGGGGACTTTTGGTACGTTAGGTTTGCAATGCCAAAATCTGTCAGTCCACTACCCTCGAGCAATGGGCAGCAAAAAGCGGCGGCAGCGGCGGCAAGTGCCGCCCGCCACGTCAGCTTGCCCCTGGCATACGCAAAAGGCCGCCGACACGGCTGCGATCAGCTTGCAATTGCTGCACGACTTATAGAGAACGAAATTTATTCCAGCGCGGAGGCAGCGGCGACGCGCACGCGCTTGCAAAAGTTCGCGCGCGCAGTCCGAAGCAGTCCCGTCTCCGCTCGCCAGCCTAAAAATGCCCTCGAGAAATGTAGTTTCCGACGCGCCCGACAGCTGGAGGATTGAAGCACGCAGCAAGCAGAGAAGCTCAAAAATAGGTATAACGCCGCGTCATTCCTAAACTCCCTTTTTAAATGCCAGCTGCTGACACTACCTGTCAGCACCTGCCATTTACAAAGTCCCCTAAAAAGAAGGTAGGGGCGGCATGCAGCAAAACACAGCACCAACCCAGCACAAACAAGACAGCACCCAATGCTCACCACAAACGGCTCCGACAGCGCGTACTGCACGCCATCAAACTGCTCGCCGCTGCGGTGCACCGCGCGCACCGCCAGGCGGAAGGGGGGCGCACGGCCCGTCAGCAGCGCCTCACTCGAGTCTGCGAGTTAAGGGGGGTGGCCGACTAATGGTACCAGAATCAGCAGGCGGGTGGGCGCTCATGAAAGCAACAGCAGGCAAGCAGGATCAGCAGGAATGCGAAGCAGCTGGTGCGGTCGCTGGCCAGCCCACCAGCTGCTGCCGCCAAGCATGCCAGCAACCAGCGGCAACGCGCCTGCTGCCGCCATGCGGTGCTGCAGACGGCACCCTCCACCACACAGCGCTGCAGCACATGGTCTACGCAGCAGCGGCAGAAGGCGCTGAGCTCTCACCCGTGATCTTCAGATCGGGCAGCAGCGCCTGGCCATGAATCATTGGCACCAGCACGCGCTTGCTGTCCGTGTAGCTGCAAAACAGTTGAGAGGGTGGGTGGGCAGGAAATGGGGTCATCAAGCCAAGGTACAAACGCCCACCATGCCACCTCCCGAAGCGTAGCACAGCAATGTTGGCAGTGTGTGAAGCGCAGTGGCCAGTACGGGCCGCCACCTGGGGAAGGCACCAGACAGCACCCGCTCGCAAGCACACCTGCCGGAGCGGCCGTGCGCCAGCAGCGGCTGCCCCTGCTTGTTGCACAGCAGCTCGCAGCGCTCTAGCACATCCTCGCCGTCGCCCTCAGCATCGTACTTGCGGCCGTCGATGATGGAGATCTGCGGCGGGGCAGCCCAAGCAAGGAACAAGGGTTGACATGCAGCGGTTTGGAGCCGCAGTGGCGCTGGCGACACCTCCTACAGCTGCAGAGCGACAGCGGCAGGGGCGCCACCAATGCTGCGGCATGCAGATTTGCAGCCACAGCAGGGTCGGCAGCGCAGGCTGTCCAGCAAAAACATCCACCCAAGGCAGTGCTGCACATGGGTGCCACAACCGAAGCAATGCAGTAGCAGGCGGCCACCCTGGGCTCACCAGGATTGCCAGCTCATCCAGCCCCTGCTGCACCAGCTGGCCCGTTGCCTCGTCCACCACCACAACATAAATCTTCACGGGTGCATGAGGGGGAGGAGAGGGCAGTGGGGCATATGCAGGGCAAGATCGAAGTGCAGAGCCTGCCCGGATGGGCGCTGAGCGGGCTGCTGTCATCATGTGCAGCGGCATCGAACCTGCTGCGCCTGGCGGCGGCGGCAGCAGCTGCAGCACTACCAACAGCTCTGCTACACCAATCCATTCTGCCCAGATGGGGCAGACACCATAAGCTAAAAGCGCACCTGTGCACCACACTTGGCCTCCACCACATCACAGGGCGCCAGGTACTTGGCCGCGAAATTGGACTGGCAGCGCCGCCGCTGGCTCAGCTTGCACAGGTTGCACGCGGTGTTGGCGCAGCCCAGGTTCCTGCCGGGCGGATCGTGCGAGAGCAGCACAGATCAGCGGGGGTGTGGCAACATGCCGACGGCTGCTGCACGGGAAAACANGCAGGCGGCGGCGAGCCACAATGCGCCCAGCGGTGCAGCCCCACTCACTGGCAGTCATGGCGGTACTCCAGCCTTAGCGCCGACATGGTTGCAGGCTGGTGGGGTCAGCAAGGAGCCAGTGGCTGCGCAGGGCAGGGCGGGGCAGCGGACGCTCTTTGAGCGGCGGCGGCGGCAGCGGCGGCGGCGGTGAGGTGAGCCTAGTAGGCAGGGCCAAGGGGACTGGCGGGCGAGCCACGCACGTCACCTGGTGTGTGATCCAGCCTCCCCGCTGCCGCCGGGGGGCCTGCAGCTGCGCCTCAGTCGAATGGGGGCGCTCGGCGTGCGTCTGGGCGCGCCGGCAGCGCTCTGCAGCGTTATAGCAGCTGCCCTGGTGACGATAGACTGCCCCGAAGGGGCGCCAGCGCTCGGTGGAATGCCCCCGAGGGAAAGAAGCTGGGAACACGGCGAGCCTCCTATTCTTTCAGCAGGCCGGAGGCTGCAGCTTGCACAGCGATGGATGCTTGAGAGCGGGTATGCCCCACCCCTGCCCGACGGCACCGAGCTGCGAAAGAAGCTGCCACCTCCTCCAAGCAAGGAGCCGGCCAAAGCTGCAAACACAGGTGCCTTGCCGCCCGGTTGATCGCTTATATCTCGGGTTTGCGACCTGATCAATCGATTTCGGGCCCCTGACGGGCGGTCGCAGGCCCCACCTGCAAGCGCCACCCCCTTCCGCCTTGCCCCTGGCTCCAGCCCCAGTGCACGCCCGCCCCGAAGACACTACTTCAGGCCCAGTGTGCCCCAAGCGGCATGCGGCAGGTGCAGAGGGCGGTAGGGGGCCCCAGCAGGCAGGCGCCGCCCGCCGGTTGGCTGCTCGTAGCATTCCTAGCATGCTGGCCTTTTATCCAGTAAGCCAGACGGCCATATCGGTCAGCCACACGTGGATGCAACGCTTCTGATAGTTTTGCGGCACCCAACGAGCCCACAAGCCGCTCCCCGCCTGCTGCCGCCAGAGCGCCGCTGCGCCGGCGCTGCCACCGGCATTACGGCAGGCGGGGGTGGGGCCGCGTGCTGTTGCATGTGATATTGCATGTGGCACACATGACACACCTACCAGTGTGTAGCATGGCCCTACCATGGACTTAAGCAAGTGCTCTGATCCAGCCACCGCCGAAGCACGAAACTTGGCTGCACAAACTGCGAACAAGCCCCTCAGCAGGTCCAGCAAGCCCCCGCCATGATTGTCTGGGGACAGCATCATGGCCGGCGCCCTCCTGAAACAGCCGGTTTCCTTTAGCCACTCCCTTTGCGCCCTGCCTTGCCCTCCAGCTGCTTTGATCATTGCAAACAATTTTAGTAAGGTTGACTCCTGAATCAGTGGCTGCGAGAATAGGAGGCATGCCTTCCTCCCTGCTCTGCTTGCCGCTGCCGCTAGCGGCCGCACCGCTACGCCCGCTGCGCGGCGCCACTCCGGCACAACTGGAGTTACATAGTAGTTATTATCATTCGCTACCAACTTGGCGCTGGGTGGACTGTACAGTGAGGCTGCCATGGCTGTTCAAATGGCAGCGCGCCCCATGCGTGCGCCATGGTACAGCTCAGAAGGATCCCGACACCGTCGGCACCCAGTCGGTGATTGGCCCCGGCTGCTTGTTGCCGGTGGCGCCGGGTGCCTCCCATTTAACAATCTTCATGCACCCTGTGTCCTCGTGCATGCTGCGGGCAGAGGCGAGAGGGAGGAGGGGAGCAGAGTTTGCTGCATGGGAGCGACCAAGGCTCACTCAGCCCCGCATGCTGCTGCCGCGCACCCCTCCAGCCTGTGTGATAGATCATTTGCATTGAAGTTGCTCACAGCAGGTGGCAGTGGTGGACGGAGTAGCCAGTCCAGGGCCTGTCCAGGGCAGCAGCGCAGGGTGGTAGTGGAGTTGGTCAAAGCGGCCTCCCCGTGACATTTGCATCCCTAAGCTTCCTCCCCAGCCTGCTGCCCAGCATGGTGCGCAGTGCGCAGAGGATGCCGCTGGAAGCGCACAGCAGCGGAGCCGCCCATTGGAGACATGACCGGCAGCATGACCACGTCATGCCAGTCGCCAACCTGCAGGGATGAAGTGCGCCACGTGGCAAGGGGGCAGCGGATGAGGGAGGCAAGCAGGGGCAGACAGATAACCCACTGCTTGTGTTGGTTGGCCCCCAACGGTGTGCTAGGGCAGTCTACTGCCATGGCATCTCTCCGCGCAATAGCAGGACAGCAGAGCGTTGTGCCTTGCCTTGAAGTAGGGTGTCAGTGCAGCCCAGGCGGCATTGTTATCAGCAGACGCCAAGGGCTGCACGGCAGGCAGGGGGCATGCCATGTGGGAGCAAGGTGTTGCACACCTACCTGCTGCGCATAATGGGTGCACAAGCAGAGCGAGTGCCCTGCCCACACCCCTGCAGCGCCCTCCTGCAACAGCCACTTGCACCTACCTGAGCCATGCCATGGTGGCCCATGCCGTCCTTCAGGCTCCTCGCTCCCAGGTGTGGCACAGCATCCACCGGCCTGTCATGGCGCAGGCCCCGGCTGCCACCGTGGGAGCCGGCGCCAGCGCTGCCGCCCTGAACCTGGGCAGCCACGAGGCCCGGCCCAGGGGCCAGGGCAGGCAGGGCCTGGATTTGCACCGGCAGGGTGTGCAGGTGGTGCGGGTGGAAGGACACAAAGCCCAGGGTCCACTCAACAATGCTGCCCAGAGGGGCCAGCAGGGGGGAGGCTGCAGCATGGGCAGCATGGAGGGCACACATGACTGGTGAACGGCCTGCCTGCCGCGGGGAAAGGATGCAGCAGCGCTGTGCAGACAAGGCCAGCGCCTGCCGAGTCGAGCAGCATGCGCGGCTGCAGTAGCGAGCCAGGCCACTATGCGTTGATAACCAGCAAGCACTCACGGTCGGGCACTGAGAACGGGGCGCCATTGACTTGGCAGTCTTCTGATGGTATGTCCGGGTTGACGGGGTCGAACCGCACCAGACCGCGCACTACCTGCGGCGTGGGCAGGGCACYYGTTGGGCAGCTGAGTGCAGGTTGATGGGGCAAACGCTTGCTGCGGCTAGGAGGTGCAGAGCATGCAGCAGACGGCAGGCAGGGAAGTGAGTCAAGTAGGGCTTGCTTGGATCTCCTGTGGCATGGCATCAGCAGTCCACTGACCTTGTCGCTGGCACCAGCAAATGCCAGGGCGGCGTCAGACAGGTCGGACACGTAGCTGGGGCGCAGCGGGGTGCAGCCCTCAGGCTGCATGGGGGCATGGGGCAGGGCATGTGCGCTGTGCGCCATACCCTGTGCATGCTGCGAGAAAACCTGCTGCTGCTGCAAATTACTGAGCACTTAAGCTGCTGTTCAGCACTGCTTACCTGCAGCTGTGGCTGCGCCTGCCCTGCGCCATCCTCAATTATGATTGTCGCCACCACCGGCTGCTGCAGCACTGTGCAGCTGGGTACCGTGCATGCAGGGTTGGGGCGGGACAGTGGGCCACGACCGCTGGACAGCACGGCCTGCAGGGCCGGTGCGGGCAAAGGGTAGCAGCGGCGCTCAGCATCAGCATCAGTCTCAGCAGTCAGCCTTTGCAGACCGTGCTGAACCTCCTTGAGAGCCTCTGCAGTGACACGAACCCTGCACAAAGCTTTTATCGCACCCGGGATCCAGGCGGCCCGGTGCAGCGCACAAGCACGTCCGCCCGGCCTCCGGCGGGCAGAAAAACATGCGACACGCTCCTGGGCAGCTGCGGCAGCGGGGCTCAGCCATTGCGGTAGTGTTAAGCTAGCTGCAGCATGCCGCATGCTGAATGGCGTTTCAGGTGGAGGCTAAGGCGTGGCTGCACTGTGCGCCATCGCAGGCGGCACACCTGCATCAGCCAGATGCCGTCCTTGCCAAGCAGCAGAAGCTCGCAGCTGGCGGCCGCAGCCTGCTGCCCATTGCCGTTGGCGGCGGCCCCAGGTTGCCCAAAAGTGAGGTCGATGAAGCGGTTGTAAGCTGCAGCGCATGGGGCAGAGCTGCAGTGCAAGCTGGATCAGCAGAGGTAACTCGAGCCGCCATGAAAGTGTGCATGCATGGTGGGAGTGCTGCGAGTGCCAACGTCAAACCCTCAGGCGGCCTGCCCCACCGCACCTGCGTACAGCATCTGCCAGCGCTGCCACTCGCCGCTGCGCATGGTGATGACAGGCGCGTGCCCGCCGTTGATGGTGAGGAGCGCTGCAGCCGGGCAGCGATGAGAAGCAGTCAGGAGGGCAGGTGAAGGTTGGCGGTGGCTCACCTGCCTCCTGCCTGCAAGAACGTGAGCGCCTCTGCAGCGTGCACAGCCCAGATGCCATCTACACCTCGCCACCTTGGCCGTCCATCTTTGCTTGGAAGGGCTCCCCGGCAGTGTTGCCCTCCTGGTCGCAGCACGTGGGGTTGGCGGGGATCGACATGGCGCTGATGTCGGGGTAGGAGTCGGCCGCCCACGCCCCATCNTGAGTCGCGGTCAAACAGCCAGGACTGGAACGCCAGCACCCGCTCCTGCATGGATGGGAGGGGGTGGGTGTGGGAAGGCCTGGGTGAATGCTGAGCAAGGGCTGATGCACAGGCAGCAGCCGCTCGCTGCACAGCAGCTGCGGCTGCCTGATGGATGGCATCCGCCCACCTGGGCGGTCCCCAGCAGCTGCCGCATGGGCTCGCAGCCCAGGGGCTGCAGCAGCCTGGCTTCGTTGCCGTAGACAAGGACAGCGCTGTTGGCTGCACGCCAGAGGAGAAATGATGGGCATCAGCAGACTTGACAGGAATAACTTGCGTCTCCGGCCGTGTTGAGTGTGCTCACCTGTGGCTGTGCCGATGGCTGCACTGCCTGCAAAGTGGGGGTGCATCCTGCGGGGTGCACATGGGTAAGCGTGGAGCGTTTGCGGGCTGCCCCTGTTCTGCCAACTGCCGCAGGCGGCCTCGACAGGGCATCAGTGCTGCGTCATTGTGAGACCAGTGCAGCACTGCTGACCAGTACAGCCCGGGCATGTGGTCGCCTGGCACTTGGTAGGTGTAGGTCTGTGCCTGGCCTGCTGGGCGGGCGGGGCAGGCCGGAGCGCTCGAGCCAAGAGGAGATGCTGCGTTGCAGGAATGCACAGCCCACTAGTAAGCATGCACACACCTGGGTCGAGTCGCACAAAAATGTTGTCGCCGCCGCTGTACGGTGCCCCATGCTCAGCGACGTCGTGGTCCGGCTGCATTGCAGCAACCATGGAGCAGCATGGAGCAGCAGGCTGGCGCACATGACNAGGGTGCAGGCTAGGCACCGGGCGCCTGCCGGCAGCTGGGCACTATTGTGCAGCTGGGCACTATTGTCCAACAGCACAAGGCGGCAGCATACCTGCTCAAGCACTCCCGGGTCGCTGTAGACTCCATGCAAGTGAAGGTTTGTTGTCTGCGGGAACCTGCAGCACGAGGCCATCAGCGACACACCGCACATGTCCTGCCCTATCGGCGGTGCCGTCATGGGAGGAGCGGCCTGCGCAACTGCAGGCTCAACCGCTTGCCTGAGCTTGTCCAAGGTTTCACCCAGTAGCTCGTCCAGCTGCTCAGCCGACTCCACATACGGCCTCAGGCCGTTGGTCAGCGCCACCTGGAAGGCCTCCCCTGCCTGCACCCTGCAGCCATGTGACATGGGCAGCAAGGGAAGGTTGGTGCGGCGCCACCGAAGGGTGTTGCAAACAGAGTCGCCTCAAGGAGGCCCCTGCGCACCTGACGGTTGGCCCACTGGTGGCCGGTGTGCCAGTTGCATCATCTTGGAACAGCTTGGCCGTGGCGGTGAGCAGCGGCGGCGAGCCGGGCGGGCCCTCAATCTGCGCATGCGTTGGAGGCGGCGGCGGCGGCGGCAGCGGCAGCAGAAGTCTGCCAGGCACCCCAAGTGCACACAAAGCCTTGGAATTGCTTGAGCATCCTCAGCTGCTGCTCACCATAACGGGGGCATCCACGAGCGTGATTGAGGTGTTCTTGACGCTAGGGCTTCCGAGGATGCTCGCTGCACCGGGCAGCTCGTCCAGGGAGACGCCATAAGGCAGCACCAATGGTTGCTGCGCAGCCTGCGTCCCCAGCGTGAGCAGGCAGCAGGCGAGCAGGCCCACTGCCGCCTTTGTGGCGGAGCTCAGCATCCTGCTGATTGCTTCTGGAGGTGCCGCGTGGCAGGCGAAAAGCTGCACAACTACTGGGAAGGCAGTGCCCCGGTGGCGCCGCCCTGCCGGACCGCCCTGTCGGACAGCGGCAGCACAGCGGCGTTCGGCAATGGCGGCTAAATCAGCACAGCATGCACATTTCCGGGGTTGAGCGCATGAAGGTGATGATGCAACGGGGTTGATGAATGCACAGGTGATGCAGAGCTCCCGAGCAGGCGCAGCAAATCCGCCGCCGGCCGCCTGTTAAGCGTAGCGGTTCAATTCAGGCGGCAAGTCGCCATGACCCTGCCCATGCAGGATATGGAGCCTGCGGCTAGACGGACACTGCATGATTGAGCGGTGGTGCATGCTTCCCTGGAGATGATAGAGCGGCCCAGAGGGGCGCCAGGGGACGGTGGGGTGCAAGCTGAGAACACGGCGAGCGAGCCTCCTATTGTTTCAGCGGGCCGGAGGCTGCAGCTTGCACAGCGATGGATGCTGGAGGCGGCTGTGCCCCACCCCCGCCCGACGGCACCGAGCTGCAAAAGAAGCTGCCACATCCTCCGAGCAAGGAGCCCTTCTTGCCAAGACAGACCTGTGCTGTGCCGCCCGATCGATCGCTCCTGCGAGGCGCAGCGTGACGCCCGTCGGCTTGCTGCTTGTAGCATTTTGGATGGAAGATTTTGAACAGTGCACCGCAGCACACTGAATCCACTCAGAAACCACAGACGGCCGGACAGCAGGAGCCACTCCCAGTGGCCAACACACCACCTGCTGGCGCAAGGGCCGTGCGTCTCCCGTCCGCCGCCGCCCGCATGCGCGCTGGCCGAGCGCAGCTAGCCAAGCTGGGGATGCAGCGGGCAAGATGCATCAGTGCGGTGCGTCGCCATGAGCATGGTTTGCATCCGGGATCTGCTGTTAGCAGCATTGGGTCTGCTGCCATGTCGCCGCCGCGCCCACCGGCGGCTGCCAGGGGGGTGGCCCGTGCAGGGGTCTGCTAAGGCGGGACGGGCCGCCCCCTCTCACACCGCTCTTAGCTGCAGGCATCTACAGTTTCGCACGCCCGCAACCTCCGTCGGGCGCCGCGATCTGCATATTGGGCCACGCCACGCTAGCCGCGCTGAGGCGTGGCGCCCGCCCACTGCGGCGCGCTTAGGCGCTCGCCGCTGCTCGCAACACAACTTTCGTTTATATAAAGCTGTTGAACCTCAGATCCACGCCCATATCAGCGCTCAAACCCCCTCCTTTCGACCACGCGTAGGGTCGCCCGAACACCGTCGCGGCTTCAGCTGCCGCCTTCCCTCATCAGCGTTCAGGACATCTTTGCAGCCTCTAGAGCAGGGTAAGCGCACCGCGAGCCTGCCACAGCCCCCACATCGCATGGAGCATCTTYAAAGACCACAGAGCRCACGACACTCRCCCCGCCCCGGATCTGCCCCTGCAGGCACTGGTAGTCATGAGGCGCTGGCTGCTGGCCGCCGCGCTGCTGGCGCTGCTGGCTGCCGCGGCCGCTCAGGGCGCCGGCGCCGCCGACGGGCTCCCGGCTGGCGGCGAGGACAACACTGACGCAGGCGCAGCCGTCACGCCTGCTCCTGATGCCCTGGCAGACGGCAGCGCCGGCGCTGGCATCGAACAGCAGCTGGGCGATACCTCGGCACAGCCCGCCGACCCCACTGGCGGCGATGAGCAGCAGCCTGCCGACCCCACCGCAGACCAGCAGCAGCCCGCCGACCCCACTGAACAGCAGCAGGCCACAGACGACACCCAGCCCACAGACGGCACCACAGCCACTGATGAGCAGCAGGCTGCAGACGAGCAGGCGGGCGACGGCGCGACACCTGATGAGCAGCAGCCTGCGGACGACACTCCGCCGGCGGACGAAACAGGCGACGGCTCAACCGCTGGCGAGCAGCAGCAGCAGCAGGCGGACGAACAGCAGCAGGCAGAGGAGACTGCTGCACAGCAGGCCGACACTAATGCCGGTAATGGCGCTGACGGCAGCGGTGCCACTGACGTCACCGACGGCCAGGGCGACGGCATGTGGCAGTACATCCCGCCCGCCCCCTCCCCGCCCGCTGCCGACCCGCCGGTGGCGGCGCCCTCRCCCTCSCCCACCCCSGCRCCCCAGCTGCCACCGCCCTCCCCCTCGCCCCCGCCGCCAGCCCCGCCTGCGGTGAGTCGTTGCATGTGCATGTGTGCATGTGCAGCAGTGGGCAGGGTCTGGACACAACGAAGCTGTTGCTTGCACGCACTGGCCGCTGCCCTCCTAAGCTGTTTGCACAAGCTTGCCCTCCTCAGCTGCATGCATGCTTTGCTCTTGTTTATCTACTGTGCAGCTGACCTCTTACTCCACGCCGCTTTCCCTGGATATGCAGCCCATCGCCTGGCCGGTGAACGTGGTAGTGCTGATTGACGGAGTGCCGTACCCATTCACCGATGAGAAGGCGGCGCAGATCGCCACGGCCCTGCAGATGGTCACACCCGCTTTCAAGTGGACCGCTGCGGCGCAGCAGGTGCGCAGCGGTTATTTGCGGTGCCAGGCATGCACTGCAGCAGATCACTCCAGCCTGCAGGTCACTCATGCAGGATGCTATGCGTGGGTTAGGGTTGGATGGCAGTTTACATGCAGGTCATTGCAGTCAACCAGGTCCCCTTGGGCCTGCGCACTCACCTGCTCTATTGTGTTTGCTTTCACATTCCTGCAGCCCTTCTACTATGGCAAGCTGCCAGACATGCCGCCTGAGAACTCTACAGCCACCAACACGTCCACCACCGCTGGCCCCATGCAAATGGTGCCCGTGTCTGGCACTACGTCAGGTGAGGAGAGCGGAAAGGCATCACTTGCAGCTGGGCAGAGTGCACGTAAGAGAGTGTACATGCAGGTTGGCTGGTGTGGGCTGCTTGGAGCCTGCAAGGCAGCTATGGCCGGCCACTGTGAACAGGAGGCATGCGGCAACCACATTTCAGGTGCCGCCTGTGCAGAATGGTGATTGACTGCTAGCCAGCATCCAGGCTGCTCATGTGCCACCCTCCTGCCTTCCCATTCCCCTTTGCAGTCGTGCCCGCCGCGCTCTACCCCATTGCCCCCATCATCACTGCGCCAGCCGCCGCCACCGCACCAACTGCTGCGCCGGCGGTTGCTGACCCAGCACTCCCCACAGCCACCTACCCGGCAGCCGGCGCCGCAGCTGCTGCTGTACCCGACCCATACGCCACGGCCGCCGCTGTTGACCCGGCCGCAGCCGCAGCCGGCCTTACAACCGACCCAGCTGCAGCCGCAGCTGCTGCCGCAGTCCTCCCCACTGACCCGGCTTTGGCGGCGGCAGCCGCCGTTAACCCTGCGGCGACCACAGCACCTGGGGCAGTGCCGATGGACACTCTTTCAGCTGCTGCCGACGGCGCCCAGCTGGTGTCTGTGGACCCCCTTGCCGTCAACGGCCTGGGCGGTACCGGCGGGCGCAAGATGCTGCAGAAGCAGGAGGCAGACGGCAACGGCGGCAACAATGACGGCAAGGCCAAGGGCAACGGCGACAATGGGGGGACCAAGCAGGATGGGAAGAAGGCAGACGGCAAGGGCGGCAAGAAGGAGGCTGCCCCTGCCCCCGCCCCTGCCCCCGCCGAGGCAGTGGCAGCAGCCGCGGCCGCCGCCGGCGATGCCAACCTGCCCCTGGCCACCGAGAAGGGGCAGTGCTACTCCAAGAAGCATGCGCTGGCCCCTGATGAGGCGGGCTGCGCCTTCTACTGCGAGGCCAAGGTGGGTGCTGCTGCTGTGCTCACTGTGCAAGTGTATGCACTGCTGCAGGGCATGTGCTGGGGCGTGTGGCAGAGCGGCACGGCCTGCTGTGCTGCTACTTGCTGTTCTGTGCGTCTCTGTCTTCTGCTGCACCACAAGCAGGCAGCTTTCAGCTTTGATTCACAGCTGGCGCCTGCGATGTGCTGCTGCCTCAACTGCTTTACAGGTGGCCAGCGGGGAGGTGAAGGAGGAGGAGCTGGCCATCTACTTCTACGCCAACAAGCGCAGCCCCAACGGTGAGCCGAGCTGTAAATGGGTGGCAGGCCTGGTAGTGAGCAGCTGCGGCAGGTGGTGAGCCGTGAACTGTTTGGCTGGAGGTTTGTTTGAGCGGTGCATGTGCGGCCAATGGCTGCTTCTCTCCCGGGCACTGGCTGTGCCTCATCCTCGCTTGCTCGTGCCCCTCCCTTTCCACCTCGCAGGCGCGCCCAACTGCTGCACGTGCGTTAAGGCAGCCGGCAACACCGCCGCTGCCGCCGGCAACAAGGACACTGCCGGTGGTGCGGACAACACTGATAACACCAACAGCACGGATGCCTCGGGCGATGACAACAAGAGCGGTGACTCGGGCAACGCAGACAGCAGCACCAAGGCGGGCGATGGCGGCAATGACAGCAGCAACGACGATGGAGACAACAAGGGCGGCAAGGGCGGCAAGGGCGATGACAAGAAGGATGGCGGTGAGGGCAAGAAGAAGGACAGCGAGGACAGGAAGAGCCACAACGAGCGCCGCAACGCCACCGCCCAGGAGAAGCCTGCCACCCCCAATGGTGTCTACCTGTTTGCCCAGACCTTCGTCACCAACTTCACGGAGGAGCAGGTGCGGCAGCGCAGGGCTGGACTGGTTGATGTGGCCTCGTATCGATAGTTAGAGCTGGGTGGGGCGGCAGGCAGTGGAGCAAAGATGCCTGTCTCAAGTGACCAGCAAGACAGGCACAGCAGCTTCTGATGCTGCAGCAACGCATCTCCCCGCCCAAATATGATGGAGAAGCTGACCTGACTGAGTTCCCTTCCTGCCTCCACATCCTGCCACCCGCAGGCCCTCAACAGCTCCATCCGCCTGGCCTCCAAGAACGGCTTGCTCCTCAGCAACCTGCAGCAGGCAGCAGGTGGGTGCACTCGATTGAACTGAGCGGGAAATGATGCTGCAGTTTCGGGCAGGCAGGTGTATTTTGTGCACCGCCAGCCCATCTCATGCCGCTGTGTGCTGGCCGCGGCAGCCTCCTAGACTCCAAGCTGTCCCATCTCATTCCACACTTCCCCCTGCCTGCCACCTCCCATTCACCGCAGGCGTGGCCGCCAAGTCGGTGGACATTGTGTTCCTGGGCAGCGGCCCCTACCAGTTTGCCCCCCTGCCCTTCAAGTATGTGCGCCCCGCCGCCTCCGCTGACGAGGCCACTGCCGCTGAGGCGGACGCCAGCAGCGGCACCTCCAACGGAGCCCTCATTGGTGAGCCGGGGAGAATGGGTGCAGCGCTGCACCTGGTGCTGCACCAGGGTGGGCTTTTGCACCCTCTTACTCTGCTGGGAGTTTGCAGTCCTGCCTCAGGTTTTGTCCAGTGTTTGCTTGTACTGCATTTCAACTCACCCAACCTCCCGCCCTCTCTCTCCCCTCCACTGTCCCCTCCAGGCATCATCCTGGGCGTGGTGTGCGGCGTGGTGCTGCTGGTGGCCATCGTCTCCGCCTTTGCCATCCGGCGGCACCGCCTGAAGAAGAACGACGGCCAGGCGCTGGTCCGCAAGTGGGAGGCCGAGCGCCGCTACGGTGAGCGCCACAGCTGCTGAGTGTTGGGCCGGGGCAGGGGACAGCTCACGGCTCAGCCTGCTGGCAGGGAAAGTGCAGCAGTAGGGCTGGGGAGCAGCAAACAGAAATGCTGCCTGCCCGCCTCCTGCTCCCGCCTGCTGACCCTGCACACCACGCTCGCCCCGCCCACCCCTCTCACTTCACCCTCGCGCATCGCCCCCGTGCCCTGCTGCAGCCGAGGAGTCGCGGCGGGCAGCCATGGAGGAGCGGCGCGCCTCCAGCCAGCGGGCGCTGGACCGAGTGCTCTCCAAGGATGGCAAGGCATCCTCTTCCGGCCGGCCTCCACGTGCCGCCTCCTCCGTCACCGCCAACTCATCCACGCAATCTGGCAGCAACCTGGACCGCATGCGTGCGGCACTGGGGCTGCGGAAGGACCATCTGGCCGCCGCCGCAGCACGCATGGACGCCGCCGATGCAGCGGCTGCCGCCGCCAGCAGCAGCAGCGCGCGGCGTGCGCCCAGCACCGCCGGCAGCGACATCGCCACGCCGCTGCCGGCCGCTGACTTCAACGCCTCCAGCGGCCACCCCTCGCCGGCGCCCTCTGTCATGTCGGAGGCGACGCAGGGCAGCTCAGTGGGCAGCGAGGTGCCACTCACCTCTGTGGTGGTGCGCCAGGTTGGCGCCGCCGGCTCCTCGGCGCCAGCACCCAGCTGGGCCACCCGCGACCCCGGCCAGGCGCCCAAGAAGGGCGGCTTCTGGACCTTTGGCCGCAGCTAGACTGTCCCTTTGACGCTACAACATGGGAGCTCAGGCTCCCACACATCTCCCCCCTGATTGCTCATTCTTCCCTTGATCGCTGATTGCTGATGCACTGGTCCGTCCCCTTGCTGTCCATGCTTGTTTTTCGGGCCGTGCCTATACTCCACTAGCCCTGCTCCTTGCTTCTTTGATTGTAGTAGGCAGATGGAGCTCCTTGCTTCTCCCGTCGCTCTCTAGGCAGGCTCTAATGCAGCGTGCGTTTTGATCTCGCCACAGTAATGCAGCGCCCACTCTTCTCCGTCGCTGCCTCATGTGTAAACTAAGCGATCTGGCACAACAGATACACACAAGTATGACAAGACAAGCTGAGAGGGTGGGACAACATGCAAATCGACGGGGCAGAAGGGCGAGCCCCGCGCTGCGGCGGCGGCAGCGGCGCTGGGGGCGGCTTTGGGCGGCAGAGGGCAGGATCTTCATTAGGGCCACACCATCGGCGCCCACATCGCCTGGATCGCTGTTTAGAGGCGACAGCGGCGTGAGGCAACTTCGGCTTTGTGACTGCACCGTCCCTTGCAGCTATGGCCCGGGCGCTGCCGTTGATCCTGGCTCTGGCGATCGGGGTGGCCATCGGCGGGGCCGCAGCAGCGGACGGCGCCATCAGTCTGAGCGGCGTGACCGTGAGGGTGCTGGAGGCCAGCGGCAGCGTTGCAGACAAGCACAGCGTGACGGGGCCCGATGCCCGACTGCGCCTGTCCCTCGATCACACCCGCACGCTTGAGGTGGGGCGCCGCCGCCGGCCGGCGGGACGGACGTCTTGGGGGAGGGGTGCCATTCTGCTGATGATTGTGCAGCTGCATGCTGCCCTTGATGACCATCCACACATGCTTGCTTGCAGGTGAAGCTGACCGCCGCGCTGGCAGGCGGTGATGCCGACTTCCGGCCGCAGCAGGTGCACCCGCGGAGTGGCACGGCCCCACGCATGCCTTGCCATGCCTCCACGAGCTGGCTTGGCAGGCGGCTTGCAGCATCTACATTGCCTAATTTCTTGTGCGATTTACATGTCTGCTGCCCCCGCCGCCTGACTGCAGGCGTTCCTGCGGCTGACGGCGCGCGGCAGCGGCGATGCCGCCTACTTTGCCGCCACCAAGGCCAAGGGCGGCGGCCTGGTGGTGACCGCTAAGCACGACGAGCTGCAGAAGCAGGTGGGGCTGGCTGGGGTGGATTGTGGATGGGCTGGAGCTGCACCGGCTGGGGCAACAAATGCTGGCACATGCTATGTGCGCAGACGGGAGGGGTTTGCCCAATGCCAAGTGCCACTTGCCAGTGCCACCTGCTGATTTGTAGGTGAGCACGTGTGGCATCCTTCACAAGCTGTGCCCTGTTTCCTGATGTACCTCTGCCCTGCTGTGCGCAGGTGGGCACCCAGCCGGGCACCTACGATGCGGCGCTGCTGGTGGGCGACACCCGCTCGGCGCAGCCGGTGGAGTGGGCACTGGGGGAGGTCAAGGTGCGTCCCTCTGCTGCTGTGCAGGGCGGCTGTGTTTAGCCTGCAATTTGCCTGGGGTGTCTTGAGCATTGTTTGCTGCCGCCCACATGCTACCCGCCTCACTGCCTGCAGCATGGCATGTGTTCTGCCTCAAGACCAAACCGATCTGTACCATAGCCCTCGAGCTAAGTTGTCTGCTGATTGCCATGCCACACTGGTCCTTGCCTGCAGGTGCTGTACCCCCCTCAGGACGACGGCTCGCAGCCGGAGGCCAAACCCTACCGGTGGGTCAGCGGCAGGCTGTGTGCACATGTTGTGGCAGGCTGTGCCTGGGAGCAGCACCCTGCAGCGGCAGGGAACACTCCAGAGTCTGGAGGAGTCTGGACGCGCTGTGCAGTCGCAGGGCCGAGCTGTTTCGCGCCCGCTTGCTGGGCTCCATGGGCGCTGCACACCCCACAGTTGCAGCTTGCTACGGGGTGCCACAGCTGGATGCAGGCTGTTAATGCATCCGTCCGCCAACTCTTTCGTCCCTCTGCAGCCCCCTGGACGCCACCTTCCGCCCCAAGCCCGAAATCGTGCACCAGCACCGCCAGCCGGAGCGGCGCGCACCTGCCGTTGTTTCCCTGTTCTTCTCCCTGGTGGCGCTCGCCCCGCTGGCCGCCTATGTGGTGGCCGCGCTGCGCATCGGCGCCAACCTCAAGGTGACTGCGTGCTGCTGCTGGCTGCGTGTCACAGTGCAGCATGGTGCCTCTGTTTGGGCGCTAAGTGTGCGCTGTGAGTCTGCTGCTGTTCCAGCCTCCCATTGGTCCCTTCCCTCGGCTCAATCCTGTCTGAACACCCCAGCCGTCCGTCCTCTCACCCTCCTGTTGTGTGCAGGGCTTCCCCACCGGCGCCTCCTTCCTGCCCGCCGCCGCCTTCCACGCGGGCCTGGCCGCCATCTGCGCCCTCTACCTGCTCTTCTGGCTGCAGCTCAACCTCATGCAGGCAAGCCGCGGCGCTGCCGCTCATGCAGCCGCTGGGCTGCGGCTGCTGGTCATGCAGCCACCTGTGCTGCTGCTGCTGCCGCTGGGGCTAATGTGGCCGGGGGCTGCTTCGCTGGGCAGAGCTGCAACTGCTCCCTGCTTGCATGCGTTGCATTGCCATGGTGCGGCTGCTTTTGGCGCTGCCTGCCTGCCCTAGCACCATCTCCTTGCCCCATTCATTGTGAGCCCGACGTGCTGATTTCACCCCGCCTCTCAGCTGTCCTGCCTCCTCATCCCCGCCTGCCGCAGACCCTCCCCATCCTGGCTATCCTGGGCGTGGTCACCGCTGTGTTTGGACGGATCACGCTGCAGGGGGCTGCAGCAGCGGCTGCCGCCAAGCCGCCTCAGAAGCAGGAGTGAGGGCAGACAGGGGTGCCACGAGCATTGCGGTGTGCCCCCACTTTCTCTGCTTCTGTTGCTTCTCTGTGCTCCTGCCGTGCTGTGCTTGCCACCACTCCACGCGATAGACACACCACGCTGTAAGCAGTCACTCGCTTCCCACGCTGGGCACTCCCCTGTCTATGTTACAAGCCCCGGTGCGGGGCGTACGGGGGCTGCCCGCCCATACTGGTCGGGGGACACGAGCAAGGAGTGGTCGTGATAGGTGGCGAGCAGCGGATGCGGGCAAATCATCATCGTGGGGTGGGGGCGTCATGNGGTTGGAGGGGGCTGGCAACTCGGGGCACAGCAGCGGGAAGTACAGCACAAGTGCAGTGCATGGGGGGTAGGGTGCAGGGTGTGTGTCTGGCTGTCTCCGTCAGCAGTGCATTGGGGGGGAGCATGGAGCGAGCAGGGGCGCGGGCTCAGCCCGCGTGGCGCCCCACGGAACCAACTCATAAAGCGGACAACAAGGGGACAAGATGGGCGGGAGGGGGAGAGAGGTGGAGAGACGTAAACATGGGATCAAGGGTCGTGCGCCACAGCCGTATCGCGGGCTGGGAAGCTGAGCAACAGGGCGTTGGGGAAAGAAGTACCTCGTGGTTGTGGCTGCGGAAGCAGCCAGGTGCGCATTGCGAGGGGTGGGGGAAAGGTGGGCAAGCAACAGATGGTAACACTAGCGGCCGCGCTTTGGGTTGCGGCTCTTGGTTCGCTAGCTGGCGCGGTGTGCGCCAGAGAAATTAGGGCGAGGCGGCGGCACGGCAGCAGCGGAAGCAGGGCGTCAACTAGGCAGCGGGCGGCTGCTGGGAGCCGCCCTCTATTGCAATGGGCTGGGTCGGCACTTGGGCCATCAAAAGAAGCCCGCTTTGCGCGCCATGCTGCTGTGTCTAAGGCAGGCCACCGCCGCCGCACTGGCAGCCTAGGCAGGCTGGTCAGTTCACTTGGGGCGGATTTTTCCAAGCCTCAGGCGGGTCCCACCTGCGGGGGGCAGCAGCAGGAGGGTGGCGTAAGCACGCATGCAGTGTTGATTCACTGGTACCCGCAGCAAGTCGGCCAGTTGTGCTGCAGGGTCCAAGCACAGGCGCTTAGCAGGATGCAGCAGCACTTCGTCGACCATTTGCCCGGCAGAGCAGCGAGAAACAAAGGGTCCAATCGCACCTGCACCACACACTGCCACCTGCGTTGTGCTAACCACAAGCAAATTCACACCACACACAAGAGCAGCATGCTCAGCCAAATCCACACCCTACAAGCGGCAGCAACGCAAGCTGTCATCCCACTGCACACAGCTCACGTCGTCTCCTGCGTCGAGCGCTAAGCGTACAGCTGGCGACACACACCGACAATAGCAACAGACAGTACATCATCAGCTCACGTCGTCTCCTGCGCCACGAGCCGAGCAAACAACTGACCAAATGTGCACATGACTAATGCAATATGCTGCATAATGACAAGCACACAGCTCACGTCGTCTCCTGCGTCTTGGAGTTGTGGTAGTACGCCTCCCCGCCCTCGGTGCGGTACTGTGTCCACCCCGCCGGCCCCGGCACCGGGCAGCCTGGGAGGGGAGGGGAGGAGTGGGTGGAGCCAGTGCAGCCAGTCAGTGGCAGCAGCAGGCGGCCAGCCGCCATACTAGGAACCCCAAGGATCAAGGCTGCACCAACAGGCCAAGCCGTCTGCTGCATGTGGGTGGAGTGCATCGTACGCCAGCAACAGCGGCCGAGCATCCGCTGCCCAACACGTCACCCGCCAGCTGACCTGCGGCCTTCCAGGCGACATCGTCCCGCTCTCGTGTCCGCCCGTTTGCTACGCTGCCGCCCCGGCCCCCATACCCCTGCAGCAAAGCGAGTGTGCGCAGGCGCAGCAGCAGTGAACTACAGATGCAAACATGGGTCTGGTATAGCAGGCTTCCAGGTGCAGTATTGGGGTGCAGTACAGCATGCTTGCCAGCGGGAGCAGAAGCTGCATGCAGGTGCGGCAGGCAAGCCAGAAGAGCGGCGGCAGCCTGCCCACCTGGCCGCGCCCTCCGCCGCGCCCGCCCTCTTCCCTATAGCCGCCCTCGCCGCCGCCACGGCCGCCACGGCCGCGCCCGCCGCCCCTCGGCGGCAGCGAACGAAGCTCCTCATCTCCGTGCGCAAAGTTGCAGCGGTCGCCAAAGCGGCAGTGCCCCGCCTCCCACCTGCAGCAGCACGGTCAGGCAGCGGCAGTGTAATCCTGTAAGCAAGCGGCAGCAGCGCCGCCTGCAAGTGTGCTCTGCCACCCCAGCAGCCACAGCAGCAGTGGCAGCCTGGAGCAACAGCAAAGGGCCACAGCTCAAAGTGGCAGGCAACGCACCTCTGACATATCCGTGTCTTGGCGTTCTCTGCACGACAGGCGAGGGCAAGCAGACCAACATGTCAATCCAGCAACGGCTGCAGCAATGGAGTGTCGCTGCTGCTGCAGGTGGCAGCAGCCCCGCGAAGCACAACTTGCGCGCAGCGCCCAGCCGTTGGGCAAGGGGGGCGAGCACGGCGCCGGCGCGTCGCCGGCACCCTAGTGCGCGCCCAACCCGTCTCCCTGGCGGCGCTCGCTACCCAGCGAGTTGCTGCTGCACATCCCACGCCCGAGCAAGCGGCCCTGCGCCCGCAGCGCGCCCTTCCCGCCCAACTCGCCTGCAGTGCCGCGAAAGCCCACGCGGGGCTTATCTGCGCTGCCAGCAGCTCCCCGGCCGCCTGGCGCGCCCCCAGGCGCTCCAGCTGCGCCGCGACCGCCGCCCCCAGCTGCTCGCCCCCCGCCTGGCGGCATCTTCTGGCTCCCTAGACCCCTGCCAGAGCGGCAGGAGCTGCCGACACGGGCTGCGCAGCAGCGAGGTGACGAGCAGAGGAACCTGGCTGCGATGTTTAGCAAGAAGAGCGCTCGGTGGGGCAGCGCAAGACTAAATGATGTGCGGGACGTTGCGAACAGGCGCTGGAGAGCGCAGGGAGGGCCGCCGCCGCCGCCAGCGAGGCGCCGAACCCTAGCGCGCACAGGAGGTGCTCCCTTCACCGGCCTGCTCCTCGACCAGCTTTGTCCGTGACTCCCTGCTCCCAAATGAAATCACACCGTGGGTCCATGAAAACCAGTGCAGGAAGGGTCAGGCGTCAGGGGTACTGCTGGGCAGGCAGGGCGGGGAAGCGTACGTCATAGGCGGGCCCGGGGTGCCGGGCCCTTGAATGAATTGGTGATGCAGGATGCAAATGTGCAACGGCCGGCGTGACAACTGCCGGCGCGGCTATGTGGGCTTGTCCGCCGCCGCCTGCCGCTCCGCTGCTGCTGCCGCGTCCCCGGCCTCCTCCGCCTCGGTCTGCTCAATGGCGCTGATGAGCAGGTCTGGCCCCTCCACATCGCCCTCCACATCTGCAGGCAGTGCAGGGAAAGGAGCAGCGGCAGTTGGACAGCGCAACTGCAGAAGAGTGCACAGTGCTCATTGCACGTGACGAAGCTAAACAAAGGCCTGAAGAGCGCTACGAGTCCCACGGCCGTTGGGCACAGCAGGCAAGGCAGGCCCTCACCTTCCAGCAGCGGGTCGGCGCGGGCCGAGGTGGTGGGGGTCAGGCCCTGGCCAAAGCCATCCACCTGCAGTGAGGTGCCAGGGGAGTGACAAGCGATGAGATGAGGCGCAGCAGGGGACGATCACGAGAGGACAGGCCACCGACGGACACGAGTGGACAGCCAACGCGACTGCTGTGGTCCACAGAACGGCAGAAGCACAAGCGAACTTCAAGCAGGGTGCGTTGGCTGTGCTGGCGACCAGCCCCAGGCCCTGCCCAGCGCCGCTTGCTTGCCTGCAGGGAGTGCAGGCTGCCCTGGCGGTAGCGCCCAAAGCCGTCCAGCTCCTGTGCCGTGTCCAGGTCAGCACCGCCCGCTGCTGCCTTGCCCTTGCTGCTGCTGGGGCCGCCGCCGCCTGCCGCGGCCGCCGGGGCAGCCCCCGCCTCCTCAGCCAGCTGCTGCAGCCGCCTGTGCACTGCAGACAGCGGCGCATCACCACCCAGCGGAGGCTTGCCCGAGGGGCCTGCGCTGCTGCCTGCGCCGCCGCCGCCCTCGCCCTTGCCGCCGGCCGACCGCTGCTGCTGCGCGTGCTGTGCATGGTGCGCCTGCTGCAGCGTGCCCATCATCGCCAGCCAGTGGTGCTCGTGCAGCTGCTGCAGGCCCAGCGGCGGCGGCAGCAGGCCCGGTGCTAAGGGCATGGGCAGCGAGGGTGGGCGGGCCGGAGAGCTGCCCAAGCTAGGCACTGCTGCGCCACCCGGCACTGGAGGCTCGACAGGGAAATTCGGGTAGGTGGGCTGGCTGTCCGCTCGCGCCAGGGAAGCTGCTGCCGCCAGCCAGTCCTGTGCTTGCAGGTCGTCTGCAGGACCAGGGTGGAGGAGGGTCCGTGAGCTGAGAAGGGGTTTGCAGGGAGCCCATGCAGCGCAAGCGAGCACCCGCTGCGGGATTGTGCAGCAACCGCACAAACCATCAAACAGCATAGAGATCGGTCAGGCAGGGATGACACCCAGAGGTGACAAGTCACAACAGCCATGCACCCATACACTCACTCTGCAGGTCGGCATCATGCAGGTCTCGGTGCATGAGGTCCAGCGCTNGGCGAGGGGGCATGCGGTGTGGGTTGCCGCGAGCTGAGCAGCGCCGACGCAGCGGCCGCGGGCAGCGAGGGCGGCCTGCAGCGGAAAAGAACAGAGGAGCGCAAAGCAGGAAGTTGGCCAAAAGACTCAACAGCGCCATGTGGCGCCAGCGACATGGGCCACACAAGCTTGGAGCCAGGTTTTCCAGCTGCCCAATAACACCCCACACGCACGGGCCAACCAACACATCATGAGTGAGCGCCTTCCCACCTGGGCAGGCCAAGCGAGCCTGGCGCGCCGCCGCCCTGCACAATCTGCATGAGCTCAGCCACCGCCTTTTGCTGCTCGTGCTGCGCTGCCGCGGGGCCGTCCGACGGAGAGCCCCACCCTCGAGCCGGCATGGCCCCCGCCGCGGCGGCCGCCGCAGCTGCTGCAGCGGCTGCTGCCGCCATGGCTGKAGGCGGCTCCATGAACGGCATGCCCACGCCCGGCAGCATGGGCGCTCCAAAGGGCATAAAGGGTGCCAGCATGGGCGGCAGAATGGCCGGCTGCGGCAGCCCGGACAGGCGCGCCATGGCCGACAGCCCAGCCGTGAATTGCTGCTGCCACTGCTGCCAGGCGGCCAGGCCTCCGGGGAAGCCGATGGGCATGCCCGGGTGCGGCGGCGGCAGGCGATGCCGCTTGCTGCGCTGCCGGGGCAGCGGCTCCAGCACACCCGCCGACGGCCACACCGCTGCCTGCTGCTGCTGCTGCTGCTGTTGCTGCTCCCCCTCCTGCCCGTCAGCCTCCCCCACAGGCTCGACGCGCCGGCCCTGCCGCGACTTGCGCTGCGCGCGGCCGCCCCACTCAGGCAGCGGTGGCCCTGCGGGCTCTGGCCGGGCAGGCTGGCTCTCCTCCTGCTGCTCCCCCTGCTCCGCCTTGAGCTGCTGGCCATCCAGAAAGGCTGCAATGTCGTGCAGCTCGTCATTGCCAAAGCTCTCTGCATCGGCTGGAGCAAACGAGGCTGCTTTTCAGGTTGGGCCGCGACAGCAGCAGGGGGGGGACGCTTGCCGACAAAACCAGAGGCATGCCAAGCTGCACATTCCAGGAGGCAGCTTGCACACTTCCGCACATTCCCATGACAACAGCTCCCACCAACCTGTGCGGAAGGCGTGCCGCCGCGCCGCCAGCGCCACCGCTATGCCYCGCGGCGACAGCGGGTCTGCAGCCGTGGGCGTGCCTGTGGCCATGGGGCTGCCAAAGCCCGCCTGGCAGCGGCCGCACACGTAGCGCGTGGCGCCGTGCCGCAGCCTGCAGGTTGGGGGCGGGAGAAGCAGAGCATTGGACTGCTGCAACTGCAATGCGACTCCAGCTCTCAACCTGGGTGACGCAAATGAAAGCAGCATCCTACATCTGCACACACAGGGGTTGGGTCCCCAGCCAGCCAAATGCAGCACCACTGGCAAGCCCAAGCCGCCCACACTCGCACCTGCCATACCGCGCCAGGCAGGCGGTGTGGGCCCACACGCCGCAGTGCTCGCACTCCACCATCTCTGCAGCATGGAAGAATGCGGAGGAACAAACTCAAGGGCAGGTTTAAGCCAAGCTAAGCTGCTTCTGTGCACACATCTGCAGCTTTCACCGAATTTTGTACCACCAAGATTGCGGCAGCAGCCCTCATGCACCCCCTCCTCCTGCTCCAATTCGCACTCACCCTCCCCGTCATCGTATGACACGCCGCACACGCAGTCCACGTCGTGCTGCTCCCGCTTCAGCCGCCGCTGCCACTCCTCCTCATCCTCGTCCGCCTCCCGCAGCTCAGCCTCCGCCATCTCAGCATCCATGTCGTCAATGTCCGAGGCGTCGTCCGCAAACTCAACTGCCAGGTGGCGCGGCTTGCGGCGCGGCCGCCGCRGGGGGCAGCGGCGGCAGTGGGCGGGGAGGGAGCGACAGAGGGGGCTGCGGCTGGCGTTG
>JADXDR010000145.1:150653-164085 GCA_025026875.1 Chlorella ohadii
GCCACGTGTGGCGGCCGCACGGGCGCCTGTGCGGCGCCGCGGCGGCGGCACGTCGTGCCCCAGCTCGTTGGTGTTCAAGTGTCGGAATTTGATCATATTGCGGTACTGCGGCACATGGGGCATGGTTGTGCTGCTGGTGAAATGTAGCAAATGCAGCGGCCAGGGGTGTGCGCATCATTCCGTGGCAGCACCCACCAAGCGGTGCAAAGCAGCACCTAATAAGCCTAGCCTCCCACAGCAGCAGTTTGTGTTTCCTTCACCCACAAACTCACCTTGTCCTTGAGCTGCACGCCGGTGCGCTGCCGCAGCACCGGGTAGTCGTTCACAATCTTCTGCCAGTTGCCCACGCCAAAGCGCTGCAGGCGGCAAGCGGGGGCGGCGGGGGTTTGGCGGAGCGCTGAACAACCTAGGCTCGCCGAGGTTGGCAGCCAGCGCTTGCACTGCTGCTGCAGCTTGACTGGCAACCAGCTGCAATCCAATACTACAGCAGGGCACGTGTCCAACAACACCTGCTGACGACGAAGCACAGTTGCTCTGTGCTTTGCAGGCGGCCCCACTGCGGCTTGCCTGCACGCCCTCCTTAAGCGCAGACACCTCGGCATCGCTCCAGTGGTTGTACGAGCGCCCCATGGTGCTGCCAGAATCTCCACAGCTTGCCGCGCACAGCAAAGGCCGCTCAGGGCTGCAGCCGCTGACTCCCAGCTGTGAGAAGGTCCGCACGCAGCTGCACATGGGAGCGCAGGGCAGGCGCAGTGTCGGCGGTGCCACCAGGCAGCGTAGGACACCGATCAGCTGCAGGCTTGGCGCTGGAGCACCGCCCTACAGCCAGGCACATCCAGATTGTGCAGTTGACGCTGATTCCCAGTCCAAACATAGCTTACCAGCAGCGGTCGGCGGCGGGAGGGCACAACCCTACGCCAGGGTTTGCGCCGTGCGCTGCCTGTGGCGCCCGCTCGCCGGTCTGGCGCCGCTCAGGGGAAGTGCTGGATGCGCCCGGGCCCTCCCCAGGCGCGGTGGCCCCGTCTCAGCGCCGCGAGGCTTTGGCGGCGGGCCACGGTCGGTGGCTGCGCCGCCCCTGGCCCGCTCACCGCGCTCTAAAGNCGCTGCAGAGGCGGCAGCGGCCGTGCAGCGGGGTGGGGCGAGCTTGCTGGAGGGTTCAGGGTTGTCATGCAGGGTTCGCGGTTGCCCGACGCTCGCACGCCGGCTGGGCGGCTCCAGTGATCGCTGTGGGGAGGCAGGAGGCCTCAGGGCTTTGACTGGTGCAGAGCAGACCAATGACCGCCCCCATGCGTGCGTCCCTAGTGGCCAGAACCTCCATCGCCGACGGCCACACATGCATGACGCACTTCTGATAATTTTCAGCGCCCCAGCAAGCCCACAGTCGCCTTTGGCCCTCGGTCGCAAGCTGCCACCTCCATAATTCGCCGCTCGCGCACCGCCAGAAACTTGCAATTGGCTGTACCTTTACGATGGCTACGGCCGCTCCGCTCGCCTGCCGCCTGGCAGCAGCGGCCGCCCGGCTGCGCTCCTGCGCGGCTGCTAGCAGCAGTGGGCGCGCCCCAGCAGCAGCGTGGCGGTCACTGGAGCTGTGTGGAGCCTGGGACCGGCCCCAGCGCTCCGTGACGACAGCGGCGGCGGCGCAGGAGGCGGCAGCGGCGCAGGAGCAGCCACCACGCACGGTGCCCACGCGGCGGCTCACCTCGCAAGAGGTGCGCAGCGCTGTTGGGGCTCTTGAGGCCAAGGAGCCGGAATAAGCTGCGGGCCCGGTGCTGCTGCATTGCGTTCCCCTCATTTGCTGCCGCTCATGGCTGGATGCCGCCCCGGCGCCTGCTCCGCTACCCAACCTCCAGCTCCGTCACTGAACTGCTGCACTGCTCCCTCGCCCAGGCGGTGGAGGCGCTGTACGGCAGCCAGCACGAGGCGCAGCNGCTCCACCTTTGCCGCCTTTTACTCCAGCGAGCTGGGCGGCATCGTTACCGACCCAGCGCTCATGGTGGTGCAGATCGACGACCACATGCTGNCACCGCGGCCACGGAGGTGGGNTATGGGCTGCGGGAGGGTGTGGCTTGGAGCTGCAGGGGTGGCCAGAGATGGAGGGCTGCTGCAGGGCTGCTGCCTACCATGCGCCTCTGCTTCCATGCAAGCAGAGCAAGCAGCCCCTAGGCAAATTAGGTAGCGCTGCAGCCGGCTGCTGCGACATAATGGCGACACATGTGGCGCTGCACCTGCACCCTTCCTGCCCCATTGCCCCCCACAGTGTTTGACACGGCCATCCTGACCGAAGGCCACCTGTACCAGCTGGACCAGCACCTGCAGCGCTTCCTCACAAACGCGGCGCGCGCCAACATCCCGCTGCCGCCCGGCATCAGCGCGGAGCAGATGCGGCGCACCATCCTGGAGACCGCGGCCGCATCCTGCAAGCTCAACGGTCAGTGGGGCGGGCGGGGCGGGGCAAAAACGGTTGGTCGCTTGATGCAGGGCTTGCACTATGCAACAGTGTGTTGTAGATGTAGCCTGTGGCAAGTTTGCAAGCAGGGCGTGTAGCCTTTGTCAGGCTACCACTGATCAGCCCTTCAGCAGCTTAGTGCAAGGCTGGCATGCCGTCAGCAGGCGCCAACCCCACCTCACCCCACCACCTTGCTCGTCCCCTGCAGGCTTTGTGCGCTACTGGCTGTCTGCGGGGCGCGGCGGCTTTGGGCTGAGCGGCAACGAGTGCCTGGGCAGCGCGTTCTACTGCATTGTCTACACGCACGAGGTGCCCGATGACAAGCTGGACGGTGAGTGGCCCTTGAAGGGTGGGTCCAGCGTTGTTTAGGCCAAATCTAGTCTAGTCTAATGCAACTCGTTTTCCGGGCTAGGAGGCAGAGCTGAGTTGGGAAGCTGCAGCAGAACCACCACCACAGCGCGATCCCTGGCATGCTTGTGTGCTGATCAGTAGGCCTGCTTGCAATACCCTCCACCCGACATGCAGAGTACCTGCGGGGCTGGCGCGTGAAGACGAGCCCGGTGCCCATCAAGGCGCCCTTCTTCTCGCTCATCAAGTCCAACAACTACCTGCCCAACGCGCTCAACCTCATGGACGCGCAGGCGGAGCAGTACGACCAGGTGGGTGGGGATTGAGGCAGTATGCAGGGTTTGGGTGCCCAACGTGGCAAAAGAGCGGTTTCCAAGGGGTGGAGGCTGGATGAAATGGGCACAGCATCAGCGCGGCCGTGCCCTCTGCTCACAGCCTGCAGCGCCAACCCGTGATCATGCCCCTCCTTGCCGCTGCTCCTCGAGTCCCACCTCCATGCCGTCGCTCAACCTAAGTTGTGTGTGCTGCCTGCCGCAGGGCATCTTTGTGGACGCCGACGGCAACGTGAGCGAGGGGCCCAACATGAACGTGGCCTGCCTGCTGGTGAGGCGGGGTGGGCTGCTTGTGTGGCGGGGACGGTGCTCTGCGCCCGCTGTGCTAGCTGCTGTGTCACGCTGTGCTTGCTGTGTCACGCTGTGCCTGGGGTGTGCTGTGACTGTTTTGCATGTTGGAGTGCCACAGCGTGCATGTGATGGCATGTGCAGCCCAAGTGCCCTTGCTCTTTGACCACGCCGCCTCATCAATCTCCCTTCTCCACTGCCCTCCCTCTCACCCCTGCAGGAGGACGGCACGCTGGTGGTGCCTCCCTTTGAGAGCGCGCTCAACGGCATCACAGTGCAGCGCATGATGGAGCTGCTCCCAGATGTGAGGCGCTGGTTTGATTGTTTTTGTTTCCATGGAAGATGGCAGCCGGTGGGATCATGGTGCAGCGCATGATGGAGCTGCTGCCAGATGTGAGGCGCCATATCAGATTGTCAATCTGTTGCTGAGAGTTGTGGGAGCTGGTGGTTCAAGCGGTTGCGTGGTGTGTGCTGCTCATCTGCGCAAACCTGCGCTGGGTAATGGCATGCGTTTCAGTGTTCAGGGCCTAATTCGTTCCAACCTCTCACGGCCACCCCATGCCCAACCACCCACCCACCCGCAGGCCATCGCTGCGGGCATGGAGGGCATTCGGCGGGTGGAGCAGCGCCACATCAGCGTGGAGGAGGCCAAGAGCTCCAGGGAGGTGTTCCTGGTCGGCAGCAGCCTGCCCATCATGCCCGTGGTGCAGGTGCGCTCGCTTTCAGCTGCTGCTGCCGCTGCCGCCGCTGTGTTGCTGTTGTGCTTGCCGTTGCTGCTTGGCGGCGGGGGACAGTAGCGTCGAACTTTGCCCTGCGCAGTAAATGCACTGCGCCAGCCTGCAGGAAGCCTCCACCCTAGCCTGCCCTGTCCTCACTGCCAGCACTGCCCCCTCTGCCGCCCCGCAGTGGGACACCACCGCGATTGGTGACGGCAGCGTGGGCGTTGTGGCGCTGCAGATCCGCAGCATGATGCGGGTGAGGCCTGCTGCTCTTTTGGGACCGGTCCTCGTTTGGGCTGTGTGCTTCATTGACCCGCGGGATTGCGCATGCCATCACTTGGAAGCGTTCAGCATCCCTTGACTCTGGCATGTGCGCATTCAAACACTCACACTTCTCCANCCCTCCCCCTGCCCCGCAGGACGACATGAAGGCGCGGGAGGGCAGCGACCAGCACCTGGAGGTGCCCTACGGATACCTGACCGGCATGATGTGATGCAGCCGCACCCGATTGAACAGTGGCGGCCAGTTGGATGTTGTGCAAGTTGTGACGATTGGCTGTGACAAGCAGCCGCGCACAGTTGCAAGCAACCTGCCATGGCACAGGATGTGCTGCAGCGGCTGCCGTCGCCGCTGTTGCCATACGTTACCCCTCGACATACCCTTTCAGACCAGTGCCTCCCATGCCTCAAACTGCAAAGCATTCTCACAGACATCGTTGCAAGACAAGTAGCTGAATTACAGTGCACCAGAGGGGAAGACAGATGCTTGCAGGATGCCCAGCAGCGCAGCTGAACAACAAGGGTGAACTGATTGATACTACCACCACAAAGGGTGCCGTCAAGTGACCTTCAGGCGCGGTAGCTTGTGTGCCAGCCGCACCCCAGCCAGAATCGCACCACCCACGTCCAGGTGCCACAGGTTTGGTGCTTCAGCGGCCAGTCGGTCCACGGCCGCAGCATCCATGGCCATGTTGGGGTTGGACTGGAGGTTCAGAGAACCCAGCTTGGGGGCGCTGCCGAGTGATGGCAGCCAGGCAAACTGGTTGCCACTCAGGTCCAGCCACTCAAGCCCTGCATGTGCGGTGCAGGAACATCTGGGCATTGGTACGGCAGCCAGCTGGCACAGCTGACCTGCAGCATGATGCATACCAGCGCAAACGACGTGCCGAGGCTCTGCAACAGACTCACCGGGCATGCATGCCAGCGCCGGCAGGCTGGCCAGCTGGGTGCTGTGCAGTGTGAGGCGGGTGATGTTACGCAGCTGGCGAAGCATGTACGGCAGGCCGCCACTGAAATCACAGTTGACAATGTGCACAGTCTGCACGCCGGGCATGTGCTGCAGCATGACATCAAGGGCTGCTGCCGGGCTGCCGCCAAGAGCTGCCCCTGCACATCCGCTGAGCTGAAGATAACTCACGCTGGCAAGTTCACCGCCAAGATGCATTGCCATGGGAGACAATGCACAGCCTGAGAAGCGGAGCTCTGAGAGCACCTTTCCAGCTGGCACCAACGTGCGCGCAAGTAACGCCATAGCGCCGCTGGCAGTGAGGGGCAAGGCGCTCAGCCGCACACCGCCTCCCATGCCATTGCGAAAGGTGAACTCCATTGCCGCTTGGCCCACCGCTACAGCAAATTGAAAGCCACCGACCTGCAGCGGGGGCAGCCAGCCTGGTAAGCATATGGATTGCTATGTTGAAGCAGTACCTATTGAGCATCTCTTGCATGCAGCCGTACCCGCACCTTCAGACATGGCGACTCAAAGGCTGTGTGCATTAAGCGAGGGAAGTGCGCTGCAGGCAGCGCCACAAGCCCAGTGCCAGTCCGATCCTCGTGCAACTTGAGCTGTTGCAGCTGCCCAAGGGCGCTGAGCGGCTGCATGTCCGGCAGTGGCCCCTCAGTCTGCAGCATCAGGCTGGTCAGGTGCGGCAGCCGTGCCAGCGGCGCTGGTAGGTCAGCTGGCAGCTGGTTGGAATCCAGATCCAGCGCGCGCAGCCCGGTGAGCTGCGCAAGTGCCCAGCTCAAGTTTGGGGGCATGGCGCCACTCATGGCCGCATACTGCAGCAGAGTCAGGCTGGCCAGCGCTCGCAGGGCTGCTGCCGTCAGCGGGACTGCGTAGCTACTCAGGCTGATCCAAGTCAGGCTGCTGGCTGCCAGGCTGTGCAGTACATCCGGCATCACATCGACATTTGCTGTGTCCTCCACAATCAACGATTCTACATATGGGCTGACGCGCCGCAGCTGCCGCAGCGTGGCATGCAGCCATTCCTCCTGATCCTCCGCACTCCAGCGACCTTCCAACCGCCCTGGCGCAATCAGGTAGTAGTCTTTCCAAAGGGACGGCGTGGCATGCAGCACGCGATGCCAGCGCGGGCACACCAAGGCGATGCTTGCCCTGCAGAAGGAGAGGTGATTTGTAAGAAAGCGCGGCTAAGTAGGATGGATTGCAAGACCAGGCAGCCGTGGCATTCCTTAAACTGCTGCACACCAGTCTTCATATTCAATCTGCTCAAAGATATGGCTCAGCAGCGCGTCCGGCAAGTCGCCAATGGAGGCGCCGCCGCCGCCGCCGCCACTGGCGCCGGTGCGCTGCCGCTGGCTGCTGGGTTCGGGAGGCGCCGCCATGCTTGCTAATGGGCGTGCCCAGGAGCTGCAGGGCAGGCTGCACACGCAGACGGCAGCCCTGAGGGTTGGACGCGGGGTTGGGGCTGGGAGCGCAGGTGCCTGTGTCCAAGGGAGCTCGGTGCCCCTGGGTGCTGCTGGGTATATGCTTGCAGATGTAGAGTGGCTAGCCTTGCAATGGAGGGTGCATGAGCGGCCGCTGCGCTCATGCCGCCGCTTGCCAGCAGGGAGGTGCTCAAGTACTCAAACTGCTTTGATTTTGTGTGTTGGTTTTGTGCTTGCCATCATGAGCGCCAGCCAGGAGTCTGGGAAGCTGCGGGCGCCCACAGCCCCTGTATTCCCTGCTGCCGCCAGGCTGCCGCTGGTGGGGCTGGGCACCTGGACGCAGCACGAGCGAGGGGAAGTGGAGGAGGCAGTCAAGACCGCCATCAGGTCGCTAGCAGGGGCTGCAAGCGCTGGATCTGCCTGCCTGCTGCCCGACGCCCCTTGGACGCCGCCGCCGCTGCTGCATCAGCGTCCAGCTTCCCAGCATCTCCTCTCACCAGAAAACTCCTTTTCAATCTCCCTGTGCTAAAACTCGTCAGGTTGGGGTACCGCCACATCGACACGGCAGCCGAGTACCAAATTGAGGATGAGGTGGGGGCGGCGCTGGCGGCGGCGATGCGAGATGGTTTGGTGCGCCGCGAGGGTGCGCTCGGTTGCGGCAGTTTCGAGTGGGATGAGGGCGACAGTTATTGTATCCGCCTAATGGCCTGGTGCTGGGGCCGTTGTATTGCAGCAGGGGGGCACCTGCCACCAGTGGGCGGTATGCACTGCATCGCTCCGAGCGGGGAGTCCCCGGGGAAGGCGATGCAAGGGTTGCATGCACATGGGCCTGCCCAATGCTTCCTCCCTCCTGTGCTGAGCCATGCCCACGAACCCGCTTGCCTCCTGCCTCACCAGAGCTGTGGGTGACCAGCAAGCTGATGAACAGGCGAGGGGTAGTAGTTGGTGCTTAATTGCATTGGATGTGCCGAAGCGGTTTGGGCAGCCCGCATTGGCGGCCGCCAGCCAATGCTGCTGTGCCGGACAGGAAAGTCTGCACATCAGGCATAAACTTAGCTTGCTCCTTTTTTCTTCACCACACGTGTATGTCCGTTTGCTTGCAGCGACCACGCACCCGAGCGGGTGGAAGCCGCCTGCAGGCAAGCCTGGCTGGGGCCCTTTGCAGTCAACCAAGTCCAGTGCCTGCTCACCTTCCCATGCTCTTCACGGCAACAGCGGCAGCGGCGGCAGCAGGAGCACGCACATGCCTTGCCCTTGCTCCAATGAATGTGTGCAGGAAGTCGCTGCAGCGCCTGGGCCTGGACTACCTCGATGAGTATCTGATCCACTGGCCTGTGGTGGACGGCCAGAAGAGCGGCAGCGGCCCCGACCCGCCGCTGGAGGTGGGGCTTACCTGCTGGCTTGATGTAGAAGTTAAAAGTTGTGCCCTGCGGTGGCATGACCACAGTGCACGCTGAGTTATGTTGTGGTCATCCAGAAGGCTGAGCTGCTGCGTAAGGGGGCTGTGCTCCAGGCAGCATTTGCTCGAGTTGAGTACCAAACTGCCTGCTGCCCTCCCACAGTCCATGCTTGCCTGCTGCAGAGTTGCTGCTTCCCACCACTCGCGTTTTGCTTCCCCTCTGTGCTCAGGCCACCTGGGCCGCCATGGAGGAGCTGGTGCACAAGTGGCTGGCCAGGTGCGGCTGCAGGGAGCGCACTGGGGGGCACCATGCACGTGGGGGCATGCCTGCTCAGTTTTAACAGCCTGGGCGTCATCAGGGAGGCTCGTTTGCCGGGCTGGCCGTGGGTAGCTAGCCATGTAAGTGTGGGGCCTGCTTTGCCACACCATGAGCAAATCAACCACNAAAAAAAAAGTGCAGGGCCATTGGCGTGAGCAACTTCAGCACCCAGAAGCTGCAGGCAAGGGCAGCGCACCAGCTGGCTCGAGCAGTTTGAGAAGCTCAACCTGTGGTGGATAACTCGCTGAATATTTGGCCTGCAAGACTCAGCTTAAGCTGTGCATGCCGGTTCACAGTGTCCAACTGAATCTGTGCAGGGCATCCTGGATGCGTGCACCATCCGGCCCGCCATCAACCAGGTGGGCTGAAGGGAGCCTTGGCTGCATCCTTGTGAGATGTTCTCGCATGGGAAGGTGGCTGGCAAGGCCCAGCACTCGGTATGGTAGTGCCCTTCTGCCCACATGCCATCTGAACTGCCGGCTGCTTCTGCCCGCTGATGCCACCGCCACTGCTGTTCCGCCCAGTCCAATGTGCCTTCACTGCACATGTACCGCCCTTTGGCACACTATCCTGTCCTGCAGGTGGAGGCGCACCCCTACTGGCGCAACGACAAGCTGGTCCGCTGGTGCCAGGCAAGTGGGGAGGCCGCTAGAAACTGCAGCTGCAGCATGGCCTGCGAAGCACTGAACTGGCGCTTGGCTGGCTTCCCTGCTATCGATTGTGATAGAAACTGGGTGCGGCGACCTGCACAGTGTGCCTCCCCCCTACCAGGAGCGAGGCATCCATGTGACCGCCTATTCGCCCCTGGGCTCGCCCCACACCGCCGGTTTCTTCAACCGAGAGGGCACGCCGGTGCTGTCGCAGGTGGGAGGGGTTTGCTTGTATCGTGCTGTGCACGACTTGTATGCAGCACAGTTTCACTTGTGGGGCATGGCGAGGCGTTCAGCAGGCCGCCTCTGGTCCCTGCCTGATGGCAAGCATGATGGTGCCTGCGCCTGTCACCCCTCCTGGATGACTTATTATGCATGCCCACAATACACCAATGCAGGACCCCACGCTGTGTGCAATCGCTGAGCGGCATGGCTGCTCGCCCGCCGAGGTGGCGGTGGCCTGGGCGGTGCAGCGCGGCACCTCCTGCCTGCCCAAGTCAACCAAGGAGGAGCACCTGCGGTGAGGGCAGGAGGCTGTGGGGATGCCTGAGACTCAGGCTGAGTATCTACCGGCGGGGCTACTACCGCTGCCTGCCGATGGCAGCAAGCACACCCCGGGTTGTTGCCGCCCAATGCACATGCTTGGCAGCATCCACCCGTGCCGCTCCCCACCCCCTGCCCGCTGCCTTGGTGGTGCAGGTCCAACCTTGCGGCCGCCAGCTGGCGCCTGCCTGAGGACGACTTCCAGGCGCTGTCCGACCTGGAGACGCAGTGCAGGTGGGATGGGTGGTGCATCCATAGACGTCTAGCCAAATCCCCGTACGGATTACATAGTTTATAGTTTATGACTCAGCATTGTCTCGTCTGAGTTGTTGGACACCCGCACTCCTCTGATGCCCGCCAACACAGGATGCTGGACGGCGCCTGGTTCCTGTCCCCGGAGGGGCCCTACCGCACGCTGGAGGTGCGGCTGAGGGCAGGGATAGGAATGCAGAGCTGTCTATGATGCACTGAGGGATGTTGCTTGTGGCCTGAGGCAGGTTGCCTGTCCAGTAGCACAGCCGTTGATGAGGCGCCGACGCGCACATGGTCAATTAGCCACTAGCGAGCTGTGGCGCTTGCTTTGCTCTGCGCACAGGAGCTGTGGGACACCGAGCACGAGGTGCAGACCAGCAGCAAGGAGTGAGCCTGGGCAGCTGGTACGAAAGCGGCTGTCTGCAGACAGCTTGGGCTGTTGCAACAACAAAAGTCAGGTGCAGCCAAGCACAGGTGCAGCAGCACCTTGGGGGTGGCATACCAATGGCGCAGCCTGAGTGCATGGGAGGATGCAAGTCAGCTGCCTTAAATTTCATTGCTCTTCTGCACATACTGCGACAGCATATGCACATGTGTCAAAGCTCCCTGGCAGGCATTGTTCAGGGTATCCAGTTGGCTCCGTGCCACTGTCATGCAACGTGCCACGCGGTTGAATACTGCATGAACGGCGCCCACCCACCGACCAACTGCGACGATCGGCCCTCTGTTGCAACTCATCCAAGTGCTTTCATCCCCTGGGGCCCCCAGTTTGTTCGCCACAGTGTCCATCACAACCGCAACAACTCTTTGGCAAGGGTTACAGAGTGCAGCCTCAGGCTGCGGGCTGGGTACAAGCGCCGACGGGAGTGCTTTCGTACAGAGGTGGCAGGGAGGCGGCAAAAACAGCAAGAGCGGGGGGGAGGCAAGAGAGGCGCCAGCGAGGCGCTGCCCTGGCCGGCTGTGCGCCGGCAGGACGGTGCCGTGCGGGCACAACGGCCAGAAACAACGCNGGAGGGGAAAGAAAACTGACAGTGCTCATCCCAGGAGGGANCCCTAGCCGGAGCACAACTGCAACCGGGTTTAGCAGCCGCTGAGCGCGCCTCACAGCCGCGCGCTGGGCGGCGGCGGGGAGGGGCTGCCGCTGCGCGGCTGCGGCGCCTCTGCCACGTACGCACACAGCACCGTGATGTCATCCATCTTGCCTCCAAAGTAGCGGTAGCCCAGCTGCTGCGCGCCGTAGGCAAAGGGGCTGAGGTGCGTGGGGTCGGCGGCCCGCATGCGCGCAAACTGAGCCAGCGTGACTGCAGCAGCCTGAGCGTTCTCGCCGCGCTCCTGCTGGAACAGGCGGGCGGGTGGGGGCGGGGCGGGGCGGGCGGCCGGTCAGGCAGCGCTCAAAGGACAGGAGTGCAGTTGGTTTTTTTGTACACGTGTGGCAGGGTGGCGGCAGCATTCCGTCTGCAACCGTTTTAACTTGCTGGGGTGATGCGCGCACACGCCGCATGCCACCACCCTTGTCGCAACCATCACTACTGCGCCTTCGCCACTGCCTGCTCCCTGCCAGCGCCGCCCATGCCGCCCATGCTGCACCCCTGCCACCACTTTCAACTGCAGGTTGGGTGGCCGCCATGCCCGCACCTTGGAGGCAGACACCAGGGAGGCGGCCTCATCGGGGTACACATTGTCAAACAGGCCGTCGGTGGCCGCCACAATGATGTCGCCCTGCCGCACCTCCACGCTGAACCGCTGCGCCACCTGTGGAAACCAGGAAAGGAAACCAGGGCGGCGTTGGAAAACGGGGCCAGGCAGCTTGCAACAAGAGAGTGCGGTCATCGCCACTTGGGAACCAAGGTGGGCGGGCAGAACACGCAAAAGCACCTTGCACTCACACTGCGTCCCCCACATCAGGCACGGGCACCAGCTACTCCATGCGATCAAGCACAGCTGCCTCCCATCGGCTGCCCAGCACCAGCTGCTGCCACACACCGCAACCGCAATAGTTCAGCCCAGCCAGCCCGCCGTTCGCACCTGCGGCGTGTCGCTCATCGAGTCGGGGCTGCCTATCTGGTAGGGGAAGTTGAACTCGTGCTGCTGCTGCGGCGACATGAACACCAGCTCGCCGTCGCGGATCACCATGAAGCCTGCGGTGGGTGGCAGTGAAAGGGGTACACCAGAGGCAATCAGGGGCAAACCGACAGGCGGCATGTAAGAACACCAGCTCGCCGCCGCGGATCACCATGAACTGGGGGAGCTGCAGTGAGGGGGTAAGCAGGAGGCAGCATGTGCAGCACATCGTCCCTGTGCAGCACTGAAGCACGTGCAGCCCCAGCCAGCCCCTTGCCAGCCGCTGCCCTGCTCCCGCTGCTCCGCCCTGCTGCCTCGGCCCTCCCACTCCCGCTGCCGCCATCCCTCCGCACGCCCGCACCCCAAACCCTGCCCGCCGCTCACCGCTGTCCCCCAGGTTGCTGGCGTGCAGCCGCTCGTTCTCCAGGCACAGGATGCAGGCGGTGGAGGAGCCGCGCGCGGTGGTGGAGAGGTAGGCCACCTCCATCAGGTGCTGCGGGCAGTGCGGGCCTGCAGTGAAGGCGGGCCAGGCAAGACAGAAGGGATTAGCGTGGTTGACAAGCGGCGGCGGGCCAGCGCATGCCGCGTGGCAGGCAACAGCCAGGAGCCGCCATTAAGCAGAACGTGTGGCCTGCTGCTGCTGCGCTCCAGGTGGCGATCCGCGCTGCCCTGCACGCCCTGCCACTGCGCCACCGCTGGAGCGCCTGCTGCTGCTGCCCACCACCTGCGTTCGCACCTGGCTCGCAGCTGCTGGGGTGCCTGGCTTTCTTGCACACTCTGTTGCTGCCTGCTGCTTTCCCACCGCCACCTGCGTGCGCACCTGGCTCGCAGCTGCTGGTGGCCGCCTTGGCGTGCCGCATGAGCTCCCGAGAATACAAGCCCGGGTCCACCCCAACCTGCGGCAGCAAGGAGATTGCATTGCAAGCCAGTGAGAAGGGCTTGCAGAGCAACCACTTGCAGGCATGTCGCAGCAGCAGTGGCAGCAGCAGCAGCAGCAGCAGCCAGGCGGCAGCCGGCAACCCACTCAATCCCTTGCGCCACTGCTGCCCGCAAGAGGCAGCTATGAGCATCCACAAGTGTTCAGCAGCCATTGGTGCGCACCTCTGCCCAGCCGCCGACGCCGTCTGCCACGCCCATGGCAAACCCTCGGTCGCAAATGAAGTAGGCATCCTCCCCTCCCCGGTCCGCCTTGGCAGGGTGCGGGATCATGCCAGCCCCCGCCTCAAGCACCAGCCGGGGCACGAACGCTCGCAGCCTGCAAGCATGGGCGCGTGTGCAAAGCAGCATGGGCAGCGGCAGCAGGCATGCAGTCGTGGGCTCACAACTGCCAACCAGCTTGCGGCAGCAGGCAGGCAAACCATCATGGCTGGGCAGTGGTGCCAGAAGCAGCAGTGGCACAAGCTGCAGCCTG
>JADXDR010000145.1:164136-189506 GCA_025026875.1 Chlorella ohadii
TTGCAACTTGAGCGGGTGCGGTACAAACCCAGGCGGCAGCTCTCACCGAGGGTCGCTGTCAACCGTGGCTGCCTCGGCAGTTGCAGCGGGGCTGCTGCTAGCATGTGGCACGGGGCTGGGCTCTGTTGCGCCGCTGGCTGCCTGTAGCGAGCGCTGCTGCTGCCGGCGCCACTCGGTCTGCAGGGCGAGGCGGGGAGCTGTTGCATTAGGGCGGCCGGGATGGCGGGCGAGAGGGCAGCAGTGTCGCCTGCCATGTGGCCGGTTGCACAGCAATGATGCACAAGCTGCACATCGCAGGCTCGCAGGCAGGTGGGCACGGCTGCAGAGGCCCGCACCTGCGCTGCCCAGACGCCGGCGGAGACGGCGGCGGTGCCCAGCAGCAGCGCCGCCGGCCGGTTGGCTCCAAACGCCCGCGCGCTGCTGAGGATCGAGCGCCAGTAGCCCGCCATTGCGGCCTGCTGGGCGGCGGCCTGCAGGGCCGTCCTCGAGCTGCTGGAGGCCGCTCGGACGGAGCAGCGCGCGTGGCCTGCCGCTGTTGCCTGCGTGGTTGCTGCTGCGGTCGCCACAGCTGCTGCTGCGGCCTGTTGCATCAAAAAACAAGCTCTCCTCAGGCCCGCCAGGGCCATGGGCTTGGCTGCTGCGTCTGTGGGCTGCCCGGGAGGCCCGGCGCGCGGCCAGCTGCCCGGGAGGGGGCGACGGAGAGCGAGGCGCGCTCCAGGGTTTGCGAGCGCAGTGGGTCGGAGCGCAGGGCCGCGCAAGGGCTGCTGGGCAAGGATAGATGGACGCGCCACGCGATTGTGGGCTCAGCCGGCCGATCGCAGCCATGATTGCCGCCCGCCGCTGCCGCCACCAGCGCAGCATGCCGCGGCAGCGCAACATTTTGAGCCCTTGCAATCCCTCCCTGCTGCCTCCTTCCAGCCAGTCGAACACAATCAGCTGTTACAGGTAGCCTACATGCGGGACCTCACCGCAGGCAACTGATTCACTGCACAGCTACGCCGCTGAGCCCGCCGCCCTGCCCTCGACCTCGCCCTCGCCCGCCGCCCGCCGCAGCACAAACAGCCCGCCCTTGTCGCCCACGCTGACCCTGGTGTCGCTGTCCAGGTATATCGTGGCCACGTAGCCCAGCGGGCGCAGCCAGGCCAGCGACAGCTCCGTCCGCGGCAGCGGGCCTGCCTCAACTGTGAAGCGGTCGAAACGAACCGCCACACATGTCGCCGGTTGGCCGGGTGAGGGGTCAACCTGCAGCAGTGGGCAAGCAGAAGGCAGGCTAGCTGTTGGGTCAGGATGGCTTGTGCGGTGTACAATGCAGCCGGGCTGGGCAGACAACCCCATGCCTGCATGAAGGGCATGAAGACTGCTGCTACCTGTCATGCATGCAAGCCATCAACAACAAAGTGCAGCTTGAAGGCATCCCCACCGTCACGCCCTCCCTGCAAGCCTCACAGGGTCTACGCTGCCAGACACGCACAGCCGCAGTGGCAAGGGCCCGCTGCGCGTGCTGACCACGTTGTCCACCCGCCCAGGCTTTAGGATCTGCAGGTTGGTGGCAGACGGGCCGCGCTGCGAGCCGACAGCACTTCCTGCCAGGAAAGGCACGTCTGCAGCAGGGGCGGCACCAAGAGGCAGCACGTCGTGATGCCCAGCAACAATGTGGTGGCCGTACATCTGATGTCCATAAGAGGTCCATTTGATGCACCTCCAACCTGCGCTGATCAAGATGCCAACCCACCCTCCTTCCCAAACTTACACTGGTAGAACAGGCGGTACAGGCGGTCGGAGGCGGCCTGCAGCGCCTGCTGCAGCGTGGGCCCCGCAGCCGCCGGCATGCCAGCCGCCGCCGCCAGGCGCGCGCTGCGCCCGCTGTACAGCAGCGCCCAGGATCCCAGCAGCAGGGGCGACAGGGCGGGATCGGGGGTGGGGTTGGCTGCCGCCAACTGCTCCGCCAGCGACTCCACTTGGCGCTCCAGCGCCACCGGGTTGTCCCCTGGCCGGGGGTTGTTGCATCTGCGTGCGCACAAGAGTCATTATCAAGTGCAAAAGTCAAAACGCAATTCTCTTTGTTGTGCTTCCGCATTTAAGGCGACAAAGCAGTGCAGGTCGCAGCCCGTGGCCGCTGCCGCTGTTGCCCTCGAGTGCCTCACCTGCTCACCGCCTGCAGCAGCTGCTGCTTCAGCTCTGAGCGTGCAGCATCAGTTGCTGCAGTTCCGGTTGCGCCCGGCCCTGCTCCTGCTGCCGCCGTGCACCGCAGGTTGCGGCGGCGGTGCCGGAGCTCCTGGCGATAGCAGGACGAGGGCTGCTGCCGCGCCATCGCTTGAATTGTCGTGCAAACGGCTTCCTGCATTCGTAGGCATTGGCGAGATGGAGCAAGGGGCCTTGCCAGCGCCATCCTAATTCTGAGACGGGCGTGTGGTGCACAAAGGGCCCCTCTGTGTGTAGTCACCAACATGTAGTGCAGCATGCAGCCGATCACGCCAGCCTGCAAGCCAGCAAAATGCTGTGTGAAGGCTGCATGGGCGGCAGCGAGGCGGCGGGAGTGGCGGTGGTGCCGCAGACAAGCCCCAGTGGCCATTTCGACAAATCCGCTTTGTCATTGAGGCGCCACCAGTACGTCTATCTGCCAGCAAGACGGGCAGGAGCCTCAGAGGCGAGCCTGCAAGTTCGCTTGCGTCGCTCGCGCAGCCTGCACTGCTCCAGCTGGCGCCTGTCACTGCACTCACACATTACTGCTGATCGAGACGCGCCCCGACCGCCCCGCCCTCTGTGCAGTTCGAGGTCCACGCCGCCGCCGCCGGTCGGCAGCCGCCGCTGCCGTTGCGCTTGCCGGCCAGCCCGCACACTGCCACCATGGCAGCGCAGCCGCCGCCCCCGCCAGCAGACCTTGTGAGCGCGCTGCAGGAGCAGCTGGGCCGGGTGAACGCCATGCTGTTCAACTACATTGGGGCCCTGCAGCGCGATGCGCCGCCCAGTGCAGTGAAGGGCGAGCCGCTGGCGGCGCAGCCGAAGGCGTACGATGTGCAGGTGAGGGGAGGGAAATGGTATAGCGGTGCTGCATGGCGCTGGATGGCGTGCAGTCTACCAAGCGAGCAGTGAAGGATGGAGCACTGCACACCTGGTTCCATTGCAGCAGCTCAGCAGGCCAAGGTGCACCAGCCAGCCTGCGCGTCCAGCCGCCTACCCTTCCTTGGCACCATCTCCCCTGCCTGACTGCTGCCTCACATCCCCATGTGCCAACAACTTCATCCCGCCCGCTCCTCTGTGGCGCCAGGCGCAGTCGGAGCTGATGGCGCGGGACCTGACCACAGCGCTGCAGGAGGTTGAGTCATCCATCCTGCGGCTGCCGCCCATGCCCGCCAGCGAGGCGGAGGAAGTGGCTCAGGCGGTGGTGCTCATGCAGCAGAATGCAGACGCCTCGGCTGAGCTGGCGGCTGAGCTGGCGGCAGCGCGAGCCAAGCTGGCCAGGCTGCAGGATGCGCACGGAGCACTGGCAGAGGCGGCGTTGTGCCACCGAGCAGCGGCAGCGGCGGCGGCAGCGGCAGACAAAGCAGCGGCGGCGGCAGCGGCGGGCAAAGGGGGCACGTGATTGTTGTTTGATGCTGCCTGAACTGAAGTCAGAGGCTACTACGCATCAGTAACTACCTTACACTCCATGCCAAAGCGTTTCTAGGAAGTTTGCAATCATGTGCAATCACGGCACGCTGCTGCCCGAATCACGGCACGCTGCCACCACCGCCGCCGCCCGCCTGCCGCATAGCCGCCAGCACGGGCGGCAGCAGCGGGATGTCTGCGGGCGGCATCTCGTACCGCCCCGCCTCCAGCTCCTCTGCTGTGCACCAGCAGAGCGCCTGCCCTTCAGCGCCGTGCGGCTCCCCCGCCCACGCCCGGCAGGTGTAGGTGGGCATCAGCAGGTGGAAGGAGTCGTACGCATAGCTGGCAAACGTCAGCGGCATCAGGGACGCCGGCTGCACCTCGATCTGCAGCTCCTCACGCAGCTCACGAACCAGCGCCGCCTGCGGCAGTACAATAAGGGGGCGATGCAGCGCAGTTTCAGCTCAATAGTTGGTCAAATAGTCAAACTAAACAGCGGCTGCAGGAGGGGTGCTGTTGTAACAGCACCCCTTTGTTTGCTGGCATGGACGTTCCAGCTGAGCAGGGAGCCAGCAGGCGCAGGTGGGGTGGGGCATGCTGCTCCCCACCTCTGGGCTCTCTCCTGGGTCGACCTTGCCGCCTGCAGGATGAGTTCAGTGGTGTGTAGACAGCGGTAAATTCAGCAGAGGGGTTAGAAAGCAGAGCAGCAAGTGATGCAGGCGGTGGTGCAGCGCCGTCAGCACCCACCTGGGAACTCCCACAGCCCTGCCAGCTTCTTCCCAGGTNGGCCGCTGCGCCAGCAGCACTCGACTGCTCGCGTCCAGCAGGACCACGGCGACAACCACCACTAGCGGCTTGGCATCGCTGCTGCTGGCTGCCGCGGGCGGGGCCGATGCTCCCGCCGCTGCCCCTGCYGCCGAGGSCATTGGCTGKGTCCGCTTCTGCTGATGGGSCGAGAGAGGGCTTCCGGTCCCCCAGCTGCTCTCTGAATGCGGGGCTGCTGGCGGCTGCAAGGAGCGGCAGCCGAGCGGCGGCGGTCGGCTGCGGGGAGCAAACAGGCAGCGCTGCGCCACGGCGCCTGCAATATTTGAGAGGAAATGGACATTTGAGTGCGATGTTTGGTCTAACATGACGGCTGGAGCAACAAGGGGGCAGGGACAGGCAGTGGCAGCGGCGGCGGCGACAGGGGAGCGGCCCGCAGGGCTTGCCTGCTGCACGATGCATCTCACGGTTGCTTCTGTGATTGCGATTATGCTCAGGGAGGAGCTGGGCGATTGAAATGACGCCGCATGGGACATGAAATGGGGCTTGACTGGAAACAGGCCTCTGCGCCTGCCGCTGTTGTGAATTTGCGTTTAGGAGCGCACCGACCATCGTTTCCGAACCGCCGCAGCCTCGTCAAGGCCTCGTTCACAGCCCGCCAAACGTGAACAACGCCGGCGAGGGACGGCGTGGTGCGCAGGCGTCGAGAGAGGCGCAGAGGTGCGCCGAAGCGCGCAACGGCGCCAGGCCCGCCCCACCCGCCACTCTGCCGCCGCCGCCCGCCGCCTGCCGCCGCTGCCAGCAGACCCGCTGTCGCTTCATCGCCCCGCCGCAGGCGCTGCTGACGCGCCATGTTCAAGTCCAGCTACCAGAGCGGCTTCCTGTCGCTGCTCTACTCCATCGGCAGCAAGCCGCTGTCCATCTGGAGCTCCGAGGGTGCGCTGTTGGGCGGGCGCCGCCGCTTGCCGATGAGCAGGCGGGAAAGGTCTGCGCCGTGCTGCGTTGCTGCACAACGAATCTGCACAGGCCGACGAATCACATACCGCACTGTCCATGCAGTGGAGAATGGTCACATCAAGCGCATAACGGATGAGGACATCCAGAGCAGCGTGCTCGAGGTGCGCAGGCCGGCACCCGTTGCTGTGACGCCTCCAATATCACTCCATGTCTGCACACCTTGCCGTTAGTCAAGACTCGCCTGCTACCTGCATCCGAGTTCATGACAGGCAAGCTCCACCTCTCCTCATGCGGCCTAGATCCTCTCCCTCTCCCTTCACATCCTCCTTCCACCCAAACCAGATTGCGGGGGCCAACGTGTCCACCGCCTTCATCTCCTGCCCCGCCGACCCCACCAAGACGCTGGGCATCAAGCTGCCCTTCCTGGTCATGATCATCAAGAACCTGAACAAGTACTTCACGTTCGAGGTGCAGGTGCGCGCGCCGGGGCAGCTGGCAGCAGCACTGATCGCATTGCCCGTGCTTGGGCCGTGCATGGGCCGCTGGGTCACCTGGTTGCCCAGCAGAGCTGGGGCATAGCTGCAGCACGAGGCATGCAGTTGCAGGGTGTGCGCCGCTTGTGCTCAAACAATCCACGTGCAACCTTTCCCTCACACTGCAGGTGCTGGACGACAAGAACGTGCGGCGCCGCTTCCGCGCCTCCAACTACCAGGCAAGAGCGTGTGCGGGCCGGCATGGTGTCCTTCGTGCACGGTGCTCCTGCCCCGCCTGCCTTGCAGCTCAATTTGCTGCTCCACTTACCCCGCCACCTTGCCGCCGCCCTGCTGCTGCCCGCAGTCCACCACGCGCGTCAAGCCCTTCATCTGCACCATGCCCATGCGCCTGGACGAGGGCTGGAACCAGGTGCGGCCCCGGCTGCAGCGCTGAGCTGGGATGTGTGTGAGGCTGGGAAGGCCGGGTTGTTGCGGATGTTGGCAAGCACTCTTTCGAACCAACCGGAAGCCTGCATCTGCGGCCATCAGCTGCCCAGGCCTCGCCCCCTCACCACCCTCCTACCTTCCACGGCCCTGCCTATCAAACGATCGCAGGTGCAGTTCAACCTGGCCGACTTTGTGAAGCGCGCATACGGCACCAACTACGTGGAGACGCTGCGCGTGCAGGTGGGCGGGGCGGTGGGCTGAGGAGACTTGAATCCTGGTGCCGGGCAGGGGAAGCAGCAGGTGGGATTGTGCATGCCATGGGCCRCCCTGCTGTCCTGCTCACCTCCCACTTCCATGTCGCAACACCGCCTATGCTGCTCTGCCACAACCCCATGCGCAGGTGCACGCCAACTGCCGCATCCGCCGCATCTACTTCTCCGACCGCCTGTACTCGGAGGCGGAGCTGCCGCCCGAGTTCAAGGTGGGGGTGTGGGGGGCTCTGGGGGCGCCTGCTGGGGGGCTGGCTGGGGAGGGGGTCCTTGGAGGCGCTGGCAAGTGGCAGCGCCTCGGGTTGACTAGTTGCACCGCATGGATTGCGATTGGCAAGAGAGCAAGCTGGCGAGGATGCTGCACTGCACCTTGCCAAGCGTAATTGTGAAAATGCACGTTTGCAACTGACACCCCTGCCCGCTTACCTGGCGCCCACCCCTGGTCGCAGCTGTTCATGCCGATTGCCAAGACGCAGCAGCAGCAGCAGCAGGCGGCAGAGGAGGACCTGCACTGAGGGCCACCTGACGATTTGACAACCTGACTGACGTAACAGCCTTAGGGTAGCTAGGCAGCTTGGATCATCTAGGAGCAGCTGGCAGGCAGGGCGGGCCGCACTGGCCCCACTGATTCTTTTCACCACCAACCCAACCGAATGTGCTCTGAGGACTTGTGACACTTGCCTCCACTCTTACACCCTCTGCAAACCGGTGTTGTTCCAACGATTGGAGAGCGGCACTGCTTGAACTTGTGTGTAACCAGACCAGCAAGGCAGGGGCTAGCGGAGCGAGAGTGGGGAGCGGCAGAAGCGGAGCAAGCCTAACACCTGACTAAGCTCAAGAGGAAGCGCGCAAGAGCAAGCGGCACATCAATCAGGTCACCTCCACTGCCCGGGGCCCTGCTGGCCTGGGAAGGGCGGGCGGCCGGGCATGCCGCCTGGCCCGCCCATGGGCGGCCCCTGCATGTAGCCACCTGGCGGCTGGCCCCACTGCCCGCCTTGCTGCGGGCCTGGCCCGCCGGGGCCCCACTGCTGCGGCGGGCCGCCGTACCCGCCAGGGCCTCCAAACTGCGGGCCCTGCGGCGGGAAGCCGCCCTGTCCTGGCGGCCCCCCATACTGCGGCTGCTGCTGCTGTGGGCCGCCATCGTAAGCGTACATTGGCGGACCCTGTGCGGGCATGGGTGGCTGCCCCTGCGGCAGCGGCGGTTGGTAGTAGCCCTGCCCAGCCGCCATGGCCGGAGGCACCTGCTGCTGCTGCATCTGCGGCGGCGGCGGCAGCGGCGGCTGCTGCTCGCGCGGCGGCGGGGGCGCCGCCTGCTGCTGCTGCTGCGCCTGCGGCGGATGCGGGCTGCGCTGCCAGAAGCGAAGCATGGCGTCCACGTCGCGGTGCGTCTGCAGAATGAGAAAGAAGGGAGATCAGGTTGTTACCAAAGGGAGCAGGGTGATGGCTAGCTGACAAGCACATTTGCAGCATGTCAGCTGCATAGCATGCCACCTTGGCGCCTCTCCCATCCTGGCCACCACACCAGCCCCGCCAGCTGCCCCACCCGTTCAATGCCCGCAAGCGTAGCTTGGCCCCACCTTTTTGCGGAAGTAGAAGCCGTCGGGGGTGACCTGGAAGTACTCGCGGCGTGGCGTGGAGCTGAGCAGGTAGCCCAGGTAGAACACGCCTGCAGGTGGAGAAGGGATTGGTAGGAAGTTGAAAAGAGGCCCACATGTGTTGGGTGGAGCTGAGCAGGTAGCCCAGGTAGAACACGCCTGTTGAGGGGGGAGAAGGGATCGAGAGCAGCAATTTGGAAAGAGGCCCACAACTGTTGCAAAAAGCCCGGGTAGGACTGGCCTATTGAAGGGGGAGGGGGAGAAGGAGAGAGCGAAAGATGGGCAACGACCACACGTGTGGCGCATCGTTGGGTGTGGCACCAACCAGCAAAGGAGCAGCAGCGTGACTGGGCCCGACCAGCCAGGCCAGTCCAGTGCTGCCCATTTCCCCCAGCCCGGCCAAGCACCCCGCTGCCAGAGACACATCCTCCCAGCCAGCTCTCACCGCCGCGACCCGTGGTGTCGGGCCCGACGCAGTAGGCGGCATAGCCGGGCGGCTTGCTGCGCTTCTCCACAATCAACTCCTCCTGCGGCGGCAGATGTGACAGGGGCAACACGCGTGTTGAGCATGTTGGGTGCTGTGTATTGGAGCGCACTACAGACTGAGGAGCAGGCTTTGCTTGCTGCTGTTGCTGCTGTCGCCCCTCGTGGCGCCCTCCCGCCTGAGTGTGTGGGCGGCAATGGATGGTGGCGACTTGCTTGGTGTTCTGCAAGCCCACTTACGCAAGCCTGCCGCGCTGCTGCCGCCTCCCTGCCTTCCAGCCGTCCACCACACCAGCCGCCCCAGTTCCTTCCCCGCCTTGCCGCACACCTTTGCCTGCTCCCATGCCAGCGGCTTGTACTTGCGGTGCTTGAGCAGGGCAGCCAGGTGCGACTGCACCGGCTCCACCAGGCGGGCCGCCACCTGAGGCGAGTGGGCGGGCGGTGAGGGCGGTGAGGGTGGAGAGGGGCGCGCTTGGAGGAGAGGCAAGGGCATGCATGCGCGCTCCGGGCGTCCTGAAAGGCAGGCAGGACGCATTGACATGGCCACCCGCCTCTGCCCTGTGGATGCGCCCACACATCTGGCCAGCGCACATTTCAGCAGCACAAGTCCTCTTCCATGTGCTTCGCAACAGAAAGTTCCCAACCAGGGCCGCACCTCATCCAGGTCCTCATAGCTCTCCTTCTTGCCGCCTGGGATGATCTCACACAGCAGGCTGCTGCCCAGCTTCAAGCTGCCGGGGGGCTGCAGGCAAGTGGGTGGGGGAGGGCAGAGGAGGGCGGGGTGGGCAAGGGCAGTCAGCAAGTGGCAGGGAAGCACGATGCAACCATGTCGCACCTGGCGTTGCATCCTACAACAGGGTGGACAGCTGAACACATNCAAATGTCCTGGCACAGCCGCCAAGCGGTGGNTCATGCAGCTCAGCAGCCAGCCTCNTTGCACCCCTCACACTCCTCCTCCTCTCACCTTGCCCTGCTCCAGCAGGTCCAGGTGCCCACACGTCCCATTGAATTGGAGTTGCACTCTATACATACTTGCACACCCCTAACACTCGTGGCCTCACCTTGCCCTGCTCCAGCAGGTCCAGGTGCCACACGCCCTCGGGCATGCGGATGGTCAGGCACAGCTTCATGGGGCCCGTGTGGCTGGGCCGGATGATGCACTCGCCAGGCTGGCAGGACGAGCGGGCAGGGGGGCAGGGGAGGAGAAGTTCAGGGCACAGTGAGTGGCGGGCGAGGTGCAAGGAGCACGAGCGGTGGGGGCCAAACAGCATGGCATCTTGGTACTGGCATGTACAGACTGCTGCCGGCCAAGCTTGCTGGCCCATGCGCAACTGTTGGCAGGGAAGCGGCCTTGGCCCCGGACACGCGGCCACACCGCACACCCACAACCAATCAGCCCGGGCCCTGCCCCTCACCGCCACGTTTGCCGCTGTGAGCGCGGCGGCGGCATCGGCCATGGAAATGTTTTTGTACAGCGGGTGCTGGATGGGGCGCTGAGTGACCTTCAAGGCCTCGCCCTTGCGCCGCTCCACGCGCGCCTTTCGGAGGTCTTCGGGCCGGGGCACGATGTAGCTGCAGCAGGGGAGGGAGAGGAGAACACCAAACGGTAGGTGACCCCAGATGCGAGACTTCTTCAAGTCCTCTGGCCGGGGCACGATGCAGCTGCAGCGGAAGCGAGAGGTGAGCGGCATGCAGCAGTTCAAATCGAATGGTCGTGTGGTACGCCCTCAGCGCAGCAGGACAGGCAGGTCAGCCGGCCATGCAGGCCCGTCGCCGCCACCACAAATCCACGTCGCAGGCGTGGCAGGCATGGCAGTGCATCAGCCAGGCCGAGGGATGCCCATGTGCAGGCATGCGCATGAGTGAGCCCCCCACTCACTACTTGTCCTTTTTGCCCAGGTACTCGTGCTCCCACAGCAGCTCGTTCTGGGTCAGGGAGAGGGGCAAGGAAGTGGACTCAGCCGGGTCGTTGCAAGTGCTGGGCACATCGCGGCGCACGCCGGGGTGCACCTGGATGGGAGCCGAGCCAGGCACACACCGTGCGCTCCCCAAACAAAAGTGTGCGGGGGCTGGCATGAGATGCACAAGCAAGGTGAAGTGCCCCTGGCAAGATGCGCTAGGCCAGCAATAGTATCCCGGGGCTGGCGGCAATACACACCTGCAGGTCCTGGCTCTTGGTGGACAGCTCCACCTCCCACATCTCCGCATTCACGCCAATCACCCTGCACAATTTAAGAAGGGAGCATGATGAATTTGCAGCCGGCGCGCTGCACAGGCGCCGCTGGCACTGCAAGTCCACACGTTGGTGTGCGCGACTGGAGCCGCAGAGGCGCAGGCTGTGCACTGATGCACATCATATGCACCCACCGTGCGGTGACGGTTTGGTTGACAGGGAGGAAGTCTCGCACGTTGATGTCGGGGCCCGCAGAGGAGCTGCGAGGACGGGATGGGAAGGGGAGGGAAGCCGCTCTGGGCAACGGCAAATACGGACAGCCAAATGGTGTAGTCTGCTTAGTTCTTGCAAGGGTCATGGCCAGGGTGCAGATTGCAGATTGCAAGCCGAAAGGAGGGCTTGGTTGTGCTGCTGCACACTGGTGCCTGCACAGCCATCCACCCACCCGCCCAGCCACCCACCTGACGTTCTCCCGCCGGATCACCGCCTCAATGCCGTTGATGTCGGGCAGCACCACGCGCGCATCCTGGCACAAAGGGAGCGGGGACGGGCAGTTGAGGGACACCAGTGGGTCAAGGTCGGAGGCATGTGTTGCATAACTTGGGGCAGACACAGCACGATGCGCGCATCCTGGCAAGAGGGAGTAGGGGTGAGCGGCGAAGGCACACCAGTCAGTCAGGGGTGGAGGAGCGTGCTGCGTACCGTGGTGCTAAGGCCGCACGAGGCAGGCACAGCACCAGGCCCGCACGCTGTGCACTACCTTTCTGTCTGCTCCTCAAACGGCGTGCGCCCACCTGCTCGCCAACGGTGTGCATGCGCGCCTCCACACTACATGCATTAAATTTATCAAAACAACCCCATCAGCACTCCCTCTCCCCACCCACCTGCTCGCCCACTGTGCGCACGCGCGCCTCCACGCGCCGCCCCGCCTTGAAGCTGTCCGCGCTCTCGCCGCAGCACAGCCAGAAGGTCTCGGCGGGCTGCGGGGGGAGGGGGTGACAGGGAGGTGGGGGGTGGAATGAGAGGGGCAGGGCATTGACGCGGGAGCATGTGGCAAGCAAAACAAGAGGCAGTACAGAGGTCCACCTGGCCACGAACTGCATGGCCGGTAGGCCTTGCGCTGCATGACACCATGTTTGAGCAAGTCTTGTGCTGCACAACAACATGCTTGACCAGACAAACCAAGCCTACTCAAAGAGCTGCCCACCTTGAGCTGCTCCAGCGGCCGCCGCAGGTCGCCGTACGGCCGGACAAACTCGGCCTGCAGGAGGGCGGTTGATCACACAGTCACACACCGTGAGTGCAGTGCAGCCATGCACCAGCGCTGGAGGTGCGCCTGGAGCAGGGCCACAAGGCAGCCGCTGCTCACAGCTGCATTTCCATGCTACAAAACTGGTTGTCATTTGATGTCGCACACCCGCACACAACCATTGCTGCACACTAGTTGCATGCCGTTTTCTCCACCCAGCTCGATGCTGCCAAACTGGTTGTTATTTGATGTCACATTTTCCCGCACACAACACACCTGGATGTCGATGAGCGTGGCCATGCGGGAACCAACGCGATCGTCATCCTCCGCCTGGGGCACCCCAATCTCAGCAGCCTGGGTTGCAAAAACGATGGGCACACAGCAGTGGGAGGGGACGTCAGCACTGGAGCTGCGGGTAGTGTGAAACGCTGCCGGCCAATCTGGCGGCCCAGGTTACATTCAATCCGACCACTGAGGAAAAGCACAGCGTCGTTCAGCAGCACAAAGTAGGCACAGCAGGCAGGTGGTATGTGCCCCCTCACCTTCTCCGGATCCCGCAGGTACTGGTCGTACTGCTCCAGCTGCAGCGCCTCCACCTCCTGAAGCAGCGATACAGGGCAGGAAGGAGCAATGCTTGAGACAGGGATGGGTGGTGGGCGGCCTAAAAGAGGCAGCTACAAAGGTGCGTGCAGTGCTGCGCCTTTGGTGCCTACAGATCATGCGACATTTCATGTGTGAGACATGCTTGAAGCATGAGCGAACAGCGACGGCCAGCAAGTTCGGCTGCAGGGCCAGCAAGCCGGNATGTTGTNGTTGCATGCCCNAGTGTTTGCTCACCCCGGGGTGGNTCAGCGCATTCTGCACCGCCACATCCTCATCGCCGCCGTCCGACCCCATCGCCGACTGGGCAATCTGTGGCAGGGGTGGGGATGCACGACAAGACAGCGGCAGTNGGAAGCATTGCAGCAGGCGTCGGATGCACACGAGCGTGCCTGCGCAGGTGCAAGGCATAGCAGCAGGCGCATACGCCGCAAGGCGACTCAAACAAGGCCGTCTGCTTCGTGCCCCAGACGCTGCTGCACCTACACCATCAGCAAGCTTGCTGCCCAGGCCAAGCCTCCCAGAAAATCAGTCAGGCCTTTACGTACCTGCAGCGCGTACCGATAGCTCTCTGGGTGCACACGCGTGTCATCCAGTGGCTCGAGGTCCAGGTTAGCGGCGCCTGCAAGCATGAACGTAAACGAATGTGTTACCAGCTGGCCTCAATTTCCTCGCCGACAAGCTCAAGTGCATAAATCACCCACACTCGGGCGGTGCTGACCAACCCAGGTGTTTGCACTGCCATCAGCACGCCAAGCAGCGGCAGCAGCACGTCCCAGCACCACATTCCAGCTTGCCTTTGGTGGATGCGCGGATGCGCAGGTAGGCGGCGGCGTTGCGGAACACTCGGTTACCAAACACGCCCAGCTCCCGCCACACCTGCGCAAGAAAATCAAGGCGTGGGACAGTTCAGCTGGAGGCGAGAGGAGCGGCGGCATTGGGCAGCATGCGCTGCAAGCAGCAGCAAACGGCAGACGTCAGCAGTTGCAGCGACACAAAGCAAGCAGGCCCACCTGCGCTCGGCTCTCCACAAAGCCGCCCACGCGCATGACGGCGCGCAGCAGTGCGGAGGCCTTGCGGGGGCCCAGGCTGCGGCATGAGGGCGGGGGAACGAGTCAAGTTGCGGTGGGGAAGAGAACAGAGGTGGTGAGCATGTTAGCAGTGCAGGACTACCCAGGCAGCAGCTGTGGCGCACTTCCTGCCCTGAGAACATGCATGCTGCCCACGTGGTGGGAGTCGCAGCATGCAAAGCGCGGGCTCACCCGGGCACAAACTGCAGCGGCGTGCTGAGCCAGGCGAAGCTGGCCACGGCGTTGAGGTCGATGCCAACCTGGCAGGGGGAGGAAGAGAGGGAGGGAGGGTGGGCGGATGAGTGGTTGGGCAGTGGGCGGGTGGGCTGGCAATCACGCTGGGGCAGGCTTCATGTGCCGAGGCAGCAGCTCAAAGCAGCTCCCAAGCAAACGGGGGAAAGCCCATGGCAGGCATGGAAGGTCACAACATGCAGCTCCAGTCAGCAGGCCCCACCTGCGAGGTGGCCGTGGTCGCCATCACCCGCTCTCAACCTCACTGAAACTCAACGGCCACTCTATCACACATCCCAACAGGCTGTTTCCACCCACCTGCGAGGTGGCCGTGGTCATCACCCGCTCCACCATGGCCAGCCGCTCCTCCTCGCCCAGCTGCAGACAGGGAAGCAGCGGGAGCAGTGAAGCAGCTGAGCCCTTGCTTAGAATGTGGCGTTGGCAGCGGCAGCTCCATTTGTGTTGTTGTCCGGGCAGCACACTTCCAACAGTGCCCAACCCAAGCTTTGATGCTCTGCGTTCATCAGCCGCCACATGCCGGCCACAACATGGAACTGGGCCGCCAGCCGCCAAGCGTGCACCTGGCCCCCATAACCCGCTACAACCCCGCCCCACCTGCGCCTGCAGCGGGTGCAGCGCCAGCGCCAGCACCTCCTTGCCCGCCTTCACTCCTCCTCCACCGCCGCACAGGCTGGCCAGCACTGCCAGTGGGTCCAGCAGCTGCCTGCCCAGCGCCACAGCGCGGCGGATGATGGGTGCAGGGGCGGAGGCAGCCAGCTCGTCGCGAGCGGCGGCACTGTTCTCCCAGGCGGCCGCCACCGATTCGTCGGCCATGAGCACAACAACCTCGCCCGTGCCCAGCTCTGTTGTGGAAGGGTGGGTTCAGGGGTGGGTCAAGGTTCAGAAAACTAGAAAACTTTAGGCTAATCCTAAAAAGATTGTTGACTGTTCATTGCTGATGAGGGTTCCAACAGGAGAGGCGGCGCGTGGGTGGATGGGTGGGTGAATGATGAGATGCAGACAAAATGCAGCAGCAACGCGGCATCCAGAGAGGGCGAACCAGCGGCCGTGAGTGGAATCCAAGGCAGCTTACCGATGACGAAGCGCGGGTTGTCGATGATGATGGACTCCAGGATGGACCTGCATGAGCAGGATGAGGGCGCAAACCAGCTCAGTGGGTGAGAGGTAGCAGCGGTCGAGCGCAGGGTGGACCCGCCAGCAGGAGACGAGATGCCAACCAGCTCAGTGGGTGAGAGGTAGCAGTGGTCAAGTGCGGAGAGCTGCGCATCTGCACTGCGTGCGAGGCGCGCAAGGACGTCCAAGCACAGAACAGCGCACTCGCCTCTTGTTCAAGCCAATGACACCACCCCAAGAGACCTGCCGGTCACGCAAGAGAATGACCGCATTGCATGCAGCCCAGTGCGCACCGAACATCCTGCTCCAGCGTGCGGGCCTCGGGCGATGAGGCGCCCACCACAATGGCGTGCGGCTTGTGGTCCTGCTCAGAGCGGGATGTGATTTGGGCAGGAAGACGTGCGGTGAGCGCAGGCTTGATGAGGGTGGCAGGAGAGCGGGGGACGCTGGCGCCCTTGTTGGCGGCCCAATAATGAGATTCGACCAGTCCAGTCGCTGCCAGCCTCTCACCTCGATGAAGGCCCGGATGCGGGCGGCGTCCTTGCCCTTCTTGGCATCCTCGTACATGTTGTACACCTGACCCAGCACAGCCTTGCGCTTGGGGATGGGGCCGCTGCGCAGTGGGGTTTGGTTTGGGGCAAGCATGGGTGGGAGCAGGGTGAAGATGGGACAACATAAGGATGTGCGTCAACAGCACGGGCAGCCAGGTCACACCCTGCACTGCCCTGTCCTCGGAAACAATCTTGCAATGCATGCCAGTGAGCATATAGACCGCGCTGCCGCCGCACCTGAACTGAGGGCAGTGCAAAAAGTCGACCAGGTTGCCGGCGGGGTCCAGCATCACAAAGGTGGTGGCGGGGTTGCCGGTGCCGTAGCACACCTGTATGGGCAAGCACAGAGGCAAAGGTGGGGAAAGTGGGGTCGAGATGCGGTGCCGTGCTGCTCGCACTACGATGCCGCAGTCAGCGCAGGATGGGGTGGCAATTCAGTGCGCAGCACATTCAGTGCGCAGCACACCCAGTGCACAGCGCAGCTGTCCTGTGGTACACTCACCGCCATGACTCGGCGGTCGGGCTCCACTTCATCGTCATCCACCAGCCGCACCTGTGTGTAGGGTTTAGAGTGTTGGAGATTGTGAACCAGGAGCGGTCAGCAATGCTGAAAGCAAAGCGACAGCTGAGGCAGCACAGCCGGCTACGCAGTGTGCAAGATCAGGTGCAAATAAAGCACGGGTCCTGACGCTCCGCCGCAGCACATTGCCATCGTCCGCCCCGCTGCAGCCAGCGCACGTGCGACCCGCGCAACCCCCTGCGCATACCTGCAGGGGCGCCTGGGTGGCGTAGCCCCMCAGCTTGTCGCCGGCGTCGTCCAGGGCCGCAACGCGCGCAGAGGCGCTCAGCCGTGTCCGCACCTGCAGGGGCGGGGTGCAGGGCGGGGCAGGGGCGGTGGGTGCTTAGGCGAGATGGTCATGCAATTGGTCCTGCAAAMTTTTGGCAGAACCCACGCCCACCCACATCCTGCCGCTTGCCACTCCCCGTGCTGCCTAGACGCACCTCCCGCTCCATCAGCGGCAGCAGCATGTCGCGCACAGCCTCCTCCAGCACTGCTCGCCGCGCCTCGTCCCACGCCTGAGCCACGTCTGCTGGCAGGGCGGGCAGGCAGGGGCGGGGGTTGGCGCAACGCAAATTGAAATCGTGGCAAGGTGTGGGGCAAGGGTGTGGATCAGCATGCGATGGTTACGGCAGAAGGCCCTGGCTCAGGGGCCCTGTAGCACCCCCACTGTGGGGACTGTCAATGAGCTGGTCAAACCACCACTGCTGCACGCATTCCAACACGGCCTAGGACAGCAGTAGGGCAGCACAATGACACCCACCCGCCAGGCCGCTGCTGAGGTACGAGTCGGCCAGGAGGTCCACCAGGCTGCGCCCGATGCGCGACTGCCGCTCCTCCTGCACCTGCAGCAGAGTGGAGCGAGCGGAAAGGGGCGGGGCAGGGCGGGACGAGGCAGGCGGTGAGCAGGTGAGGGGTGCTGCCGTGTGTGGGGCAGCTCAGAGATGGCGCAAGCCCACCCCTCGCTCTGGCCACAACGACTGCCAGCCGGCTCTGCTGGCGCCAGCCGTCAAACGGCAGCTGGCAAGCCAAGGCGCGAGGCAAGCATGCTGCGGCGCGCACCTGCGTGTCGGAGGCGCCGTCCTTGCGCAGCTGCTCGACGTCCTCCTCCGTCAGCTCGTCTTCGGGCAGGCCAAAGCGCACGGTGATCTGCAATGGTAACACGATATGGGGGAACGATAGTGTTGTCGAAACACAATGGTGCACGAGCGCAAGCAGAGAAGCTGTGAGAGAAGGGCAGCATGGGTACAGGGTGGGACAGCAAACGGACGGGAGCACAACCTTACCCCCTGGCAAGCCTGCAACACGTGCAGCAAGCTGAGGGAGAAGGCTCACCAGTCCCTCCTTCTCGGCTTGCAGCAGGCGCAGGAAGTCGTCCCTGCTTGGGGGGAATCGGGCCAGGCAGGGGCATGCAGCTCTCAGTCTGATGCCTTACCGGCAGAGCTGCCTTGCGAGCCTTCGCAAGGCAACCCTGGTGTAAGCCTAGCCAGCACGGACACACTGAACCGCCGTGATGCAAGCACAGCCACGCCGCCAAAGCTTGCTGGCGCAGGCTGTGGGACTCAACGCAGCAAACTACAGGGAATGCACTGCAAGCAGCACCACAGCCAGCAGGCTTTCGACGGAACACAGCAGAAGGACTGCAAGCAGCACCACAGCCAGCAGCCAGCAGGCGCACATGCCCTCGAAGCGGTCCAGCGGCTTGGCGGCCAGGCGCTTGACGCGGGCCAGCGGGTGGAATGGGTCGATGGCCGTCTCGCCCGCGGCGGTGGGCGCCGTCCACACCGCCGCGTTGTCCTGCGGAAAAGAGGCCAAGCGACATGAGCATGAGAGGAGAGTCGAAGGAGGTGGGCGCCAGGCCCTGCACACCGCGCATTGTCCTGTGGGGTGGGACAGAGGGAGGGCAGGCAAAATGAGCGCCAGAGAGCAACCCGGAGATGCACAGGGCGCTCTAAAACCTGCACAGCTAGAGGCACGGCCCAACACTACAGCCCACTTAGCTTGCACAGCCCAGCCTAACCCGGCCCAGCCCAGCAGAAAGACGCACACTGCATGCCAGCCATCACCACGCCTCACCTGGTAGTGCTTGCGCACCGGCTGGCGCACCAGCCTTGCCCAGCCAAAACAAACAGCTCAGAAACAGCCTCACCTGGTAGTGCTTGCGCACGGCCTGGCGCACCAGGGGCTCTGCCGCCACCTCGATGGCCGCCATGTGCCGCCCCGCCTTGACCACGGCCTCGGGGCGGGAGAAGCCGCCGCTGTCGGTGACAAACTGCTCGGCAAAGGCCAGCGGGGCGACCTGCAGGGGAGGGGGGAGGGGAGGGGCACAGAATGGGAATGTCAGCAGAGGCTGAAGAGTTGAAGGTTCGGAGAGCCGCCAACGGTTGGTCATCAACTGGCATCAGGAAACGGGGGTTACTACTCCAGCAGCCAGCACACACACAGCCGACCTGCCCCTCACGCACGCGGGTTCTCAGGCTGGTGATTTCTATGTGCACCCCAGCCTCCACAATATCAAACGCAGGAGAGAACAGTAGCAATACACGCCAACGGATCTCAGGCCTCACCCTTGGGTCTTCCGGCTGGTGCTTCTTGTACCCCGCCTCCACGTTCTCCGCCAGCTGCCCCGCGGTCAGCCCCAGCCCCGCCACCCAGCCGCCCAGCCCCGCGCGCAGGCAGAGCGCGTAGGGTGTGGTGCGCTGCGGGCGGCGCTTGGCTGCACTGCCGCCGCCTCCGTTGGCCAGGCTCAGCTGGCTCAGCTGGTCCTCCGCTGCATCTGCAAACTGCTGGGTGGCCAGCCGGAACTTGGCCTCGATGTCGTCCAGTTCCTGCGGTGTGTGGGGGTTGGTGTTGGGAGCAGGGGCGTTGTTTTTGAGAGCGCAGGCCGCAGCAGGGCGTTGACGGGATGGTTGCAGCAAGTATTCACAGCTCAACAGCCCTCCAAACTTTCATTGCATCCCCAGTCGTTTGCAATCGTGCTGCTTTACGTCGGCTGCCCAACCAAATCGATCACCCAGTCTCCGCACCTCCATGGAGTCGGCCAGGCGCAGCAGGTCCAGGCAGCCCTGGATGGCCGCCTGCTCCCCGCTGTGCATCGTGTCGCCCAGCGCCTTTTCGTACGCACGCTGCCGCGCCTCGCGCCGCACCTGAGACACGCAAGAGGGCAAAGACCGTGGCAGCAGGGTTGAGGCGGGGGTTAGCAGGGCTGGGAGGAGGTGCCAACAACGATGGGGGAGTTAACAGCAGCAAGGCCAGACAGCCTGAACGCCGAACGCGATGAAACCGGGCACCACACCTGCATGGCGCGCCAGCGCTGTGCCAGAGCCTGCACCGCGTACAGGATGTCGTACCGCCGGATCCGCCGGTGGTGCGGCTGCACAGGGAAGGGTGGGGTTGGGAGAGCAGGTGAGGAGGTGCAGGGACTAAGGTGGGCTGCGGATGGTTGCAGGCTGCGAATGGTTGCAGTGCAGCAGTGGTGCTGTTTGGGACACCTGTACAAAACTGCAATATCAACCCACACATGCGCAGCGCAACCTGGTGGGTGCGATCAGCAGCAGCTGGCACTGTACATTCGCAACAGTCCACCACACATCAACGCTGCAGGCAAGCAGCGCACCCGGATAGTACCGCGCGGGATGTCCTTGGTGGCCTCCCCCTCGTCCACGGTACCAGGCTCGTCGCGGTACCGCAGCGCCAGCAGCTCGCCGCACAGCTCCTTGCGGTACTGAGCGATGAAGGGCATCTGCGGGACACAGCGGGGGCAGAGCGAAGGGGGGAATGGTGTTTGATGTTGGTGCGGACCTGCGGTAGGAGCAGCTGACCTTGGTGCTTCTGCCAAGGCAGAAAAAGTGCCTGTTTGCACAGGTGCGCCGGCGCCGGCAGCTCCCTCCTGCCCAGCTTGATGCAGCAGCCTGCAAACAATAACACGCCATGAAACAGAACGGTGCTCAACCCACCTCCTCGTGCTTGTTGTACAGGTGGTTCAGCACCGACTCAATGTTGGTGCGCAGCTCCGCCTGCGGCAGCAGGTCCACAACAGCAAACGTGTTTCCAGGCAGCCGTGACAGCGGCGGCAAGATGCACGCATAACAAGGCACTACTGCTAGCAGCGGTTGCATGCCGCACCAGCAGCGATGGCGCGGTGGCAGGCCACTCAGCATTGATGCGCCGCAGAGATGGCGGGCTGTTGGGTTTGCTCCCACCCCAGCCCACCTGCGCCTCCTCGTTGTGCCGCCAGTCGCGCTGCTCGTCGCGCTGGCCCTCCCGCCCGATGAACAGCGCGCGGTGCGAGCCCAGGTCCTGCACAAAACGGTGGTCCAGCGGACGGCATGAGGTGGGTGGAGGGAGGGTGGAGGAGGAGCGCGAATGCTGCTCGTGTGCTCTCCCATACAGGGCAGCAGCCAGCATTTCTGCACAGGCAAAGCCCTGCGCAAGCTCATCCTCTTGCCCCTCAGCAGCGGCTGCCAGGGCATCACAGCCATCACATAACCATCCCATTGCAGCAGCACAGCAGCATGCCCCCGGCCAGCCACACACAGCACGCCAGTAGCCTCCCAGCCCAAGCACCCACGAGCCGCACCGTGAGCCCGCCGCGCACATCGTTCTCCCGCCACTCGCTGTGCCCATACCAGGCGGGTGGTTCGCCCTCTACTTCGCGCACGCCGTCGGACAGCACCTGCTGCGCTGTGGCAGCCGGGTTGCCCAGCTCGAGGCGGCGCGAACCCACCAAATGCTCCTGTGGGAGCAGGGAGGTGCACAGGAAGTGCGGTGGACGCACAGCGCAGGTGCGCAGGGAGGCGCGCTGAGCGAAGAGAGAGGCGGCACAGGTAGGCGGGCTTTCAGGTGGACAAGCGCCCCAACCTCCCTGCCAAGCGTCACAGCCAGAGTGTGCGCAGACGGCAGCACATCTGCAACTCTCGTCTGCCCTCTCGCCTGGACGTCCCTTCCGGCCTTCCCCTGCCCCTCCGGCCCTCCCCTGCCCCCCACTCCCCCCTCCACCCCTATCCCTCCCCGCCCAGAGCCCACTCACCCACACCCAGTGTGCACAGGCGGCGAGGTCCAGGGTGTCGGGGTCGGGGCCACGGTGCAGCTGCTCGCGCTCGGGGATGTCGGTCTCGCTGCAAGGAGTGGGAGGGAGAGGTTTCAAGATGTTTCAGGAGGCGACAGGAAAACAGCCAGCCGCATGGCGCTGTACCACAGCAGCGGGTGACAGCGCAACAAAGATCTGGCTGCCTGGCTGGCTGTCCAGTGGCCTTTCTTCCGCCCAGGGACACAGCAGCAGCAGCAGCAGCAGCAGCCATCACTGCAACAATGCGCACGGCCACTCGGGCTGTTGCCTGCTCTCTCCTGAACCACCCAGCTTACCAATCCACCACCCAGCTCACCGGATCTGCTCGTCCTTGGGCAGCAGGTAATGGAGCAGCAGTAGCATAACAACAACTGCCAACCACATGGAGCTACCTCCTGCCCCCCCTGCCTCACCGGATCTGCTCGTCCTTGGGCAGCAGGTAGTGGCGGGCCAGGGCCTCAGGGTCCAGCTGCTCCCGCACCCGCCGCTCCGCCGCCGCTCGCGCGCGCTCCTCCTGCAGAAGGGAGGGAGTCGCATGCGGGAGTAAGGAATGACGAGTGGGGTTGAGGGCCAGCCAGCGCAGGACCGCAGGCAGGCCAGCCAGCCATCCAGCAAACCTCACACAAGCCGGTTTGGCTGCAGAAGCCCGGCGGCGCAAGCCCTACGCCGGCCTCCACGGCAGCGCTCCAAGCCAGCCCGTCAGCTGAGTCCAACCACTCCAGCCAGCTGGCCCCACACGCTCCGGCCAGCCGGCCCCACACGCCCCTTCCAAGCGCACCCGAGCGAGGCGGCGGGCCTCTGCCTCTTCCTCATCCAGCCCTTCGTCCTCCTCATCCTCATCCAAGCCCTCCTCCTCGCCAGCCGCCGCCGCACGCGCGTGCTTGCGGTCCTCGTACATCGCTAGCAGGTCGTCCACATCGCCGAAAATGGCCTCCGCCTCCTGCAAAGGTGATGTAATAAGAGCAGAGTCAGACACCAGCATTTGCAGTTCCTACATGGCTAGCAGGTCGTCCACGTCGCCGAAAATGGCCTCCGCCTCCTGCAGAATGAGATGCAAGCATGGATGCCATGCGCCATGTTGCACCATGGCTGTGGGCCACCAACCTGTATCCTTCATGCCCCGAACAGAACAATGGGTGCAGCTCGGCGCAGCACAGCTCAGTGCAGCTCCATGCGCCCAACGCAGCTCAGCGCGCACCTCCAGTGCGTCCTCATCCACGCCAGGCAGGCCTTCCAGGCCGGCGCGGCGGCGGCGGCGGCGCTGCCCCGCTCCTGGTGCCCCCTCCTCCTCATCCTCGTGCACCAGCCAGTCATCCTCATCCTCTTCAAACTGGTCAAACTGCAGCGGAAACATAAGGAACAAGTCGAAGTGGTCAGACAACAAAGTCAGGGGGTGGTTCGGACACGCAGCCGGCCGCTGGACAGCAAGCAATCCGCTGCTTGATCAATGGGCCAGCCATCCATCCTCACCGAAAGATTCCAAGGCACATCACACTCTCCTACTCCTGCCAGTGCCATCCACAGCAATGTCCAGGCCCGCACCACCCCAGCACACCTGGTCATCCGCCTCGCCACCCGCCCCCTCGTCGCGGCCCGCCGGCCGGCTGTCGCCGCGTGGAGCGCCGGCAGTGGCAGGCCGTCCCCAGCCTTCTTCCTCATCCTCGTCTTCGAGGCCGGCATCTTCGAGCTCCTCTTGGCCAAAGAGCTCCTCCTGCAGCAGCGGTGTGAATGGCAAGATTGACCTGTCACACAGCATGCTGCTAGGCTCACGCCAGCTGCTGTTCTGGGCCTGGGCAGCCCATCAGAAGCCCTTCAGGCGCAGCGTGCCTGCAGTGCCAGCAGCAGCTTGCAACACACACAACTGCCCCTCCATCGCCCCACCCGCACCTGCAGTGCACGGGCTGCGTCCTGCTGCGCCGCGCCGCCGCCCTCAGCATCCCGAGCCTTCTTGATGCGGCGGTGCTGCTGGGCGGGGCGCTGGCGCCGGATGCCGGTCGCCTCTTCTAGCAGCTCGTAGTCCTGAGTGAGAGGGAAATGGAAAGAAATTACAGTGGGCATTGCTCCAATTCCCTACTAACTGCCTGCTCCTCCAGCAGCTCGTAATCCTGATGAGCATGAAATTGGAGTGGGAGACGACGGTGAGGAGCCGAAGGGTTGCAAAAATGTAGGCCCGTCAGTGCAGCTTGCACAGCAGGAGCAGCTTCTGCGAGTGCTACAGGCAACTTACAAACCCACAGCTCAGCACCAGCTCCCATCAGCATTGCAATGCTGCAACAGACTAGCAAGCCGGTGGCAAGCATGTGCTAGAACCAGCAAGCCAGTGACAGCACCCACCTCCTCATCTAGCACCAGCTCCATCGACACAATGCTACAAAAACAAGCAAGCCAGTACCCAAACGACCACCCAAATGAGTGTCCAAATGGCTGACAATGGCACGCACCTCTTCATCCAGCACCAGCTCACGCCGCCGCTTCTTCTTGCGCCGCTTCTTGGCCTCTGCCGCGCCCTGCAGCACAGCAACCACAGACCAGCTGGGGTGTGTACACGTGTGCAGCACAGCAACCACAGACCAGCTGGGGTGTGTGCATGTGTGTGCCGCACGCGGTGCGGCTGGGCTGCATGCCGCTGGGCCTTGACTGTGCGGCTAGCCCCCGGCAACCGCTACGGCTGCTCGCACACAGGGTGGCCCTGCTGCTGAAAGTCCAGCAGGCTGGCTGCACTTTGGCCAACATTCCAGCAGGCTGGCGGCATGACTGTTCCATGCTGCACCCGCCCTCCAGCGGCAGCATGCATCCACCAGCACGCACCTCCACATCGCTGCCGCCCTCCTCTCCCTCTGCGGCTGCGCGTGGCGATGCTGCAGTTGGCGAGGAGTGCAGGGCACAGACAGGTGCTTGAGGAGGCGGCGGCAGCCGGGCCAGCAGCGCAGGATGCAACACGACTCGCAGCCTGCCGCTGCTGTTGTTGCCACCGACGGAACCAGCAGGCACGGGCTAGCTGCCTTGCTGCCAAAGTCAACAGTCGACACTGGCTGCAGCAACTCCAAGCCCAAAACAAACGCCTATTGATTGCGGGCAGCCCTAATAAAGCGCACCCTCGTCGTCTTCCACTAGGAAATCATCCTTCTCAAACTCGTCCTGCTGAGAGGGCAGTTGGTTGAACAGCAGCCAACTCAATGGCAGCACCGGCGGGCTTTGATGCTGCCAGACGATGCTGTGACCGGCCGTGGTGCACCCGCTGCCCCTCGCCGCAGCAGGCAACTGCCACGTTCCTTGCAACGGCAATGGGGGCATGGCAGAGAAGCGTCCCAGCTGCCAGCAATCCACAGCGTCGATCCTCAGCACATCAGCCCCGCAGCACCCACCTCGTCCTCTCCTTCCTCGCTGCTGTCATCACTATCGTCATCGTCTGAGCCTTCAGACGCCTCTGCCTCCTCCTCGTCAGAGGGCAGGCCGCCTTCGTCCCCAGACCCCTCCTTGCCCCCCGCCTGCTCCTCCTCCTCGCCCTGCTCCTCCTCAGGCTCCTCGCCTGCGCGGTCGTCCACAAAGTCCGACATTGCGCTGGCTGCAGGGAAAGGCGGGGAGGCGGCAGCAGCGGGCAGTGGGCGGCGGCGGTGATGGCGGCGCCGACAACTAGGGGGCAGCTGCAAGGCCTGCTGCGGCATCCCAGGTGACCAAGAGTGCGTGATGTCGGCATGAGCCAAAAGCCAGGCCCGCAGGGCGCCTATGTAGACAGGCCGGCAAGCAAAGCGCAGGCCAGGGCCGCCCGCGAGGCAGGCTCATGAACCATCCGCGATCTTGGCGATCCCGCTCACGTTGCAGCCGGCGAGCGCGGCTGACCGGCGCTCCAGCCGCGCGCCTGCAAGCGTGCTCCTCGCGTCGAGCGGCCCCGAGTCTGTTGGCTTACAGGTGGTGTGCAGATGAGATCGGCATCGCCCGCTGCAGCCGCTTGCCGCCCGCATTGCCTGCCCAGCTGGCCGCATTTTTGCATGTTGCGCAGGGCTACCGAAACGCGCCGATCGCCAGCCCCTGCATCAGTGCATCACATCGTTCATCACTCTGTGCAGCTGGTAGCTCGCCAGGGCACCATGGACGGCTGGCCGCAGCCACCACCGCCCCCAGAGCAGCCCCCGCAGCCCCCGCCACCCCCAGACTACCAGC
>JADXDR010000146.1:0-10146 GCA_025026875.1 Chlorella ohadii
GTTTGCGCCGCGGACCAAACACCAGCCATTGACTGAATCTGCGCCTCGGACCAAACAGCAGCCATGGACTGTATTTGCGCCTCAGATCAAATGGCCTCAGTCACAGCACCGCGGACCAAACAGCAGCCATGGACTGAATCAGCGCCTCAGATCAWATRGCCTCAGMCACAGCACCGCGGACCAAACAGCAGSCATGGACTGAATTTGCGCCGCGGACCAAACASSAGCCATGGACTGARTCTGCGCCTYGRAYCAAACAGCAGCCATGGACTGAATTTGCGCCTCGGACCAAACAGCAGCCATGGACWGAATYTGCGCCKCGGACCAAACAGCAKCCATGGACTGARTYTGCGCCKCGGACCAAACAACAGCCATGGACTGAATCTGCRCCTCGGATCAAATGGCCTCAGCCACAGCACTGCGGACTGAATCTGCACATCGGACTGAATTTGCACCGCGAACCAGATGGCCTCAGTCGCGGAGCAAACAGGCTTGGACATAGTTGCTTCCCACTTTTGCCACCGCCCGCTCGCCGCCACTGCTGCTGCCCGCCGTTTGGGAAGCTCAGCTATTGCGTCACCAGCTGTGCATCAAATCACTGAAACATCTCATCTTCAAGCCACTCCTTGAATCAGGCATGCCACCGCAAGCTAATTGGCATTGAATTTCATGCGTCCTCGGCAATATCGCGGCTGTGACCTGCCCCGGCTCGCTGCCGCTGCCGGTGCTGCAACTGCGCACAGTAGTACTGGGGCAGCATAGCCACCGCTCTCGCCAAGCTGCCGTCGCCCTTGTCACCGTGCCCCGTGCTCCAGCTGGGGCGCGTGCAGGAGGAGTTGAGCAGATGCACGACGGCGGGAGCGGTGTTTGCAGGAAACTTGCGGGCTGCACGGGCAGGCGTACGGCAGATTGTTTAGTGTCTCATTCTGAAGTAAAACATGTGCAAGCCAGACGGCCTCCGGCTGTGCATTATGGCCAGCTGGCTAGCTTTCATACCAGCAGCTCAGCTGGTCACTCCTCCTGCATGCAACAGCCCCGCTCTCACCTGTCAGAGGGCAAGCACCCGGCAGTGCATGGTAAGGGGCTGCCGCAGCTGCCGCCGCCACATGCTGGGCACATGCAACCTGGCGATCGGCCCGTAGTGCCTGCCGGGCGTCCACAAACAGTTGCTGGGCCTCTGCGTTTCAGGGTGTGAACAAAGGCACCCGGATACGTTTGCATGCGACAACCTCGATGCAGTTTCGAGGCATCAAGTTTGGCACTTGCTGCTCAGGGCGCACATGTTCACATTCACGATGCTTGCCCTGCCCAAAACAAACACAGCCCCATCGCCGACGCAATCACACCTGTGTAGGCCGCCGTGCTGCCGTTGCACAGCGCTGGGTCACGCATACGCTCTATGAGCAAGGCTGTCACTTCGTCAGGCCTGCGGGAGAGCCAGCAGCGAATGGCAGCATGTGACGCTAGATATTGCAGGATGCGATGTGAGTGAGGGCGCAACAGCACATTGACCGGACCGCCTGCCTGGGTTGAAGGTGAGGACTAATGGAGATGCCTCCAAGCTGGCTACCACCAAGCAGTACACCTACATTCAGAGCGACTGGGTATTAGCTCAAAAGCATGCCCCGGGTCGGCACACTTACTCAAACGATTTGGGGTGAGGCCCGCCCCTGCTCCAGTCCTGCGCAGCCACGCCCCAGCCTGCACACTCGGTCTCGCCCTCCCGACCCAGCACCGCCAGCAGGGTGGCAAAATAGTGCTCGTCTGGAGGGAGGGGGACCACATGCAACGGGTCTGAGATGGGGAGCAGCAGGACTGCAGTGCACTGGCGGTGGGATGGCAGAATGGTGCTCGTGTGGAGGTACAGCAAGAGTGGCAACAGGACAGTGGCAGGTTTATTGTGGGATCAGCGAGCTGTTGGCGGCGCATCCGGAGAAGCTTGCATAAGTCCAACAGTTGGTCGTGCCTTCTTGCAAGCCAACTCATTCAACAAGCTATGTTCGAGCTACTTGAGCAGCCACCAAGCTACAACAACCCACCGGGGATGCAGTCGCGGAAGCCGTTGCGGCGGGTGCTCCAAGCATACCAGCAGTGCCGCTCGAAGCTGCAGGAGGCGAGACGGGAAGTAGGGTGAATGTGAGCAGAATGGTGTCGCTTGGGTCAGCACCGCGGTGCACTCAGGCGTGTCCCTAGGCTGTTATGACAGCTTAGCAAATGAAAAGCAGACTGCCGAAAGTTGGGACAAGCATTGGGATGGCACAGCAGCCAACCGCAGGTGCTCTGGTGACTCAACCATTGCTGCCATCATGCCAGCCAGGTGTTTTGGTCGCAGGTCCAGTGAGCGCACCCACTGCAGCCAATCATTCTGTGTAGCCCACTCACGAGCGATAGACCTCGGTGTCGTTGAGCACGGCGGCTGCATGGTCACGCGTCAGCCCAATGAACTGACTGCTCTTGCGCCAGTGCCCGGCATTCATGTGATCCGTCTGCACACAGGCGGCGTTGGGGGAGCAGGGAGGGTTCTCATGATTGAGCAGCGGTCGGAAAGAAGTGCTATCTTGCACAGCGGACCCCCAGCACGTGTGCGCTGATGGGACTGGCAGGCAACTTGGCTGGCACTGCAACTTGGCAAGCGCTGGAGGGCACACATAACCAGAGAGCAATGCCAGCACACACGGCATCAGGCGCGTGTAAATGCATGGAGCGCAACAAACCGCCCTGCCGGGGAGCGCACCTGCATTTCATAGCTCCATCGGTAGGCCATCGAGCGGTCGTGCGGGCAGGCATTGATGCGCGACTTGTGCTCACCCATCAACTGCATATCGAGAAACTCAAGTGCAGTGTGAAGAGTTGGACAGCAGCAGTCTGTTGCAACTGCAAGCGCGAGCCTTGCGACCACTCTTCAATTCATCGCACTTCACCACATCTGCCCGCCCCATCAGGGGCGCACCCCGCCCACCTGCTGGTACAGGGTGAGCGGGTCGTASAGCGGGATGTCGCTCTCGCTCACCAGCACAAAGCTGCAGGGAGGGGATGGGAAGGGGGCAGGAAACAGCAGGACGCAGCATGTCTGAGCAGCTGGGTGAGCAGGGAATGGGTGGACCAGCTGGTCTCATAGCACCCATGCAGCAAGCAGCTCAGCCGCACTGCATGCTCTGCTGGGCAGATACCTTGCAAGCTGCCAAAAAACTGCAGCGCACTCAGTGCCAACTATGAAAGCCTCGATGGCGCAGCACTTTGTACCCTCCCTTTCCTTCCCTCCCATCACACCCACCGCTGGTTGAGCGGGTCGCGATATGCCTCCCACAGCAGGTTGCGGGTGGCCTCAATCAGGGAGGGGTCGCCCCAGGCCGTCTGGGTGCGGCGTGGGATGAGGCGGCCGTGCCACAGGCTGTCGGCTGGGTACCCTGCAGCAGTTGGGACGAGCTAGGGTGGGTGCCAGGTGGTTTGCAACATGCGGGCAGTATGGCAGGCAGGCTTCCTTTAAAGGAAAGCAAGGAAGCAAAAGGCCAGAGGTGGAGTGAGGACCACTTGAAGCAAGCAGGCAGATGCAGTTGATGCATTGGCAGCTTGGGGCAGCAACTGCAGCTGGCGGCGGCAGCAGCTGTATCGCACCTTGGAAGGAGGGCGGTGCGTGCATGTAGACGCTGAACAGGTGCTGCTGGTCGATTGGAGAGGCATTGCCTGCAGCCGCCTTTTCACCAACCACACCCTCGCTGCCAATGCTGCCGGTCGCAACGCCTTCCAGTGCCGCGGCGGCGGCAGCGGCGGCCACACTGGGACGCTGGCCGGCTGTGCAGGCCTGCTGCAGTGCGCGGTACTGCTCAGGGCTGGCGGCGCACGCCGCGGCCTGCGAGGCAGGCGGAATGTGAGGGCAGGAGTCAACAGCACTGCACCCCATTGCCCTCCTCTGGGCCGGCCAGCCACCCTGGTGTGCAGCCCGCACATCAGCACCGTGCAGCTGGCTTTGCTCCGCCTCTCGGCCAGCCTGACCCTGACTCCGATGCATTCCCTCTGAACCGTACACAAGCGCAGCAGGCCTGCAGCTACCTCCCTCTGCAGGAAGACATGCCATGCAGTACACACCAGCGCAGCCCACCTGGGCCTCGCGGACGGGCAGCAGGCCGGCGGCGGAGGACAGCCAGAGGCGCCAGGCGCCCTCGTGCGGCATGGGGCCCTTTGTGAGGAACAGCAGGGCCACCTTGGGACTGCCCAGGGCCTGCGGGGCGGGAAGGCGGGCATTGGGCAGGAAGGCAGGAGGCATTGGGTGAGGAGCAGCAACGTCGCCAGCTTGAGGTGAGGAGCGGTGTGAGACAAGCTGTTTTGGACAGGCTGTGGCCAGCAACCAGCAGCCAGGCAAACAGCAAGGCAGAAGGCAGCATCGCAGGGCAAAGTCATCCCTGAAAAGTGCTGTTTAACACAAAAGAGCTGTAGCGCGCCTCGCAGTCACTATTGCTACAGCTGCATACAGCCCCGGCTGGCCCCCCTGCGCACCTGGGCGCAGCTGTCGTTGCTAGAAGCCTCTACCACAGGCGCAGCAGCTCGGCGGGCGGGTACGCCCCACCAGGCCGCTCCTCCCACAGAAACTTGGCCGCTGCACCTGCCACCTTGGCAGCAGTGGCAGCGGCCCCTGCGCCTGCCGCCTTGGCAGCGCTGCCGGCCGTACCAGCCGCCTTGGCAGCCGAGCCGGCTACTGTGCTGGCGGTGGCGCCGGCGGCATCGCCGGCTGCACCTGCTGCCTTGGACGCCGCGCTGCCAACTGCGCCCGCCAGGGCGCTGGCTGCCTTGGTGCTGGCATTGCCCACTGCTGCCGCCGCCTTGGTGGCGACAGGTGCGGCCAGGCTGGCGGCGGCGCCGGCGGCCTGTCCAGCCGCCACAGCAGTGTGCTTGACAGCGCCTGCTGCATCACGAAGCGCAGCTCCCGCGTCCAAGGCTGCTTCAACCGCACTGTCTGCCGCCGAGGCAGCCTTGGTGCCGGCGGCCGTTGCGGCGGCGCCCTGCTCAGCCAGTGCCGGCTGCCCAGCAATCAGGCTCTCCTCGCTGCTGCTGCCGCTGTGCTGCCAGGCACGGAGCAGAGCCCTGGAGCCCCAGGCGGCATTGACAGCGATAAAGGCCAGCAAGCCGAGCAGCAGCACTCGGCGGGCACGGCGCCGCGCGGGGTGCTGGTGCAGCGGCAGCCGGCCGGCACCTGGGGAGGTGGGCGGCGATGCCACCGGCAGCAGCGGCTTCACGGGGCTGCTGACACTGCGAGCAAGCGGCATTGCGCCCGCTGCAACCGAGCCTGGAGAAGGCGGCAGTGCAAGGGGCTGGTGCAGAGCAGGGCTTGCTGCACTGGTAGCTTTGTGCAGGGAGCAAGGAAGTCGGGCAGGGTGCGATGGTGAGGCTCAGCAGCATGGAGCCGGCGGGGCACTGATGTGCCCATGCTGGCCAATTCAGGCAGCAGCTGCTTTTTGGGATCTTCTAACACGATCGCAGAGCTGCTGATTGCTTCCTGAGCCGCTTCCAGGGCGCGAGCGCACGCTGGAAGGCAGGCCCGTACCTTGCCGCTTGCCTGCACAGCTCCCTTCTTCACGAGCTTGCAGGGCGCACAAGCAGGTTTGANGAGCTTCCCAGCGCCCCTGGCAGCCGCTACCAAGGCACGGGCGCACAGGCAGCTCCGCCCTGCCAGCTTGCCGCCAGCGCTGCTGCTCGCCCCTCCAGCAAGCAGGTAGGGGTGCAGGGCGGCGGCAGCAGCGGCCCTGTGGGCAGTGCTGCAGGCGGCGGCGGCGGCGCTCGGCGCCCCGCTCAGCGCCCGCCCTTCCAGCGTCCAAGCGCTGGCTTGCATCAGCAGCGTCTGCCGGCTGCTCGCCGGGCCATTGCATTGATCATTGCAGCCCCCCATTCTGCAGATTGGCAGCTGCCTTGTGATCGCCCGCGGCTAGCAGCGGCCCGCGGCGGCGGGGCGGCATGGCGCAGGCGCCGCTGAAGGCACGCGCGTCCCCGCGCTCAAACACCCTGCTGCCTCGCTCCCACTCCTACAACGCCCTCATCCGGCCCCAGGTGCGCGCAGCGACTGATGGAACGTGCCATCAGCAAGGCCGTCGTGTGCTGGCTGCGCTCAACCTGCCGCACCTGCATGCACCGCTCTTTCCCCCCGCTGCTGCCCGAAGCCATGCCAGCCCGCCCGGCCACCTTCTGCAGGCCTCCTTCCAGGGTGCAGACGGCATGTGGGACCGCATGCAGCGCGGCCGCCCCATGCGCAACGCGCTGCTGCTGCTGCTCAGCCTGATCCTGGCCGCCAACTGTGTGTGGGCGGTCCAAGGGCTGGCGGCGTGGCGCCGCGGCCGCGGCCTGCGGCCCGAGGGCAGCGAGCAGCTCATGCTGCAGCGGCTGAACGCCACCGTGCTGTCCGTTGAGGTGAGATTGGGTGTGCAAGGAGTGGGACACGGGCAGGAGTGGTGGGCAGCAAGAGGCACGGCTGTATGGGTCCAGCAGGGCGGCAGCTTGTTTGCTGCCTAGGTGCCTTCTTAACTTCCTGCCATGAATGTTGCCACCTTGGCTGCCGCCGCTGGTTTGGTTTGGCGCCGCCTGCGCTCCCATCTGAAAACTCTTCTTCAACTCTCTGCCGCTGTCCTGCAGGTCAGCCGAGTGGGCGCAGGCAATGCAACCGAGCGCAGCACTTACGTGGTCAGCGCACAGCTGGCCGACCACGGCGGCAGCAGTGGCGGCATTGGCGATGGCGGCAGAGGTGGCACGTTGGCTGCGCGCTCCGCTGCTGATTCGCCTAGCAGCAGCGGCGGCAGCAATACAATGGCCGCACACGTTGCTGTTGTGCCGCCCGGCGGCGAGCAGCATGGCAAACGGGCTGACCCTGCCTCAACTGCCGCGGCAGTGGGAGCGGCCGTAGCCGCCGGCGGCCGCAACCACACTGCTGCCCATGGGCAGGACCTAGTCTCACAGCTCAAGGGCATGGGCTCCTCTTTAGGCAGTGCCCTGGCGGCAGCCGCTGACGGCGTGCTTGGCAGCAGGGGCAGCAGCGGTAGCGGCGGCGAGGGCAACGCCACAGCAGCGGCGGCAGCAGAGGGCAGCGGGGCAGGAGGCGCGCAGGCAGCATCGGCCAATGCCACCGCCAACGTCACACAGGCATCCCCTCCGCCGCCGCCACCGCCCCACAGGTGTGTTTGGGGCCGGCTGCTACTTGCTACTGTAGAGTGTGGCCTGCAGGCTGGGAGCACATCCAGTGAGCAGCAGCAGTGTCCTCTGCCCAGCATGCCAGCTGCACTGCAACACGCGCCAACTGCCCCTGCCGCCCTTTGCTGATTCAGGGCCGTTTTGCGGACGCCCGAGGTGGAGGAAGCCAGCAAGGATGCGTGTGCGCAGGTGAGCGAATGATGCGAATTTTATGAGGTTGCTGAGCGAGTCTGCATGCTGGCATTTTCTCTGAAGGGAGCGGGAGCTTGCAGCTTCAGCTTGCAAACCCTTGCCGCCGCCCAGCTGCCAGCTGCGAGTGCCGTTGAGCTGGATGCACTGTGCAGCCTTTTCCCCTGTGCCTCCTTTCCTGCCCCGCAGGCCTTGGGCATGCCCAAGGTGGCGCTGCTGTTCCTCACAAAAGGCGACCTGTTCCACTCCAGCGTGTGGGAGCGCTGGTTCCAAGCAGGTGGGTGTAGGATCAATCTCCAATGCAACTTCTAAGCAGGCGAAGCAACTTTCAAGCAGGCGGATTGTGTCTCTGTGCGATTGAGCTGGGGGCGCTGGTTTCAAGCAGGCGGTCGTCACGTTTTTGAGGGGTGCTTGTGCAGCAGCACAGCACAATGACGGGCAGTCAGCTTAGCCAATATGCCATGCTGCTGGGGTGGGGCCGATGATGCCTTCAGCGCCAATCGCTCAACATTCTCGTTTTGTTCACTCCCTGCACCCGCAGCCCGCGACCTGCTGCCAGCGGAGCAGCTGCGAGCGGCGGCATGCAACATAACTTCATCTGGTGCTGCTGGGGCACCCGCAGTTGAGCCCGCACCTGCCAGGCAGCAGCAGCAGCAGCAGCAGGGCGACGACGGCCAGCCGGTGCAGCGGGTAACTCCTGCCCAGCTGGCAGCTGCCTGCGGCTGGGATGGGGCAGNCGGGGCAGCTTGTGCGCAGCAGCGGCAACGCCATCGACCAGCAGCACCTGTTCAGCGTGTATGTGCACGCACCGCCCAGCATCACTGGTGCGGGGCTGGGCAGGTTTAGGGATGGGGTCTGTTTTGCCCTGTCCTGCTGTGCTGCAGTTGTGGACATGAGACTTGAGCACATTCAGCTTCAGGATTGCGGGCATTTTGGCGGTTTAATGGCGGCCGGCCTTTTTACCCAGCCGCCCCCTGCCGCCACCCTCTCAGATGCCGAGCTGCCGCATCCTTGCTACACTCCTTATGCTTTTCCCTGTTATGCTGCTTCTGCCACCCTCTCATCAGATGCCGACCTGCCCGAGCTGTTCCGCGGCCGCCTGGTGACCGACCGCCTGCTGCCGCAGTGGGGCACACACCAGGTGGCTGGCAGAGGGAAGCTGGGTGGGCAGAGTTCAGTACTGGGCAGAGCGAAGGACTTGGCAGGTGCCGGCTCCTGAGCTGCATTGCTGCTCTTTGACCACATTTCAGTTTTTGGCCGCAAAGCAGTGCTCGAGCCACATGACTGCCTCTTATTGAGGTCCCACCTGCCTGCCTTTTCTGCAGCTGGTCGAAGCCACCCGCAACCTGCTGTGGGAGGCATACCGCGACCCGCTCAACCAGCGGTAGGTGGGATGGGGGGGCGGAAGAAGAGGAAGGGAAGTGCAACTATCAGTGGTGCACCGACATGTTACGCAACCTTGAGTCTGCTGGCTTGCCTGCCATGCTCCCTGCCTGCCAGGCTGCTCCCACCTGTTACCCCTTCTCCTCTCCCCACCTCTTCCACCTCCCCATCCCCACCCCACCATCTGTGCAGCTTTGTGCTGGTGAGCGAGAGCGACATCCCGCTSTACGACCCGCTCACCCTGTACCAGCAGGTGGGCGGGCGTGTGCAGAGTTGTTGGTGTGTGGCGGGCAGGTTTGAGGGAGCCGAAAGCTGATCAAGAGCTGGATGCAGCAGCGGCAGCGGCTAAAGACTGCCACTGGTCCATGCCTTGCCCAGCTGAAGTGCTGGATCTGCCCGTCTCGCACCACCCTGAGCTTTCCACCCACCCATGACCCAAACCTCTGCAGCTCGTTGCCGAGGACAAGTCGCGCATCAATGTGTGCCGCAACGCCGCGCCCACCGACGTGCGGCGCTGGACGTGGCGCATGTCGGTGAGGGGAGCTGCTGCCGGGCGGTTGCTGGTCAAACCATGCATGCCATGGTGCATTGTGATGCACTAGCCGTGGTGTGGGGTGTTGAATGAAGTGTGGCAGTGTGAGGCTGCCTGCAAGTTGTTGCTGCCACCCGGCCTTCACTTGCTTTCCACCCATCCCGCCTGCTGCCCACCCTGCCCCCAACCCTCTGCAGGGCCCCGGCCTCAAGTCGTGGCACTGGCGCAAGAGCAGCCAGTGGTTTGGCATGCTGCGCTCCCACGCGCAGCTGGTGCTGGAGGATTCAGAGGTGTTCCGGAAGTGAGTGGCGGGCAGCGTTTTCCGGTTGGCTGTTGTTTACTGAGTTATTCATGCCTGTTACATGTATGCCAGTTGTGCTCAAGGACTCAGAGGTTTTTCGCAAGTGAGCGGCTGTTGACACATGGCGGGTGCAGGGAATGCTCTGCCGGCAGGGTGCCCTCCTTCCTCCGGCTCGCACATGTGCAAGGGGCATTTCCTGAGCGCTCACCCCTCCTTCTTCCCCCTGCCCCCTCGCACTATCCAGGTTTGAGGAGCACTGCAAGGATGGGTGGGATGGTGACTACAAGCGCTGGCGCGACTGTTACTCCGATGAGGTGCGCAGTTGCAGGCAGGCTTGTTTGGGATTGGTGGTCCAGTCGGAACACAGCGTGCATTCTCCTGGGCCCGGCTTGTGCCTTGCCCTGTCGGTGCACCCTCAACCCTGCCCGGCTCCCCTCCACCCCATCCACGCAGCACTACATCCCCACGCTTCTAGCAACGAAAGGGCGGGACAACGAGAGCTACTGCCACATCGACGGCATCGTGGCGGTGGACTGGAGCGCCGGCGGCCCCCACCCCAAGGNCAYACARG
>JADXDR010000146.1:10152-34003 GCA_025026875.1 Chlorella ohadii
GCAGGAGTCGATATCACCCGTACCGCCGCGTCAGCTGATGGCACGCAGCACTTGCATGCTTTGCCTGCGGAACGTGCACACCATGCATGCCATCACTTGCAACCCACGAGCAGTCTGCTGCACCTGCTCTACCGCTGCAGGTCCTGGGAGGTGCGGCCCTCGCTCATTTCCAAGGCTCGCGGCAAGGAGGAGGACTGCCCTGCGGCAGACGCCATCGCAGGTGTGCAGGGGCCGGCAGCCGGCTGTGCTGGCGAGCAGCTAATGACAGTACCGCTGGAAGCCGTTGCAGCCTGCTGCCTTGCAGGGCACGTGCACAACCATCTGTGACGTGTGCAAAATGTGTGTCGGAACTCTCTGCCTTGATGCAAAGTGCACTCCATGTCCATCTGCCCTGTGGCACATCTTGTGCTCATCACTCCCCTGCACCTGCCTGCAGACGCGCAGCGGCGCTTTGTCAGCAAGCAGCGGGCCTTTGGCGCCGGCAGAAGCGGCAACGGCAGCAGCGTAGGCAGCGAGCCGGCCGTAGCAGAGGTGCTTGATATAGACGCCGCGCCAGAGTGGCAGCAGCAGCTGTGCGGCGCTGAGCTGGCGGGCGGGGTGCCGCCCTACCGCATGCTCAGGGGCAGCTGCCCTCTTACATCCCGCAAGGTGCGAGCTATGGTGACGCTTGGCGACTCGTGCTTGCTGCTTGATGTGCTTGCTACCAATGATTGGCCTGCGGTACTTGCTGCCAGCATGCTTGCGTGCACCCAGCAACATCGTTGGCATCTCAATCCTGTTGCGTTCACTTACCGATCCATCCACGCTCTGGCATGTCTCTGCTGCAGTTCCCCAAGCTGACTGCACGTGCGGTGGGCCGGCTGTTCTCTGACTGCCGCTCGGGGCTGAACCTGCTGGGCCCTGCTGCCTGTGAGCCTGCCCCCGCGCCGGCAGCCGTGCCACAGCAGGCGGCAGACGGGTGGCAGCAAGAGGATGCACAGCGGCAGCAGGTGGAGCAGCTGTTAGCGAGCGAGGGGCAGCAGCAACCTTGAGCTTGTGCGCTGTGTGCACTGCGCTGGTGACTACGAGTCTTCTCCCTTACCAATTCAAAACACTGGATGAGCGGCAGCAGGGAGCAGAGCCCTGCCGTGCCACATCGTTGACGTACCACATGACTGTTGCCTTTGCCTGACTCGTCTCACTGTTCATTGGCACCCGTCTTTTGCTGTAGTTTGTGTTTAGCTGTAGTTTGTGTTTCTGCTGAGCCTGTTTTCAAGCCAAAGCTGTTTTCAAGCCAAAGCTGCAGGCAGGTACCACTGAACAACTGTCCTTCACAGCGGCTGCATTGATGAACAACAGGTGGCCTGCTTACAGTCTGGCCTGGAAAAGAGAGGGGGGTGCTGCAACATGCTGGCTGTACGGGCAACCAATTTGCTGGCTTGGAACGACAGCAAGTCAAAAGGCGGTGGCCAAAGGAACATGCAAACACGTGTTTGAAAACTGGTTGGCTCATGCGGGTGCATGCTAGCAAGCGCATGCCTTGCTGGCATGAACTGGCTGAAGCAGGGGAACAAAGCGGCGGTGCCTACAATCAGGCGCCAGAGGGGCGTTGGGCAATCAAGCAAAACTGGGGTGCCTCATGTGGCACGGCAGGCAGGTGAGGGTTGGGTTCAAGCACAGAAAAATGCTTTGGGACAGATGAAGGAGGAAGATCAGGCACGGCAGCGGTGAGAGGTGAACAGGTGGGAACAGCGAATGCAATGCAAGCGTGAAAGTGTGGCAGGTGCCGGAGCAAACCTGGTTGAAGTGCCGGCTGCGGCTCAAATCAAGCAGCAGGGCCGGTGAGATGATGCGGGCAGAAGTTGTTACCGGTGAGAGGTGCGGGCGCGAAATCGCGCATGGCTACAAATGCTGCAAACGGCGCCATTGAACTTTGCTAGTCTGGCATTCTGGCGGTGTGTAGGATGTGCTACTGGGCTTCACGGGCGATTGCGCCTAGCAGCGCCGGTCGCCAGTGCGGGGTGCTACCTCAGGCGTTGTCAACAAACGGGCCATAGCTGCAGGGCAGGGTGCAGGGCAGGAGTTAGTGTTTGCATGTCCATGCATGTCCACGAATACGCAGCATGCCGCAAATCGAGGCACTCCTGCCAGCAGCGGCACCTGCCCGACGCACCCAGGCTTGCCGTCCAGCCAACCAAAAGTGCGCCAGGCCTTGGACACGGCGACCAACCCCCATAGGGACCTTCATGACCATCCCTTGACAACATTAGCACCGCTGAAATGCTCACCAGGCCTTGGACAAGGCGTCAAACACCCAGAAGGTGGTCTTGCCGCCCTCCGTCACCCGGGGAACACAGGCGGAGCTGTAGACAAGGCAGGCAGAAAGAGGGCGAGCTGGAGCAGCAAGAGGTGCGTGCCAAGCGGCGAGCCAGGCATGCAGGCATGCATGTGAGCGCCGCTGCAGGGCAGCTGTGTAAAGCTTCTGCTTGCTTGTTGGTGGTGGGCATCCGTGCTTGTGCCGCAGCGCTGCACAGCTGGGCATTAGTTTGGCATGCATGCCACAAATGCTACGCCAACCGTCCACCCCGGGCTCACCATTTGCCGGCGGTGTCACAGCGGGCGCAGCCTTCAGGGCAGGCGGTGCACGTCACGGTGCGGGTGATGCGGCTCCAAACTGAGGCGTACCCAATCAAGCACTCCTGCGATGCAATGGTTGCATGGTACGCATGGCCCATTGCAGCAGGCAGCTGACTGGTGTGCCGGCGGTGTCGCAATCTGCCAGCTGGTGCCCGCGCTGTGAAGCGGGCCGCTGCTGCAGGCAGTACCAGGGCAAGAAGCTCCATCAGCTGCCAACACAGACCGCCCCACCTTGCAGACTCCGGCGGCGGGGCAGTTGGCGCAGCCTGGGTTAGCAGGGACGCGCACATTGCACTCAGTGCAGGCCGCGCCATCCCAGAAGTAGCTTGGCTTGCACCTGCGGGCAGGCGGAGCGCCAAACATGCTGCCAAGTCTGCCATAGGCATGCACCTCGTGTTGGAACGGGGCTTGATTATTCAAGACATTGCAAGGCATAGTCAGAGCTCACTCTCTGTGCCTGCCTCCAGGGGCCTGCTGCCCCGCAGGCCTCTCACCGGTAGCAGAGCTTTGCGTTGTCCTGGGAGCACACCGCACAGTTTTCAATACCATCCGTGCCATCGCATGCCACACAGGTGTTGTCGGCGGCGCGCCCAAAGCCCTGCAGCAGAAGGGCGGCAAAGCAAGCAAGGTTGACGGTTGCAGGCGATGCGGCAGCACAGCCAGCGCGAGCACTCAGTGCGCAGGCTGCTTGGCAAGCACGCCCAGCACAACCCTGTGACAGCAGCAGTCCAGCACAGCAGCAGCACAGCAGCAGCAGCAGCAGCAGCACAGCACAGCACAGCGCTCGCCTTGGCACATTTCTTGCAGAAGCCATCAGTGCGGCAACCACCCGTGCTGCCCCAGCCTCGGGCGGCGCAGTTGGTGGCGGTGCACTCTGCGCATGCTCCGCTGGCATCGACGTAGAAGGGGCTGGTGCCATCGTTGGCGCACCTGGCCGAGGGTGCAACCAGTTGAGGTTGGTGGATAGGCTGGGTTGGATGTCAGGTTGGGCTGGGCAGCTCGGGGGAGCAGCTGCGTTTGGGCAGCGCTCCACCCTAACGCCAACAGCATTCACAGGCAGCAGACCCGCTGCAACCTTCTTAACGCAGCTAGGCGGCTCACTCGAGGCACTGGTTGGCGTTGGTGATGTTGCAGCGGAGGCAGTTGCTATCCGTGCTGCATAGGTTGGAAGGGGCACAGCAGCAGTTTAAAGTTTCCTGAGGCATGATGCAGGCATCAGCGGCCTGCGTGAGCACCTTGGCTGGTGGGCTGCGCAAACAGCATACACTAACGTGTTCTTCGGCGCAGGCTCACCAGGAAGCATCGCAAGTAGTGAGGTCGCCGTTGGTTGTGAAGGTTGGGAAGCACATGACGCAGTTGGAGGTGCCGCATGTGCCGCCAGGGGCCACGGTGCACTGCTGAGCGGCGCACACGACCGGCCCGCGCCGGCCGCCGCCGCCCCAGTTCTGGTGCGCGGGCTGGGCGGGGGCGACGGTGGTGGCGGCAGAGGCGCCGACCGCCAGGACGGCCACGATCAGGCACACTGCCTTCATTCTGCGGCCAGGAGCGGGAGTGCCAAGCGGGGTTCGCTCCCTTGCAGCCCCTTCCCGCCCGTGGTATCGACCGCCTCGCAGCGCCCCAATTGAGCACAGTAGGGAGCTTTGCAGCAATCACAAACTCCGAAGGGAGGCGTGCAGGGCACCTGGGGCGCAGAACCCGAGAGTTTGAGCGGGGCGCGGCCTTGCGGGACGCTTACGGTGGGTGTCGGGGGTTGGGCGGGGTCCCGAGGGGTTGGCAAGAATGTAGGAGGGCGCAACAGGCGGGGGCAGCGCGGGAGGCAGCTTCATGGGCCCCGAATGTCGGCGCCGGCAGCTGCCGCCCCAGCTCCCCAGGCTGGCGCGATATCTTGATTTATTTTTKGTGCATCTGCATCTGCATCCCGTCAGTGATGCCATTACACGCTTTGGCGACCAAAAAACGCGATGGCAGCGTCACTGGGGCGCTCGGCCCGCCGGCTCCTCCTGCGCCGCCGCCGCCGCCGATTGCAGCTCGTCCAACAGGCGGGCCAGGTGTGCAGCCTCGGCCTGGCCGCGCTGCTGCAGCGCCAGCCAGGCGGGGTGCGAGGAGAAGCCGGAATCAAAGGCCTTGAAATCCGCCTCGTCCAGCTGGGCAAACCTGCAGCAGCGAGCGGGCGATGACGGGAGAAGGGACTCGGGTTGGTGCCACAGAGAGAATCCGGGTTGCCATGGTCCTGCAGTAATGCAGCATCCGCAGACTTGCCATCCCCCCCGCACGCACCAGACCCAGCCAGCCAGCCATGAGCGCAGCTACGCAGCTGCTTGCCTGCAGAAGCTCTCCACGCTTTGCTTCACCACGTGGCTCAGCGTGAGGAAGGGCGGCGCGCCAGCTGAACGGGATCCCAGCGGCCCCTGTNGGGCCCCCTGNCGCCCCACTGCTGCTGCCCCGTATCGGGCGCCGCTGCTCCTGCTGCCGCTGCTGCCGCTGCCTGCTGCTCCCGCCGGGGCCGCCCTCGCCGCTTGGGTGCTGCCTGCCCTGCTGCCGGCGTGGTGGCGGCAGCGGCAGCCGCCTCGGCCGCCGCCTGCTGGCGCCACTGCCGCAGGGCCGCTGAGCGGCTGCGCACTAGGAAGTGCAGTCGGCCGAGGTCTGCCAGGTATTGCAGGCGGCAGGCCGGGGTGCGCGGCGAGGGCAGGAGGTAGGTGGGGTAGGAGCGATACACCTGCAGGGCAGGACAGGACCAGGCCGGCGGGTGAGGCGGGGCGGAGCAGGGGGTAGCGGTAGGCGGAGCGGCAGCCGGCTGACTCCACCAATGAGGTAACGGGAACAGCAGCGTTTAGACAGAGCAGCAGAATCCGCAATAGCAGTGCGCAGCAATTGACACTCGCCTCTGCTGCGCTCAACCCCAGGTAGTGCTGCAGCGCCAGGCGGGTGGTCACCAGCGAGGGGCTGTCGTGGCAGTACTGGGCAGCGGGAAGGGAGGGGATGGATGAAACAGTGTGTGGTGAGGAGAAAGCGGGAGGCCGGTGAGGCAAGGTGCATCACCGCCTGAGGAAGGGGCAACGCACAGCAGGCGCTTGCGCCTGCAGCGMCATCCCCGCTGGCCCAGACCGCCAGCCAAGACCCGGCAAAGGCACAGCCACCCGCAGGCCGAACCTGCAGCAGGATGGGCGAGCGGCGGGCCMGCGCCMGCGGCGCCTGCMCSCCGCACACCGCCAYGGSCGCCAGCGCGCGCAGCACGGTCTCAGGGGAGCTGCCCAGCAGGGCGGGGCGCTTGATGGCCACCTCTGCAGCGCCCTCCCGCCCGAAAATCAGCTCCAGCTGCGGACGGGCAGGTAAATGGGGAAAGGGAGTTCTGAACTGCTCGTKCTCTTCCCCTGCCTGCCAGAGAAGCAGCTCCAGCTGCAGGCGGGCGCATGGGTGCTAGGTAAGCGGCATGGGGAGCGTGATAAGGCTGCTGTAGTGCAGGATCGCTGCAGGGCAGGCGGCTCCAGGCAGACAAAGGTTCCCAGAAGTTGAATAGATCACAAAACATGGCCAGCAATTTATGCCGCCATTTATGAACAGATGAACAAATGCTCTTGAAAGCAGGCACCTGCGGCATCACGCGCCGCACGCGCCGCTGCTCCCTCAAAACCTGCGGGTTGCTCAGCAGCGACGCCAAATCGGTTTCGTCCACACCGCCCCGCCGCAGAGTCTGCAGCAGGCAGAGAATGCGTGATGAGCACGGGGCAAACACGACAGCGGCCGCCGGTGACCCGGCAATGCCATCCTGACCTGCCTGCCCGGCCGCCGCTTTGCTCCTCCCCGACTCCTCTCCACCCTTTCCCAACACGCCAAGCTGCACATCTCTTTCCCTCCCTCCCCACAACAGTAAGTACCACGGACCACCAATCCTCACCTCCAGAATCTCCACCGCCAGCTCAGCAATGCCGGGCGGCTTGCCGCGGTGCTGCTTCTGCATCAGCGCAGCCGCCAGGCTCATCCCTGCTGAGGTCACCGCTTCGGCCAGCCCCGCCACCGCTGTCCGCTGGGCCTGGCTTGCTGCGGCGGCGGCTGGTGCAGCGCCTGCACTGCTCGCTGCGGCGGCAGGAGCATCAGCTGCACTGTGCGCTGCAGGTGCAACCGCGGTACTGCTTGCTGCTGCAGATGGGTCAGCCGTGCCATTCGGCGCTTGTGCAAACGCCAGTGGTGCAGAGCTGCTGCTGGTTGGGCTGTACACTGCTGCCACATCGGCCTCCGCCGCAGCAGCCTGCAAACGGAGCAGCGGGAGGGAGGATGTTGCACAGGGCCTAAAGTCCGACAGCATGCTGGCGAGCCTGCAAACTGAGAACAACAATCAGCTACAGCAGCGGGATCAGAGCGCAATGCTGCCAGGCACCTGCTGCCGCACCTGCGAATAGCATCGTGGCCGGTCTAAACGTTGGGCGGCGCCGCTGCCTGCCGCCGCCGCCAGCGGCACCAAGTGTGCGCCGGACAGCGCTCGCGCCTGCGATCGATTCATATGAAGTCGAAGATTGTATGACAGCCGCGCCAAAGCGCGCTTGTTCGCCTTCGAGCCAAACGAAAGTCGACCCGGCGCCTGCGGCCCACCCCAAGCCCGCTGCAGGGCGCTTACCAGAGCCACAAACGCCGCTACCGCTTGCGATGTGCCTGTGCCGCCGCAGGCGCCCTGGAGCGGTGGCCCTAGGCCGGTGCGGGCCCCACAGCGCAGCATCGCTGCTGCCGAGCTGATTGAAGGCTTGAAACAACCTTAGGAGTGTGTGTGAGGCACATAGTTCAGCCCAGCAGCTCAGGCCCAACAGCGGGCGGCACGGCGGCAGCGGGCGTGGCTGAAGTGCGAGCAGCCGTTGGCCGCTCGGGCTTTCTTTGTTGATTCAGGCGGAACTGTGACTTGCTGGGGCCAGACATTTCAAATGGGCTGCAAGGAGGCGCTTCACAAATCAGTACTGACGGATCGGTCGGTTCCTGGGCAGCACGTCCACGGCAGGGAGCATGCACAAGGCACGGGATCGATCAAGGTGTGTACCAAAGCACGTACAACAATTCTGGATGTCAAACAGTGATGGAATGAACGGGCTGCACGATGGCTTCAGCAGCGGACTGCGCTCCTCAGTAAGCGCCGGGAGTTGGTCGCTCGCCACCCGCAACAGAAGCAGCTGTGCCTCATTGCACCGGCCACTGCTGCTGCGCCCAGGCGCCGTCCCAAAACATGTACTCGAGGCGGCAGCCCTGGCGGAACAGCGCCCGCATGCGCTCACGCTGCACAGCGGGTTGGGGAGGGGAGGGAGGGGCTGTGGTTTGGAGGGAGACGATCGGGACAGGCAGGCACAGCCACAAACTTGCAATGCGCCCCGAGCTGCCGCGGCTTTGCCTGCTGCCTGCATCTCCTAGCAACTCCGCTGCCGCCACTCGTGTTAAACATCAACAGCCCTGCCGGCCCACCTGCGCCTCGCCCAGCTCCGCCGCCGTCAATCGTACTGTAATCGCTCATGTTCATTCCCATTTACTGAACTGTTCCAACATTCACTTTCAACAGCCCTGCCAGCTCACCTGCGCCTCGCCCAGCTCCGCTGCAACCTCATTCACCATGCGCACCGTCTGCGACACAGATGAGAGGGCAGGTAAGCAGGCAGTTGCTGATGATACAAGCGATGCACTGCGCAATAGGATATCAGGAAGCGGTTGCACGATGCAGGCAGGGGCTTGCACCGGCGCACATGCGGTGCCGGTTTGTGCAAGGCTGGCATCGGCCTTCACAGCCCAACTTGCTCTGTCAAGCTCAACTTTCACCACTGCGGCGACTCGCCTGCAGCACACCACATATTCTCCAACTACGCCCCTTCCCTGTTGATTTTCACCACTCACCTGCAGTACGGCGCTCTCAAACTGGTCCCCTCCATACTTGTCAATCCAGGCGCTGTAGGCGGGGTGCGGCGACCCTGCGGGGAGGGGAGCAGGCAGGCAAGCATGCTCTGTTTGCACCCTTCCTTAAAATACAAGATTGGGCAAGGCAGAACCGGCCGGCGGGCGGCCTCCGCGCCCCTCCACAGCGTCCCCGCCGCAGCACGGCAGAGCGCAGKGCAGCAAGCYCAGCATTCCCAGCCTCAACACCAACGGCACCGCGTCTGCAGCCGCATCATGCGGCACGCCAGACCAGCACATTCTATCTCACCCAGCTGCTTCAGCGCCTTGCCGACCTCCAGGTACACCACAAAACAGGGCAGCACGGCGGCCAGGCCTGCGGGAGGGGTGGCACATCAGAAGATCAGCGAGCGCCAGGCAGCGGCGGCAGCGGCAGCGGCAACATTAGCAGCAGCAGCAGAGGAGCAGCAGCAGAGGAGCAGCAGCAGTGGTGACAGCGGCACCTGGCAACCGATATACTCTCTGTTCATCTATATCTATACGGAGTGCACCTGCCTAACGTGACCCACCCTCGTAAAAGGCGCGCTCGTGCACGGTGGCGGTGACCCAGGAGGTGTAGAGCAGGCTGTTGGGGCAGGGCGCCGCACCCGCTGTCTCCTGTGCCGTGTCACTGCCCCAGTGGCTCAGAAACACCTGCAAGTGGGGTGGGGACTTCAGCCCATGCGACATGAGCACCCAGCTAACAGCATGCGAGCAGCAGCGGCAGCAAACAGTACAAGCAGCATGCTGCGCCAGCCAGCAGTCCTGCAGGCACATCACTGTCCGCCTCTTTCCGCCGCACCGAGGTGTGGCTCGGTACGGGCAGCCACACAAAACACAGTGCGCGACACACACAAACATGAAGCGCACCTCATGGAAGCCCATTTCGACCTCCAGGGCCTCCAGGCCGCAGCGGCACAGGAAGGCGGCCCACTCGGGGCGGGGCGCCTTGCTGGCCACCAGCGCCAGCGACCGCCCGTACTGCCTGCGGGGCAGATAGGATGTGTGCTAATGCATCAGCAACCAGGGAGCAATGGTGCGAGGCGGCAGCGCCAGCGACGGGCCGTACTGCCTGCAAGGAGCGGCGACCAGGCGTATGTCAGTGTAGGCACGTATGGTTGACATCAGCCCAAGAGCAGCGCCTTGCGGGCCGCCAGCGCCAGCAACCGGCCGTGCTGCCTGCGGGGCGGAGGGCAAGCGGGCGTGTACATTGCTGGACCAACACTGCCGTCCAGCAAGCTTGTTGCGGCAGCTGCGCCTCCCAAGCGGCTGAATGCAACTAGGGCCCCTCTCAGTTGGAGCCACATGCAAAACACTGGTGACAATTTCCCTCTCAACCCCATTCTCATGATCCCACCTCAAATACAGCACGTCCTGTGCAATGTAGAAGCGGAATGCTGCTTCAGGCAAGCTGCCGTCCACCAGGCCGCGCAAAAAGGGGTGGCCCAGGATCGAGCTGCAGGGTGGCAGCAGCCAAGAAAGGCGTGGCACACCGCAGCACAGCACACAGCAAGGCTGGATGCAGCAAGCTGGTTGCACTCCAAGTGCATGGCCGGCTGCGTGGGGGGCAGGCAGCTGGTGCCATGCTAGCGGCGCAAACACGCCAAGCTGGCTGCTAGGTGCCGGGCTGGAGCTGAGAGGCCCTTGCCGACTGCTGCCGCACTCCTGCACACCTGTACACGTCTTTGACAGAGTGCCACAGCTCCGCGCAAAAGCTGCCGGGGAAAGCTGCCTCGACCGTGCTCAGCTGCTGCGCGTCTGGTGCAGGCGGGGCCACGCCGGCGGCAGCGGCGGCGCCGCCGGTGGCAGCGGCCTCGTTAGCGGGCGCATCGGCCACTGCTGCGCACGCACTCATTTAGGGTCCGAGGTGCGAGTGAGCAGGGGTGGGGCTCTGCTGGGCCAGCGGGCGCGGCCGAGCACGGCGTGTTGCAGGGCTTCCGCAGCGCCTGGATTGCAGCAAGCGTTCGAAACGACTGAAGCAGTCACAGGATAGGGGGCAATGCTCGCTCACCCCCCAAGCCCTGCCAATTATTTGGCATGTTGCCGTCGCCGCCGCCGCCGCCGCTGTGCCGCCGGCCAGCATGCCCCGCCCCAACCCCAGGTGCGAGAACCCTTACACCGGCCGTCCCGTCCGACACGTCCGAGCCTCTGATCAGCCCTGGGGAGCCCGCTGGAAGCGAGCGCGCGAGACCGGCACCCCCGCACTTTGGCGCAGGCCCCGGGCTCGTCGAGACTCGAGAGGCGTTCGTGGGCACTAGCAGGCAAGTCGGGAGGGCCGGCAGGGGCACCCGGGCGCGGGGCCCGAAAGTTGCAGGTCTCGGCGCGCTGCGGGGCGCTGCAAGCGGCCCATGGTGCTGTGCACCCTCGATCTGAGGCAGTGGGCTCCGCCGGGGCCGCCGCCGAGCGCCCTGCGGGCATGGGCACCGCCCCACACTCTCCGCCGCCGCTCACCGGGAGGGCCCCGCCATCACTGCCGCAGGCCTGTAGAGCAGCAGCGGCAGCGGTGGCGGCAGCGATGAACAAGCTGATCTTTGCCGACTCGGCGGGCCCCGCCTTCCAGCGGATCTACAACAACAGCCACTTTGCGCTGGCGGCCCTGCTGCCCGCCTCGCTCGTGTCGCCGCAGGTGCGAATCGTTGATTGTTTGGTGCTGCTACTCCCTGCTGGAACCTCTTGGTTCAAGCAAGCATCCAAAGCGCCGCTGTTGTTGCGGTCCATGCTGTCTGATGTGCTGTGCAGCTGCCGTTTGCAACCGTGCTGGCATTGCTGGGCGTTGCATCATGCGTGCGTGCTGGCTGGTCCTTTGGCTGCCGTTGAGAGCGGATCTACAACAACAGCCACTTTGCGCTGGCGGCCCTGCTGCCCGCCTCGCTCGTGTCGCCGCAGGTGCGAATCGTTGATTGTTTGGTGCTGCTACTCCCTGCTGGAACCTCTTGGTTCAAGCAAGCATCCAAAGCGCCGCTGTTGTTGCGGTCCATGCTGTCTGATGTGCTGTGCAGCTGCCGTTTGCAACCGTGCTGGCATTGCTGGGCGTTGCATCATGCGTGCGTGCTGGCTGGTCCTTTGGCTGCCGTTGAGAGTGATGTTGGCCCCTGCAGTCGAACGTCGCATTAAAGCATGCAAGGTGCCATGTACCAATGGAATGCGCTCGGGGCAGGTCCACAGTTGTCGAACGTTGTGTTTTTCCTTGCTGCCCTCTGCAGGACGGCACCATCGCCAAGGTGGCTGATGTTGGCCTGGCTGCGACCATCACCGTGCACAACCACATCGCACTCAACTACGGTGCGCCTGCACCTGCTTGTACAGCCGTTGCCTGCCAATTTCAGCCATTTCATTTGATGCGGCAGGTCCTGGCGCGAGGGCGACGAGACTGCGCCTGCTGTTGCAGCCCTTTCTTGTTAATGGTTTGCACTCTTGTTGATGGTCTGCACTGCGGCTGCAAGCCCTGGACTGCCGGCAGAAGCGGCAGTGCTGCCTGCCCTTGTGCCCACCTGACCCATGATGTGCCTGTGCCTGCCGCTTCAACCCCTACTGCCGCAGTTATTTCTGACTACGTGCCGCGGGCGCTCCAGGTGTGCTTGGCGCACCATTGCACTTGTAGGGTGGTTGCTGGCTTTAGTCTGGGGCCTGCTTGGTGGTTGCCTGGCTGTGGACTCTTACCTTGTTGTGCGCACCTGCAGACAGCTGTGGCCGCTGCCGCCACAGCACACTTACTTCACATGTCCACACCTCACAGTTGCATGCTCCGCTTGCCACCCGCTGCCACCTGTGCAGGTGCCTGTTCGGGGCGGCGTGCTGGCGCTCAGCGCGCTGACGGCTGTGGGGCTGACCAAGCTGGCGCTGTCTGGTGCGCTTGACAGCCGCCTGCTCTGCGGTTGTCCTGCAATTCTTTGCTCTTTGCTGTGGTGCTGCATTGCGGCGTGCAGCTGGCTGCTGCCTGCAGGCAGTTTGAGCCTTCATGCCTCTTGAACAGGCGCAGCCTGCTGAACAACGAGACAGCTGGGCGGCTGAGAAGTGCTGCACCCCGTTCCTTGTTTCCCCTTCCCCTGCAGGCCCCGGCATTGGCGGCGCGGTGAAGGAGCTTTGGAAGAAGAAGTGAAGGCGGCACAACTGGCTGCTGCACACGTGGCAAACTTGGCTGCTGCCATGGCGAGCCACACGAAGCCACTCAGTTAGTGCGGCACACGGCCGCCCACATGCAACCCATGAAATGAACCAACAATGCCTACGGCAGCTGCCTGGCGCGGCCTGGTCACAAGCGGCGGCAGCCGGGCCGGTGCATGCAGAGCAGCAGGGCGGCGGCAGCCAGGGCAGGAAGGCCTGAGGCCCATCTCTCCTTTGCCTCCCCACGATAGCTGCGCCCGGCCCCCGCGCCAGCCTGCTGCGGTTGCTTGCCCACTTTTTTCTCCCAGCGAACAACGCAAGTTGCACCGCGCCCCCCTTGCCGCACCCATCCTGTGTAACATATGCTGTACCTGCGCTGCGGCATGCTGCTGCACGTGGCTCACAGCAAGGGCTAGTCTGTCTGCACTGCACATCAGCGCATACCCAGGTTGAGCGCAGATGCTGCTGCTCGATCCCTTGGCAGCCTCTGACCGCAGATGTTGATGCGAACTTTAAAGGCCTACCCCGCAAACACACAACAGCTATCAAGCTCAGCTTTCGCTAGGCTGCTCGCAACAGAAACCTATCTGGCATTGGATGACTTGTGGTTGTCAACAGCACATGAGCAGGGCACGCACAAATCTAAGTGCGGCGAAGGAACACGAAAAACAAGGCAGCTTGTACCACACAGACAAATCAGGCTTTGCGCTTGAAGCGCGTGCTTGTACACCGCTCCCACTGCGCCAGCTCGGGCGGCAGCRCCGCCGCCAGCCGCGCCGCCTCCTCTGCCGCCGCTTGCTGCGCCCAGCCATACAGCGGGCAGGCTGTGGGCGGGTTGGCAGCTGCCCATGCCTCCCACTCCGCCTGGCTGGCGCCCACGGCTGCTAAAAACTCCCTCACTGGCCTGCTAACGGCACGCACATTGATGGCAGGCTGCCCTGGGCTGGCCGTGGCCCGCTTGCCCCCACCTGCTGCATTGCCCACCAGCCGGTGCGCCTGGCCGCGGTGCTCCACCAATTGCAAGCGCTGCACCAACACGTCCGCCCCAGTTTGAGTGAGGTAGCTGGGGTGCTGCTCATACAGCTGCGCTGCTGTCAGCTGGAAGCAGCGCTGCAGCAGCAGCCGGCGCTGCAGGAAGCCGGCGGCAGCATGGTCAAAGTGCAGCAGGTTGGGTGCCCGCCGCAGCACTGCCTTTGGGTCAGCCACGCCGCAGGCCGCCATGYAGCACAGGTTGCGCCGCCACACAGCAGGGTCACAGCCGAGCACTGTTGGGTGTGTCAGCAGCATGGCTGCCGCAGCGCCCTTGCCAAAGCCCTGCAGCAATCAGGGTGTAGGGTGTGCAGAAAGATAGGCGCGGTGTGATGCGGTGTTATGCTGTTGCGACAGATCCTATGCTTTAAAGCCAACACGATTGGCCCTATGGTCCAATTGCGTGCAACATACAGATTAATTGAATCGCACACCTCCGAAGCGCAATGGCATTCCAGTTTGCTCACCTCTGCTAGCGCTGCGGCGCGGTCTTGGAAGGTGCTGAGGTTGGATGTCAGCCACAGCGGCTGGCGTCAGGCCATAAGGCTGACCACATCTGCTGCTGTCAGCCCCAGCTCCTGCTGCAGCACGGCAGCTTTGCTGGCCACATTGGCTGCAGCATTGCGACAAAGCAGCTCAGAACGCCACCAGGCCACCGCTGCCACATCAGCAGCTGTAAATCTCGCCTGCTCAAGCTCTGCTGCACGCTGCTGCAGGTAGCCGGCACGCTGGCAAACTGACCTCACAGCGCTGGGGCTCTGGGTCAGCAGGGCCGCCACCGTGCGCTGTGCAGCCGGCACCGCTGCCTTCCTGGCCTGGCCGCCTTGCTTGTCCTCGCTGTGCGCCAGGATGGCCGCCAGCTCGGCAAGGCCAGGTGCAAGGGTGGTGGCGCTGGCCGCTGTCGGGAATGCTGCAAAACACTGTGCTGCAGCTGCCGCCATCAGCCCAGCCCCCAGCAGCTGGCGAAACAGCACCGCCGCCCGCTGCTCCGGCGGCCAGCTGAACAACTCGGGGCAGCGTTCCAGCAGCTTCCCCGCTTGCTGCGTCGTCAGTCCCACGGCCGGGCTGAGCAGATGCGCTGCCACCGCTGCCGCATTGTCGAGCACACCCTGCTGCCGCACGCCCGGCAGCTTGCGCAGGTTGCGCAGCAGCGCTGCTGGGTCGGCTGCGCTGTCGAGGCCCAGGCTGTGCAGCAGCTGCTCTGCATCCACGTCTGGCACGGGGCTGGGCTGCCGTACAGGTGGCTTGCAGCCTGCGGCCTTACTGCTGGTGCTGCCGCTGCCGCTGCCGCTGCCGCTGCCGGCTGCTGCCCTTGTGCAAGCTGTCCAGGTATGCGGGGCCAGGCGCAGCTGCAGCAGCACAGGGGAGCGAGTGGGGGATCAGACTTCAAAAAGGGAACTGGCCAAAATATGGGCATTGTTCGATTTCAATGAGCAGAATTTAGCAAGCCGCACCTGCGGCCGGCTGCCGAGCCGCCCTGCGCCTGCCGCCGCCACCACGCCCCCGCCCCGCCGCCTGCTGCCGGCCGGTCGTGCAGTAGCCTGCAGCACCGCTACAAAGCCGGTGTGTGGCCGCAGGGAGACGCTGGGGCGCCCGAGGCACGCCATCGCCGCGAGTGTGGCGAGCTGGGGCGAGCTGGGGTGCTGTACGGACTGGTCGTGCGGCTGGAAAGTGAGCTGTACGATGCGCACACGGATGCAGTGCTCGTCAGGGCACGCGACGGCAGGCCCCAGTGTCACCGCCCCCGCCCACCGTGCCACAGCGTGCCGGCATGCTTTGTCACGCCGAGGCCCTGATGAGAGTTGCTGTGCAGGGCTGTCCCGGCAGAGTTGACGGGTCCACATTGATTGTAGATACATGAATCATGGACCCTTGTGACGCTGCGGATGAACAATCAAAGCACCGCTCTGCTGGACGTGGCCTGCAAGTGACAACAGCCGACCACAGCCGGCGCACTCTTCGCTGCAATGCAGCGTAGCATGCAATGCAGCGTAGCACACACAACTCCAGCACGGCTCGTTCACCCCCCTCGGTAGGCCATGGGACGATGGGCGCCCAACAGTGGCTGCCGCACTACTGCCTGCACCTGCTCTTTACAGTCGGGAGCTCTGGAGGACGGCACTACAGCATCTCTCTCTATGCATTCGCACAGCTTCAAGTTCGCACAGCCGTCAAGCCCGTCAGTATGCCACGGGGCGGAAGCCGCCCACCAGCGGCTGCAGCGCCGCCTGCATCGCCTCAAATTGGGCCGCCAGCCGCTCCGCCTCCGCCGCCGGCAGCAGGCGCCGCGCCTCGGCTGCGCATAAGCGAGGGTGGGTGGGGAGTGTAGAGCTGCCGGTAAGACGCAGTAGGTGGGGAGGCGGGGTACAGCACTGCTCCACGTTTGGGTGGAGTAACAACGAACAGCAATTTCGACATTCATTTCACATCCCCGACTTGCAGCAACTCGACATTGAGCATCCCCAACGTGCACCCCGCCCCACCTGCATACGCCTCGCAGGCGGCCGCCAGCAGCCCCGCCTCGCGCCGGCCGCCGCGGTAGSCGCCAAAGGCGCCGGGAGCGCGGTCCTGCAGCTTGTCCTGCGGGCGGGACGGCGTACCGCAAGGCGGTGTCAACGCACGCACATGGGCATTCAACAACATGCATAGTAGCAACCATGGTCACAAGTAAAGCAACGCAAGCAAGCAGCAAGGACTTGTGATGCCTTGCTCCACCTGCCCACACGAGCCACACCCAGCCAGCTACCCTCCACCCACCTTGGCCGCCGCAATGACCGCTGCCAGGGAGCGCAGCAGGCGGAGGCGCAGCGCGGGGGAGTGCAGCGCGTCGCCCGCCTCGTCGCCGCCACGCACGCTGCAGGGAGAGGGGTTTGAGCGAGGGAGGGTGGCGGTGAGAGGACAGTGACAGAGGGAGGTGGTGAGAGGGTTAAGAGTGATGCAATGTCATGGGGAGAACGAAAAGTCGCAGTGACAGAGTGAGCGATCTGCAAGTGAAGCCAACCCCCCTCCCCTATCTGGGCAGCACCTCGGTCGCTCTGCGTCGCAAAGTTATCTCGAATACAGGCCAGAGAAGCGGACCTATCTCCCCACCTGAGCAGCACATCGCACACGCTGCTGCGCAAATATAGTGCAATCTACCAGCAGCATGCGACAAACTTTTACCCAACCCCATGGAGCCCCACCTGAGCAGCGCCTCGTACGTCCGAACCACGGCGTCGTGCGAGCCGCGGCAGGCAGCCACCATGGCCTGCGGCACGGGTAATGGGCAAGGGAGCACGGCTATTGGGGAACGGAGCAGGGGTTGTATAACAACAAGTTGGGGCCGGCCAGAGCACCGAGCAGGCGGCCACCATGGCCTGCGGCAGAGGGGATGATGAAACATAAGGGACTGGCGAGCTCGAAGAGACACGACAGGGGTCGCGGAGCGGCAGTCGCGGTGTGCAGCAGCAGTTCAGAGCCATGGGTGTGGGGTCACATCATGCGCACAGCGCTTAAGCCCATGTGGATGCTTGCGATGATGCCAGCCGGCGGCCAAAAAGAGCCCACCTGCAGCAAGCGCCGGCTGTCCTGCGCCAGCGCCGTGTGCAGCGGCCAGCTGCCCGCCGCCGCCTGCTCTAGCCGCATCAGCACGTGGGCCGCGGGGAAGCTGTGGGGGAGGGGGGAAGGGAGGGGGCAGGGGATCTTATCCTAGTGGAGATTTGCTTGGAGGAATCGGCACTTGAAGGGAGATCAGCACTTGGAGAGAGGCGATAGCAGGAGATGGTGCAACAGCGTTCTACAGTTCAGGCATGCTGCCGCCAACCCACCCACCCACACACCTGTTGTCGTTGGGATAGAGCTGTTCTCCCAGCGCTTCCACGCAGCGGCGACCTCAAGGCTTATGCCCAACCTACCTCCCGCCCATCCAACAGACACACAAACCAAACCATATCCCACCCACCCACCTGTTGTCGTTGGGATAAAACTGCTCCCCAAGCGCCTCCACGCAACGGCAGGCCTCGTCCAGCGCAGCCGCCGCCCGCGCCTCCTCGTCGCCGCCGCCGGCCTCCCACTGCCGCTGCCAGGCCTGTGGGGGCAGGGTTTGGGGTTGGGTTGGTGGGGTAAGTGGATTGGAGCTGGGGTGGGGGCGGGGTGGATGGGKGCAGGTGGGATGGACTATGGATGGGAGGTGGCACCGCTAGTAAGAAAAGCGCGTGCTCCCGTCCTGGCCCAAACCGCCTCCTTCAACGCCAGGTCCCAACAGCCCCGACAGGCGTGATAGCCTTCCTCAGCCTAGCCCGACCCAATAGCCTTGGAGGCCGCGCATAGAACCTGCCCGCTTCCCTTGCGCACACCTGTTGCAAGCTGAAGCTAAAGCACCTCCTTCAGCGCCAGGTGGCACACGCCAAGNCCCCCAGCCCCCCAGNCCCCCACATCAACTCACCTCCTTCAACGCCAGGTCCCACAGTTAACAGACAACAGTCAGGGCCAGCCCATCCCTGCCCGCCCCAAAGCCCTGCACCAACTAGCGCACCTCCTTCAGCGCCAGGTCCCACAGCTGGCACACGTACGGCCGGTCGCCCAGGTTGGCCAGGTTGACCATCTCCAGGCACAGCCGCCAGTTCTGCAGGCGGAGGGCACGCGGCTTGAGATCAGATTGGCACAAACCCAAACAATTCCACCGCGGTTGAGCCAGGTTGGCCATCCTCCAGGCAGAGGCGCCAATTGTGCACCGTTGCAAGAACAGTGGAAACTTCAAGGGAAATGAGGCAGGGCGGTCGCCCAGGTTGGCACTAATTCCAGGCAGACGCAGCCAGTTCCGCAGACAGAGGTTGCCATTTTAGACAGTCAACAAACCTCAAGAACCGCCATCCACCCCACTCGATGCAGCCTCGCGCACCTGCCAAGCAAACCCCCGAATAGCAGCCAATCTGATGCGATTTTCCCACCTGAGAGGGCACTGCGAAATCGTTGTACAGCACTTCCAGCGGCTTGGGCGCGGCCCGCAGCTCCGCAACCGCCGCTTCCGCGTCCTCTCGCGCGCCGCTGCCCTCTGGCTCGCCTGCCGCTGCGGGTAGCAACAGGGGCGAGGCAGGGGCGGGTTGAAAAATTCACAGGGCTGCGGCTGGGCCGGCTGGCACGCGTGCGATGCCAGCCGGCGGAGCAGCCGACCATTCAGCAGGCCCAGCTAGCTGATTGATCAACCCCCCACCCACCACCTACTCCCCAACTCTCTTTCCCACTGCTCTCTGCCATACACCTGCTCCCCAACTGCTTTCTGCCAAATTCCACACTAGACCCACCTGCTGCCGCCAGCGAATCGGCCAGCCGCTGCTGCAGGGCCACAATGCGCGCCTTGCCCTCCAGGCGATCAAGCAGCTCGGCGTCACCGTAAGATTTGGCCTGCAGTTTGAGGCCATGAGGTAACAATCAGTGTTGAATAAAAGGATGCTGTGCACTTGCCCTCCTGGCAGTCAAGCGGATTCTGCCTGCGGCGGCACGTTAGTACGATAGTTTGTTGCTACGTGTGTGGACGCAGCTCAGCCGCGACCAACTTGTGTAAGCACTCGCGTGCACACCTGCAGCACCGCCGCCTGGTAAGCTTCTTTCCGCTGCTCCAGGCCAACCCTCTTTGCACGACTGCCCCCTGCCCTCGGAGCAAGCCCATACAAGTGCGTGCAAAACCAGCCGACCTGCAGCACCGCCGCCAGGTACGCCTCTTCACGCTGCTCCACTACCAAGCAAATCTTAGGACCTGAGAGCCCAAAGCCCCAAACCCACCTGCAGCACGGCCGCTTGGTACGCCTCCTCCCGCTGCTCCAGGCTGACCGACTGCTCGCCGGGGCCTGAGGCCCGGTCCGCCAGCAGCTCGTAGACCTGTTGAGGTTTATAGAGGGTTGAGAGATTTTTNCAGGGTTCAGTGCAGCAGCAGCAGCAGCAGCAGCGGCAGCAGCAGCAGCGGCAGCAGCAGCAGCAGCGGCAGCAGCAGCGGCAGCAGCAGCAGCGGCAGCAGCAGCAGCAGCAGCAGCAGCAGCTGCTGGACTGGCACGGCGCCTGCCCACCCACAGATCCAGCCGAGAAGGCGCAGCCCCTAGAGACGCGTCCAGAGGCGCATGTAACGACAACAATGTGTGCGTACCTGCGCTGCCTTGGAGTACTCGTGCCGCGAGATGTAGAAGCGGGCAAGCACCTCGACATGGGCCACCTGAGATGGAGCAGGTTGGGAGGATGGAACGTACGATTGCAGCTGCTGTTACGTCCCCAGCACCACAGCGCTCCAGGCTGCCCCTGCAAACCCCCGCCAATCCAACCTCCAAGCAAATTCCACCCTTTCAAGCATACGTAAGACCAGCAGAAACGCACCTGGCTGGCCGACAGCGGGCCCACGGCGGCGCCCGAGGCGGCGCCCAGCAGGCCGCCGGCGCGGACCAGATAGCCCTCCAGGTAAGGGGTGTCCAGTGCTAGCAGCTCCTTGACCGCCCTGTGTGAAGGAGCGGCGGTGGGGTGAGAGGGTGAACAACAAACGTGGATGATTGAAAGCTTAGAGCAGAAGGAGTGGCAGCGACCCTCCAGGTAAGGGGTGTCCAGCGCCAGCAGCTCCTTGACCGCCCTGTGTGTGCAAGGTAAGCATTGCTTGTGGGGTGAAACAGGACAGAGGGGCGCAAAACGAGGTAGCCCTCCAGGCAAGGTCAGGGATGTCCAGAGCTAGCAGCTCCTTGGCCGCCCTGAGAAGGAAAGTTGGGCAGCCGACGACGGGCAGTGCAAGTTGTGCGCCGCATGTGCATACAACAGCACCTCCGCTTGGCAGAAGCCTACACAGCGCCCACGTGCACAACTTCCTCACCGCAGCTGCACCAGGGTGGCGTACAGCGCGTCGTGGAAGCAGGGGTCTTGCGCCGCAGCCGCGCGCGCCAGCAGCTGCTGGCGGAACGCGCCGCGCTCCGCATCGCTCAGCGACTTGCTCAGCGCTTCCAGGGCGGGGATGGCGGCTGCGGGAAGGTGGCAGAAGGAGAAGAAGGGCGGAGGAGCAGTGAGCAGGAATCAACGACAGGCGGCTGCAACCCTCAGCGACTTTCTGAGTGACTCGAGGGCGGGGATGGCGGCTGCGGGGAGCGGGAAAAAAGAGGGACAGATTGGTTGCAGCCGGTGCAGATTGCGCTGCAGCCTCGCTTGCAGGTGCGCCGCCGAGCCGTCTGCTGCCGTACCAGTGTCCTGGTGCACACAGCCTGCCGGCCAGCCACATCTTGCATGCCAAGCTCAAACCCAGACATTATCCCCAGCTCGACAACACCCGAGCAATATAAGGAGCAACTCCTCAGGCGCACCCGTTCGCTCTATGAGCAGGCGCAGCACCGCCATGGTGTGGCTGTAGCACACCTCGTCCCGCCGCTGCGCAGTAGGGAGCAGATGGAAGTGGACAGTGTTGAATATACTATGTTGCATCTAATTTAGAACCGTTGTGGTACAGCTGTAGCACACCTCGTCCCGCCGCTGCCGCACGGGGGGCAGGTGGGAAACAGTTGGCAAGGATGGAGCGTCGCTCAACAGCCAGTGATGAAGCAGCACCATTGCGGCGCGATTTGCGGCGTGCCTGTTCAATACAATAGCTCCGCTGCCAGCACTCATCCGTCCACTCACCTGCGCTGCCGCCTCGCCCTCGGGCCCGGGCTGCGCCGCCACATTGTGCGGGTCGATGGCCGCCGCTTTCTGCACAGGCAGGGGCCAAAAACAGAGTGAGCCACGTAAACAATAGAAAATTATAGTGTGCAGAAGGTGCGGGTCGATTGCTGCCGCTTTCTGCACAGGAAAAGGTGCAACGTGCACATACATACCTGGTGTATACCTGTTCAGTCCCCGGCCTTGCATCAAGTCATCACGAGACAGGCCGGGCGCAGGCAATCCAGCACAATAACTTGTGTGCAACAACAAAAGCAAGAAGCCGGTGCAGATTGCGGTGTCAAGTTGGCGCGCACCCGCACGGGCAGGTCGACCAGCGCCTGCTGTCCCAGCCAACACGGCTGTCAATGCACAAGCATTCCAAAGGAAACACAGAGAAACAAAGAGAACAAATTGGCACTCACCCGCACGGGCAGGTCGACCAGCGCCTGCACCGCCCGCAGGTAGGCCAGCTGCGGCACCACCTGCAGGCAACAGCAAACAGCGGGCCTTTGTTGTAATGAGTGTGAGACCAAGCAAGCAAGTGGCGCGCACTAAAGGTTGCAGCCATCCAAGGCAAGGATGCAATTGCCGCCCTTGGACGCACCTGCCCCAGGTCAACCGCCAGCGGCACGCGCAGCATGCAGGCTACAGCCTTGGACAACGCAACCTGGAATGATCACTCAACGCCCTGGAATGATTGCTCACAGCACCGCACCTGCCCCAGGTCAACCGCCAGCGGCACACGCAGCATGAGGGACACCGCCTCGCGAGCCAAGGCCTCTCGGTCAGCTGCAAAAAAAATCAACAGAAGGACGTGTGTTTAGGGGCTCGGTCAGCTGCAGATGGTGGCACACAGGAGAGTGCGACTGAAGAGTGCCAAGCGGTCGGACGCAGCCTTGCACGCCGGCTGCAGGTGGCCTGGGAAAAGCAGACCCCCCGCCGCACCTGCAGCGGCCGCCGCCTCTGCGCGCTGCAGCAGGCCCGAAGCCTGGTATTACAGCTTCCTCCCTTAAAATAAACCCCCCAGAGCCCCTGAAATACATCCATCGCACCTGCTGCGGCCGCCGCCTCTGCGCGCTGCAGCAGGCCTGAAGCCTGGTAATAGAGCTTGTCGTCTTCCCGGAAGTACGAGCCGCAGCCGCGCTGCAGGGCAGTCGCTAGGTCCTCAGCCACACCGCCTGCAAGATGAGACGCAAGAACGAATGTAAGCAAAGGGGCAATTGACGTCCTATCAAAATACGAGCCACAGCCGCGCTGCAGGGCAGCCGCTAGGTCCTCAGCCACACCGCCTGAGAACGGGAAGGGAGAAGGAGACGTTTGTGGGTCCGTAGGCAGGGCAGACGCATGGGGATTGCAGGGTAGGAAATCGCACGCTCGTGAAGCTGGCTTGCGCGCACTGCCGCTGCGCCTGATGCCGCCGCGGACAGCACAGCTGAGACTAAGCTGTTGTAAAAGCAGAGGCTGCCTCAACCCACCACCTGTTATCCAGCCAACCGCCCACAGCTGCCCTCACCCGATGCACTCAAGTGTTCAGCCACAAGCACGGAGATGAACCGGGTGTTGCAACCTACTTAAATCAGCTTGAAGCAACCCATGGCCATGCTGTGAACAATCCGCACGGCTTGCAGCTTGCTCACCCGATGCACTCAAGTGCTCGGCAACAAGCACAGAGATGAGCTGGGTGGCCAGCGCCTCGCCGTCCTCGCTGGCAACCCACTCCCTGCGGGTACAGAAAAAGGATTTTAATGGCACATTTAGTCACACACTCGATTGACCGACTGTATTCTGGCTTCACAGAGCAGCCCCTCGCCGTCCTCGCTGGCAACCCACTCCCTGCAAGATTGGGGTGGTGAAATTCAGGGTTGGCAGTATTGCGAGGTCGCTCGCTGTGCACAGAGCAGCGCCTCTGGCAACCCTTGTGCACGGGGGGGAGGGCATTCCAGCGGCTGTTTCCTGCAAGGTGCCTGCTGTGCTGCAGGAGGCACCAAAGCGAGCCACAGCAGGCGTGTCAGCTGACTAAAGGACGCACCTGAAGCGCAGGCCGCGCAGCTGCGCACGCGCCGGCTCGTCCACCCGCGCCGCCATCCGGCCCTGGAAAGAGCAGAGGTGTGGTGTTTCATGGAGTGATAAGCGGAATCGAGCAGTCGAGCAGCATAGCAGGAAGCAGGCAAGCAGCATGCATCAAGATTTGATGCAACGGCAACAATCGAGCTGCCGCACAGAGCAGTAACATTAATAACCCACCAAATTGTGTTCTGCCAGCACGCGCAGCAGGAAGCAGGCCTGGGCGGCGCGCGCCACCAGCGCCCGCACCGCCTCAGTGCTGCGTTGAGTGGTGGGGGGGGGGAGTGGGAGGGAGGGGGGGGTGCACAGAGAGGGACAGGAGCCCCGTGCATGCCGTGTGAAAAAACTCTTGGACTTCAAGGCTCCTCAGAAACCCCGAACAGCCCCCCCCGCTTCAGCTCCGCCTGCTGTGCGTCCTCCAGCCGCTGCCGCTTGTAAATCCCACCATACTTTCAGCCTTCCATACACACTCACCGCTTCAGCTCCGCCTGCTGTGCGTCCT
>JADXDR010000146.1:34112-48919 GCA_025026875.1 Chlorella ohadii
GTGGGTGGGTGAGTGCATTGGTGGGAGGGGCAGGTGTATGTGACTTGCAGCAATTCACACCGAGAGGCGGGGCAGGGGTGATGGACATGAATCGCCCCCTGGACGGCCGGTATCTAACACTGATGTGCAAACAAAGGATATTTATTACCAACCGACCACCTGCAGGTAGTCGCCCAAAAAGGCGTCCAGCGCGCGCAGCTTGTCCTCCAGCGACTGCGGGGTGGAATCATACATTTTAATTCAAACTATCATGATGTCGACAGCTCGCCCACAGCCCGCCGCTCGCTCCCAAACAAGCACACTGGCAAATGCGCTGCCCACCAAGCAAGCTGAAGTCTGGTGCCAGCCATCTGTGCTTCGCCCCACCTGCAGCGCCTCCTGGCTCAGCTTGCACTTGAGGAGCTGGGGCGAGCCGCGCATGGGCACCACCACCTGAGGAGAAGAGGGGAATGGAAGGTGGTAAAACGCGGTTAGGGCCCACTGTTTATACCAGCTGCCACAGCGGCTCGTCCCACACCGCCCGGAGGACTTGAGAGGCGGCACAGCAGAAAAGCAGCCAACCAGGCAGGCCATCTGCAGTACCACACGACACACCTCCTCGTCTCACACCCCCTGCAGCACGCGCGATGCGTACAGGCAGCACGGCAGCAAACAGCCAGTGCTGAGCGCAACGAGGCGATGCAGCACACACCTGCTCGTCCCACACCGCCTGCAGGACGCGCGAGGCGTAGACGCCTGGCAGCCCAGCTTGNATGACAATTTGAAGTAAGTACACACCTGCTCGTCCCACACCGCCTGCAGSACACGCGAGGCGTAGACGCCTGGCAGCCCAGCTTGTATGACAATTTGAAGTAAGTACACACCTGCTCGTCCCACACCGCCTGCAGCACACGCGAGGCGTAGAGGCAGAGGCCGTGGTGCGCGCCGCTCCACTCGGGCTCGCTGACCGGCACGACCGCGCCCATGTCGAAGCCTGGAGGTGAAATGAGGGAGAGATATTGTTAGAAAAAAGTGGTGGCGGGGCACTGCTCCACTCGGGCTCGCTGACCGGCACGACCGCGCCCATGTCAAAGCCTGTGAGAGGGTGCGATTAGACGAGATAAGGAGGGGTGCTTTTAACCAACCGAAGTGGACGGTCACCTTGCTGCTGCCTCCCACGGCCACTAGCAGCATCATTCCAGCAGCCGCTGAGGCAGTGACCGCCGCCCGGCAACCSCCACCCCAAGCCGCGCACCCGCCGCCAAGCCGTCGTCCGCCGCCGCAGGTGCCACTCCAAACGCCGCCGCCGCGCCGCCGGCTGCCGCGCCATCCGCCTCCCGTAGCTGTGCGGTGGAGTGGGAGAGAGGGGCAGGGGGGGTGGGTGCACACTCATTTGCCTGCATGTACTGCTGGACTGCCTGCCCTGGCAACCATGCATTGCACGCGGTCTGAACAGTGCTGCCAGCATCCCAAGCCGCTGCAAGACGGGCGGGCAACCCCAGCCAGCATCGCAGGGCTGCCAAGGGTAATTGCTTGGTTAATCGCGTGCGGCCTGCCAGATCAAAAAGCAGCCCAGCTCAGCTCGCCTGCGGCTCGCCGCACAGCCGAGGGTTGTCTAGTGCGGCCTTGGCCTGAGCCACCACTGTTGCGCTGGCCTGCAGGTGGTTGCAGAGGGTGTGGCAGGAGGCAATTGGTTGCATGAACGCCAGGCTTGCCCAACCCCTATTCTGCAACCAACCGAGGCGTTGCTTCCGCAATCCCCACTAGCCTCACCTGCGGCGGTCCTGCAGTCGCCAGTAGGATGCACATGGCCGCTGCTTCGGCGGGGCCGTACGACTTGAAAAAGACTTCCAGCTTGGTGGCGTCGCGCTGCTCCAGCAGCTGCGGAATGGAAGGAAAAGAAAGTTGTTCATTTGAGGTTATTGATGTGCAGCAGTTGCAGCTGGGTGATTTGCTGAACAGCTGCCACTGAACAATTCGCTCAATCAGCACAAAAAGGCCCCACCTGTGCCAGCACATCCACGGGCCGCAGCTTCTCCATCTCCAGCACGCCCGCGGTGGTGACCTGGCATGGGCAGGATTAGGAAAGGGGAACACACAGGGGCTTGGGTGGAGCGGTGATGTGTGATCAAGAATCGGCACGCCCGCGGTGGTGACCTGGCGGGAGGGGTTTTAGGAAGGGGATTAAGGGGGGACACGAATAGGGATTGAGGGAAAGGGGCTTGATAGAGCCGGCACGCCCGCGGTGACCTGGCAGGGAAGTGGGGAGGAGGGAGGGGCAACAGGGTTGGCAGCATTAGACACCCGCCGAGGTATTTTCCTCTCCAACTCCTCCCACACAGACACGCTTGCATAAATCAACCAAGAACCTGCAGGCCCTGGCTCACCATGACAAAGCGAGGCGCCTCGCCCAGGTTCTGGCTGGTCAGCTCGTCACCAAAACACTTCCCCTCTCACAACAGCACAACCGGTAAGAACGGGCTTGCAATCAATCCCTCACCATGACGAAGCGCGGCGCCACACCCAGATTTTGGCTCGTCAGCTCGTCCCGCACAGCCGTCTCCAGCAGGCCGCCCAGCAGCAGGGGCGCGGGGCGCGGCACGCTCCTGCCGGGGGTTGAAGCAAATCCAGGGCAAGTGGTTCAATTGTTTGGTATTCGCCTGACACTTGAGATGAGCTGCGCTGAGCCAGCTGTGATGACGACTGTACCGCTGCTGCACTGCCACAATTCTCAGCCACCTGGCAGCACCAAATGATTGATGCAACAAGAAATCACCTGATGGCACAGGCCTCCCCAGGGGTGGGCACCTCCAGCTGTGAAACCGCCTCGCGCAGCCCCGCCACCGCCACGTGCGCGCCGGTGGCTGTGCCGACCGGCGGGATTGTCAGGTCCCTGCAGTTGGGGAGGATTAAAGTAAACAACGTTTTCTGTAGGACAGTAGGAATGCACGGTTGCGAATGAGGGCGGAGGGGGCATATATGCACGCATGCGCGCACGCACGCACAGCTCTGAGTGGCTTCCCCGCCTTGTTCACCAAACATTCGATTCGCCAGCAGAGTGCAGCCAGCGGCTTGAATAAACCAACCCTTGCCTCCACACCTGCTGAGCATGAAGAGGCGGGTGCGGCTCTCCCCCGCCGCCGCCTCCGCCAGCAGCAGCACTCCATTCGAGTAGTGCGCGGCCACCACCTGTGGGAAGGAGGGGAAATAGGAGAGGAAGCAAGTTTGATCGGAGAGCAGCAGCACTCCGTTGGAGTAGTGGGCGGCAACCACCTGCGAATGAAGGGAGGGGACACATAAACAAGGAAGTAAGAAGTCAACGGCAGCAGCACTTCACTGAAGCACTTCACTGAAGCACTTGAGTGAAGCACTTGAGTGAAGCACTTGAGTCAAGCGATTCAGTCAAGTGGTTCAGTCAAGTACTTAAGTGGAGCGGTCACTCAAGCACTTCAGTCAAGCACTCGAGTGAAGCGGTCAGTCAAGCGGTTCAGTCAAGCACTTGAGTGCAGCGGTTCAGTCAAGCACTTGAGTGAAGCGGTCAGTCTCAGTCAAGCGGTCAGTCAAGCACTTCAATGAAGCGGTCCCTCGAGCACTTACTTGAGTGAAGCGGTCCAGTGCTGTGTTGAGCTGCTCACCTCAAATCCAACTGCCAGCATGTGGCCGGTGCCGCTGATAGTGCACAAATAGAGTCAACAGTAATTGATGCATTTTAAATGCAATACGTTGCTCACCTCCAGCCCGCGTGCCGGAGCGTGCCCGGCGCCGCCGATGCGCCCCAGGCCGCCGGCGGCCGCAGAGGAGGGCATGGCTTGGCGGGCCACCTCGGCACGAAGGCGGTCGGGGCGGGGGCCCGCGGCTGCAGAGGCAGAAGGGGGAGGGAGGGAGGGAGGGCTGGGTGAGCGGCAGCACGGACAAAGCAGCAGCCCCTGAAATGCTGCAGGGGTGTGCGCCAGGAATTATGAGGCCCACTCCACAACGAACCAACCGTCCAACCATGACAGGCGCTGCATGCAAGGATGTTTGCTGTTCGTATTCCCTAACCGCAATCACAGCCAGCCAAGGGCAACAGAACCCAAGCGGCACTTCACTCACGGTCGCTGCCATAGCGGGACGATGCTGCCGCCCAGTACACGCGCCGCCCGTCGGCGGTGACGGTCAGCAAGTGCAGGCGGTGGCTCTGGCTGGGCGGGATGGGGGCCATGTACACCACGGCCGCGCCCTTGCGGTCGCCGCCTGGGAAGGAACAGACAAGTTTTCAAATGGTTCAGCAAATGATCTGCCCGAACGAATGGGTGAAGCACAACTGGGTAATCATCATGCTTGGCACCTGCGCGGCCGCAGGTGTCCCGTCTGCCCAGCACAAGCACTTCCGCCCAGCAGCGGCATGCTTTGCGAATATTCAGTTCCGCAGCAAAACGCAATGGCGGCAGGTCAGCAGCAGCAGGCTTCGCACCTCCTCGGCCAAAGACGTCCCGCCCGCCCAGCACACGTGCTGTGGCAGCAGCATGCTTGTAATTTTTGCAGCAGTTTCAGTAGCCTCGATTACACAAACGGCAGCAGTTCAGCGACAGTCCAGCAGCGCACCTCCGCGGCCAAAGACGTCCCGCCCGCCCAGCGCCCGCGCCGCATCAGCCAGGAAATCGCCGCTCTCTGCGACCTTTGATGGGGCCGCTTTGCCATCTGAGCCCAGGTCAAACACCTGTGCAGGGTGGGGAACAGTAATTTCGGCAGGTCGGTCAGCAGTGCGCTTTGCCGCACCCTCCCACAGCAGCGCCGTGCCCATGGGGGCAGCTTTCGTCCCCCTGACCGTTTGTTTGCCTGCAGCACGCCTGTGTGGCGGCTTGCGCCCCTCCGCCCCTCCGCCTCGGCAACTGCCTGCTTTAGCTGCGACCCTTTGCTGGATGCATGATGACCCTGCTTGCCTGCGGCTGCAACCTACTTGCCTGCAGCTGCAACCCTTCTCTTCCCCACCCCGCTTGCCTGCAGCACGCTGGCCTGGCTGCGGGTGTACAGGATGTGCCGCTGGTCGTCGCAGCAAATGTCCACCAGGGCTGCGGCCCAGAGGGGAGGCAGGGAGTGTAGCAACCCAAGTTGGAGTGTTGTTCTGCCTTGATAAGAGGTTGTGCAGAGCAAGCGTGGGTAGCTGGGGCGCACCAAGGCAGGCAGNCAAANTGTCCACCAGGGCTCGAAAGAATGCATGCAAGCACGTGGGTGGGTGTGGGTGGACCAGGCTGCAATCCCTTGACCCAATTCGCACGCACCCGAGGGCGAGCCAAAGAGGAAGGAGGGCAGGAAAGAGGGGAGCAGCTGGCGCAGGCCGCCCGTGTGGCAGATCTGCGGGGCGGTTGTGGGTGGGGGGATGAAGGTGGCAAACTGTGAGTGGTGAGCAGCAGGGCTTCAAGGCGCAGGGGGGGGGGTGCAGGTGGGGGGATGGCGGCGGGAAGGAGKGTGCAGTGGCAGCAGGGCTTCAAGGCGCAGGGGCAGTTGGCAGCGAGTGACGTGGCGATCACAGCCAGCCGGACGGCAGCAGCAGTAGGAGCTTCCCCTAAAGTATCGAGGAACATTAAAAACGGCGGCCCACCTTTTGGCAGCGCTTGGAGCGCCAGCTGTCGGCGGCCGAGTACTGCAGCTCGTACAGGTGGCCGTCTGCATGGGGGCAATTTCGATACAAATTAACAGTGAGTTAGAGTTGACAGATTTCAAAGCGAGTGCTGCAGCCCGTCCAGCTGGCCATCTGCCGCCCAAACGCAATCAATAACTGAAACACTTTGCTGGGCCAGCACGCACCCGCGCCGCCCAGGAAGATGCGGCGTCTGCCAAGACATTGAAGGCACCACATCGAAGCAAAATACAGCAAAATGCTTGCGCACCCGCGCCTCCCAGGAAGATGCGGCCGTCTGCGGTGGACGCCACTGACACCATGGTCACGTTGTCGGCGGGCACACTGTTGGGGAAAGAAGGGAGGAAGCAAACGGTTGTGGAACAGGGGGAGGGAGGAGGGGCCAAAAGCAAGGCAGGTCCAGCCATGGTCACGTTGTCGGCGGGCACGCTGTTGAGGAAAGAAGGAGTTGAGGAATGGCAGGGTGTGAGCAAAGGAAAAAGGGCACCAATAGCGCATGCCCCTGCCAGCAGGCAGAATTGAATGCCTGTGCAACACAGCCACCCTGCAGCTGCTGGCACCGGCACGCTGGCGGCGGCGTACGCAGCTGAGCATGAGAAAAGCTCCACCATTCAGGGTGCATCAGCAAAGCATGTCGCCCACCTGTACAGCGGCAGCGGCTGCAGGGTGAGCTCCTCGCAGGCGTCGCCGCTGCCGCCTGGTCCCGGGGAGCAGCACACGCCCAGCAGCACAATCTGTAAACATCGGGCCAGGGTGGTGCAACGTGGAGGGTGCAGCAGCAGCACGCCGGAGCAGCGCATGCCATGATGGTCCCCCCAAACGCTCATGCAGCGCACAAAAAGGCCCCCGCCCACCTCTGTGGTGGTGCACAGCACCAGCAGGTGCTGGATCGCCTCCACAAACACGCCGGGGCGGGGGCGCGCCAAGCCTACGGCCACAATCGCCTGCTCCTCGCCGCCATACTCGATCGGCACGTCCTGCCTGCTTGGCGGTGGGCATTGAATGTATACAAACAAGTTAGCTATTATCAAGCGCAGTTGCGCAGCTACCCCAGCTGGCCAGCCCACCCTCTCCCTGCAGCGCAGCGCACTTGTCAGAGCGCCACACCAAGCACGGGTGGCCCAGCTCTTTCACCATGACAACAGCAGCAAACCACAGCCCTGCGAGCGCACCACTTGTCAAAGCGCCACAGGAAGAGCGAATTGTCCACGCTGGCCCAGGCGCGCTTGATCTCGGGGAACACGCCGCAAAAGGCCACGGTCTGTGGGGCAGGTTGGGGCAATTTGGGAGCGTTCAGAAACGCAGCTGGCACTGAACGCCCATCTTGCTGGGCTTTGGAAGCAAACCCCACAAGGCCACGGTTTGCAAGGGGCGGTTTGCATGTTGATTTGCCTGCCACACCAGAAGCATCACGCCCCAGCTGCCAGGCGTAGCATTGCTCCAGCATGCATCCGCACACAGCCTGGCAGGCTGCCATGTTGATTTGCATGCCACACATTAGCAGCACACCCAGGCTAGCAACAGCAACAGCCCCCACCTGACAGGCATTGTATCGCTCCAGCACCATGCCAGGCACCTCAGCATGCCACCACAACAGCCAGATCATCAATAAATCCATTGATGCAGTCCAGCAGCACACCTGGCAGGCATTGTACCGCTCCAGCACCATGCCCGGCATCTCAGCCAGCACCGGCGACAGCGGGCGAACCAGCGAGGGCCAGCCTGCAGCGGGTGGCATGTTGGCTGGTTTAGCCGAGTCAAGCCCAGCCTTGCCTGGTAGCTAACCACCAGCAGGTGAGCAATAGCAGCTTGGCTCCAGCCCCTACAAGGCCATTTCCACGCCTCGGGTATCACAAAGCAATGAACAAAGCAAGGCGCACCCGCGGGCGTGAACGAATACTGCGTCTCCCGCACGCTGTGGCTCAGCAGGTCGTACAGGTCCGCCTGCCGCGCGTCCGTGGACACCACATTCCTGCAGGTTCGATAAGGCAGAATTGCAGAGCAGTGGCGAGCTCGGACGAGGCCCAGGCTTTGCCACGCCAAAGTTCGCAGAGCGGAGGCGGCGGCAGCGGCAGCGGTGCACGGGGGATGCGGGAGGCGCGGGCATCGGGCATGGGACGCGACGTAATGATCGGTGATTGCCGCTGCAAGCCCGCAGGCGCACCTTATATGCTTCCACGAGTTGGCCAGCTCCGCTGGCGCGGCCGCTGCGGCTGCAGGTGCGGTCGATGGGGCCGTGCGCGGCCCCAGATCCTGCCACGCAACGGGAGGGGCGAGCGCCATTGCGCCGAGCAGCCCAGGCGGGCGAGCAGCGGCGATGGGGCCCTACCGCGCTGCTGTGCGCTGCTGATCAATCGCAGGCACTTCCCGAATGCCGTGCGGGGCGATCGAGGCGCCCCGGCCACCCCCTGACCTGGCTGTCCATGCAGCGCGCCATGGTTTGAGAGCGCCGCCGGCTGTTGCCGTCCCAAGTATCGCAGCCATCACTATGGATCCAGAGCAGCAGCCGCAGGAGCCGGCAGAGCAGCTCAACTCAAGCGCGCCGGTGAGCGGGCGCACGCCGCGCCCCTGCTGCTTGCCCGGATGCTTGACCTGCGCCGGCGCGTGCCGCACACCCGATCCGCGCCGCAGCTGTCACGACCTGCTCACCCGCCGCCGCTCCCGCCGTCCACAGCTGCCGCCGGCACCGCAGCAGCAGCAGCAAGAGCAGCAGCAGCAGCAGCAACAGCCGGGTGCAGCAGAGGCGCCCACTGCAGCAGGGCGGCTCAACCTGAACCCCGGCGCATTTGTGGACGACCTGCACAATGCGGTGAGGGTGTGGGCGCGTGGGGAGGGGAGCAGACTGGACTTGGTGCGTCCCTGCCGGGCCCTGTGCTAGCATTCTGAATCATTCGCTCCATGCATCCAGCCATGTCCAGCCGCCAGCCTGCTCACCGGCCAATCGTCCTCTGCACCTTCACCCTCCTCCGCAGGTGCACTTTTACTGCAAGGAGGGCTTTGATGCTCTGGAGGCGGGCGTGCGGCAGCAGCACCCAGCCCTCACACCCGACGAGCTGAAGGCGTACCGAGAGGTGCGTTTGTTTTACTGTGGTTGAACTTGGCAGGGAGGAGCTGTGGTAGCAGCAGCACCAGCCCCTCACACCCGACGAGCTGAAGGCGTACCGTGAGGTGCGTTTTGGCTGTGTGTTGAGTTTGGCAGGGAGTTGTGCTGCAGCGCCCGGGCCTCTCACCCAAGGAGCTGAAGGCGTACCGAGAGGTGGGTGCCTATTGGGTTGGTGTGCGAAGGGCAGGTGTAGAGGTGCATTTGGACTGCAAAGGCAGCACAATGCTCGTGGCCTACGGCGGCTGGGCACCTGGCTGGCAGGCGGCGGCGCATGTGGCTTGCGCATGCTGTTGCAGCGCTGCCACCAGCATAGTTTCCAAGGCCCAGCTGCATCCAGCATCGCGATTGATGGTTCTTATTTAAGCTTCTCCTTCTCAGGGCGCCGCGGCGCTGGAGCTGGGAGTGCGGCATGAGGTGGATGCGCAGCTGCAGGCAAGCTCTACTAATTTTATGTGATGTTCTGCTTAGCTTGTGGGCTTGCAGCACGTGGTGGCCGCGCAGCTGCAGGTAAGCACGGTTTGTTGGCTTTCACAATCTGAAAGCAGTGCTTGCGTGCCTGATCTGACCGCAGAAGTTTGAGGCGTACGCGCTGGAGGCATTTCTTCCCTCACTCGCGTGTGATTTATCAACCGTGTATCATCCATGATTCTGCGCCGCAGAAGTTTGAGGCGTACGCGCTGGAGACGCGCACTTCCTCCCATTTATCTCGCGCTGTTGAGCCGAACCATGTCACACTCTGCAGAAGTTTGAGGCGTACGCGCTGGAGACGTGCCTGCACGTGCCCGCCGGCCTGCTGGCCGACCAGGTGCGGCTGGTGGCACTGGGCAGAGGGTGCACTGGATGTGCATTTGCTCCTGTGCTCTGCTGGCAGCCAGCTGCGCGGCGCTGCAGCAAGCCCTTGTGCCTCACTCCCTATCTGCTTCCCTGCTCCCACGTTTTCACCCGAATTTTAGGCGGCGGCCGGTGAGGGCGAGGCTGCGGTTGACGAGGCTGAGGAGGCGGCCGCAGAGGCTGAGCTGGCGCAGCTGCGGGAGGCGATTTCTGCTGCGAAACACCAAGGTTGGTGGCCGGTTTGCATTTGGATTTTATTGGGTGGGTGCATGCCGAGGAAGCTGAGCTGGCGCAGCTGCGGGAGGCCATTTCGGCGGCCAAGCACCAGGGTGGGTGTGGTAGGGTGGGTGGCTTGGTTTGGTGGCATCTGTTTGCAACACGCGTGTTGGCTGGCTGGGTGGGCAGGTGGGTGATCTGATTGCCGTTTGCGGAAACCCTGTACCCTCATTTGCAGGACGCAAGCTGAAGGCAGACATCGCAGCCTATGACGCCGCGCTGGCCCGCTACGGCGTCAACCTGGCGGCGCTGCAGGTGCTTCGTCTGGCTTTCTTTGGCTTGCAGATTGGGTTTCAAAGTGACTTGAGTTGCTGCGTGGTTTCAAAGCTGGCGAGGCAACATGGGCCTGCGACGGCGGCGTTCTGCTGCTGTTTTCAGCGCCGCCTGTGCCTCATGATGTGGCATATGTTCTTGCCTGATGCTGCCAGCTAACTGACGGTTGCTGACGCTCACTCCACCCTAAACAAAAATTGCTTCTGCCTGCTTCCACAAACGCAGGCCATCCCCGCGGCGCTGGCGGGCAAGGAGAATGCAATGGCGGAGGACAGCCGGGCGCTGGTGGGCGGCGGCCTGGCTCTGGAGTCTTCCTCCGCCCAGGTGGGTGACAGCTGCGTTTCCATTCTTACACCTCTTGTGTGGTGGCCGGGCACTGGTGGGGGGGCGGCTCGGCTCTAGAGTCCTCGTCTGCCCAGGTGGGTGTGCAGCTGTGGCAGGGCAGGGACAACGTGTTGTTAACAAGGTTACAGCTGTGTCAACGGCTCCCTCCCCTCTCTTCCGTTTGTCCAGCTGGAGCAGCTGCGGCGGCAGAAGGCGGCCGGCGAGCGCGGCAGCGGCGGGGCGGGGCAGCGTGACGGTGAGGCCTGGCTGGCTGGCTTTGGGGGTTGGTCGGCAACAAAAGCATGCCTGCAGCAGCAAGTGCCAGTGCAGCGCACTTTCCAAACCGCATTGGCACCCACTGATGCTCTCACCCCTCAACTAACTTGCTTGCCTGCAGAGCTGGCGGCCGAGCAGGAGGTGCTGCGGCGGCAGACGGCTCACCATCATGCATTCACCATTCACCCCTCAGCTGCCTACCACCCTGCCCCTGCAGAGCTGGCAGCCGAAAAGGAGGTGCTGCGGCGGCAGGCGGCGGTGGTGGCGGCACCTGCCGACGACCTGCGCCGCCTGCAGGAGCGACTGGCGGCCTGAGCCGGTCCGGCGTTCTAAGGCACGGCGGCCCCTGAGCCCTTTCAGTTCAAACTGAGGTAGCTGGTGCCCTGAAGTGCTAGCTGGGATGCAGCTGGGGCCCTGGGGCGGCAGTGGCGCCTGCGAACTGACAGACGCTGCACGTTTGGTGGGGAGGGGGCGATGCCCAGCGCGTGGGACTCATTGCACCAGCTGCGGCAGCCGCCTTGGGTTCAGCTATACTACATGACCATTGACCTGCGCACAGCGCCTGTAACATCATTTGCTGACATTTGACAAAGCCAGCACATGCCCGCACATGCAAGCAAAACAACCTTGCTGCCACGCATGCCAATGCTTGAAAGCAACAGGTCCAGCAACAGGGCCAGAGTGGGGTGTCTCGCAGCAATGCCTGATGACTCACGTGTGCAACGGAAGCGGATTACAGAGCTAGGGGGAGGTAGGGTGCGGTCGTTTTGCAAGTAGAACAACATGGCATGCCATGAGCAGCCGCTGGGGCGGNCGTCAAGCAATGCAGCAGTGCAGGTCCCAAGGGGCGCGATAAGATAAGAGGGCAGGTGCAGGGGGCAGGGCAGCGGGAGAATTAAAGCGGCAAGCGGGCGGCAGCCATTGTGTGCCGCCCGCGGTGCTCCTGACGGGCGAGCAATGAAAGCAGCTGGAGCGGGGGAAAAGCAGCAGGGATAATCAAAGAGCGGGCCAGGGAAAAGGCGCATCTTCTTGTGCAGCACAGCGATTAGCTCTGCAGTTCCTGGTGGACAGCGGGCGGTGTGCGAGCCAGAGCTAGCGGCCGCGCAGCGAGGCAGCGCNATGCAATCGCTTGGGAGGCNTGCCAAGGCTGCACTGGGACTGGCGTGGNCTTGTGCCACCCGGTGGTGTGCGGCTTGTCCTGCTCGTGTCAGCATCACAGCAGGTCGGGCAGCTTGCCAGTCACCTGCAGTGCAGCGGAAGGGAGCGGCAGCTGGTTTTGGAACTGGTCCTGCGATGCAGAAGGAAGTACCGCACCAGCCGCCAATGCAACCAACAAACAATTTGAACGACCATCCCTTCTCCGAAGCCCACCTGGTGCACCACAGCGGAGATCTGTTTGAGACCGAACCACCACAACGCTGCGCTGCAAAACCTCCATAGAGAAAACAAATCCCTCGATAAATCAACCAACAAGCGCACCTGGTCCAGCAGTTCGGCAGGCGCGGGCCCCACCGCCATGACGCTGCGCTGCCCCCGCCCCTGCTCCTTGCTGAGTGTGGCGTAGGTGTGCGTGGGCAGGGCCAGGCCGCGCGCCGCCGCCTGGTGCTCCAGCATCTCACCCTGGCTGCCCACCGCCAGCACCTGCATTAAAAGAGCACAATGGCACTGGTTACTGGCATGGCACAACCAACGGTGTCTGTTTCAAGACAATGCATTGATCTCTAGGCTGCCCAGCACCTGTTGATAGGGTTTGGGGGAAGCAAAATAGCACTGTGAGAGGGAGCATGCCCTGCACTGGTTGGGACAGCATTTGGCCCTGGCTGCCCACCACCAGCACCTGCGTTAGAAGATGATACGCCTGTGCATGGATACCAGGCAGCATTGCCAAGCCGGATGCAAACCACCTCCCTCAGTACAGTAAGCACCTGCATGCGGTGGCCGCCCTCCTCCCAGGGCCGCAGGTTGGGGTCCCGCCGCTTGTGCTGCTTCTTGAACTGGCCCAGCACCACGCGGGCGGCCTGGGAGCAAGGAAGGGCAGGCTGGATAAGGTGAGGAAGATGGGTAAGTGCTGCTCTTGCTGCTCTTGAACCACCACACTGGTCACACAACTGCACAACTGCCCACCTGCTCCGCGAGCTCCTGCCGGCTCATCGGCATGTCGGCGCGCACCAGCGCTGTACTGCCATTCAATAAAAGGAAGATATTCCAACCAAACCAACCTGCTGAGCAAGCTCCTGCCGACTCATGGGCATGTCGGCGCGCACCAGCAGCGCGAGGCACAGCCCGCTGCCGCCGCCCCGCGCGCTGTCGGTGCGGGACACGCTGCGCGGCGTGGCGGCTGCACAGCAGGCGGGGTAGGGAGGGGAGGGGAGGGCGAGGGGGAGGGGGAGAGGAAGCAGGGTGAGAGGGAGCAGCAAAGCAAGCAAGCAAAGCAAGCCTAAAGGCTGAGAGCAAACTGGCCGACGGTTCCGCAGGGTACGAAGCAGTGCGAGGGCGCTGCGTTGCAGGGTGCAGGCAGGCGGCCTGCACACTGCCAAAACACAGCATCACCAAACCCTTTGCTATGTGGGGCTCAGCATAAAGCTGAGCATGTAAAGTGCCTCCCCCCGGCCGCAGCGGCGCACCGGGTGTGGACTCGTCGCTGTCGCTGCCGCTCCGCCGCCAACGGGGCGCTGCGGCGCTGCGGCCCCGGGTCTGGGCGCGGCCCAGCCTGTAGCCCACGAGGGCTCCCAGAGCCAGGGAGCTGCAGGCCGCAGCGGCCAGGGCCGCCGCGGAGTAGCCGCTGCTGGGTGCTGCTTCGGTCGCCATGACTGCCAGCCGCTAAATTAGGGTGTGCGAGTCTCGATGCCGGCGAACGAGGTGCGCAGGGGCAGGGAGCTCGCTGCGGCCGCGTGCCTGTCTGCAAGCGCGGCTGGCTGGCGTGCTGGGTGGGCTCACAGCAATGCACAGAGTGTCGGGGCTGCGCTCGGCMGGSGGATGCAYCCGCCCCYKGGCCCGCCGCCACATCAGATGTCGGCGGCTCGCCGCGATGCGGCCGCCGGGGGGGATGGTCCCATGGCGGGACACCTCGATGGGGGTAACATGTACTCAATTGCTTGTTTCCAGAGAATTAAGACAAGAACGGCAGCATTGAGACGAAAGCAGCATGCAAACGGACTCATGTGCAGTCTGGCTTGGCCCATATGCGAGGCAGCGGAAGGGCCTGCTGGGATGGAACACGAGCAGTGCCTGTCGAGGCACCAGCGCTGCCAACAGCAGCCCAGCCTTTCCACACCACACCAGTCCTGAGCATCCCAGCCCCGCACGGCAGAAGCTCGCCTGGCACATGATTGCCGCTATTCGGCCCGGGCATTGTGCTGCAAACAGGCATTGGGTGTGACACAGGGGCCTCAGCAGGTGCCCTGCGCAGGGAGCTAGGCACAGGCGCTAGCGATAGCAACGGCATAGAAAGAGCATCAGCAAGGTAAACTATTCACAGATCAAGTGCTGGAGTTGAGCTGCTGGAGGGGCAGCCCTGCCCTTACTGCCAGGCCACCGCTCTGCCCACCCGGCCACCGTCTGCGCTTGGCAGCGCACTGCCACCATGTCAGCATCAGGCATTGCCCAAGGGGGCTGCCTACGAGGTGGCTGGGGGTGGATCCTGCCTGGACATGTAAGAGCGAGGGGTGGGAAGGGAAGGGCTGGCAGCTGGCATCGATGCGGCGTTGCAGAGCGGCGCCAGAGGCGCTGGCGCTGCCGCCTTTGCGGCGCAGCATGCTACAGCTGTCTTGGCTCGATCCGAAAGTTACGGCTGTCTATGCTAGAGTGTATCTGGGAGCAGGCTGCCTCGCAGCGCGGCCCACACTGCACGCCGTGCGACCGCCGCTAAAGTCGCGGGCGCCATGGACCGCGTGGACCAGCTGCTCAACGAACTGCTCGACTCGAGCGACGATGAGCAGGTGAGCGGCTTGCTGGGCGCCGAGATCACTTCATTGCCAGGGCTTTAGCTGCTTGCAGTCCCTCACACCCCTCTGCCACACCCCGATCGCACCACAGGAGCCGCAGCGTGCCGCCGATGAGCCAGCGCCGGACCCACTTCCACAGCAGGTGCCGCCGCCGCCGCCGCCGCCGCCGCCGCCGCCGCCG
>JADXDR010000146.1:63462-76132 GCA_025026875.1 Chlorella ohadii
AGTGGTGCTGAGCTGTCCATCCTTCAGAGCGCCAACCGAGTGGTGGCGGCAGGTGCGGCCTGGAATTTTGTAGTTGTAGCAAAGCATGGTCGAAGCATGGTTGAACACACTTGTGCCAGCCTTGAAGGTCTCGTCGACGCACAGGACTGAGATCGTGCAGTCAGTATGCAGCCGAGCATGGTGAATGCATGATGCACGTGTGGGCTGCCTAGCTGCTGGTCGGGCTTGCGCTGTCGACAACTGTCGCTCGCTTAGTTCAACAACATCTGCTCTGTCAATGCAGACGGTGTGCACATCCTGAGTGGCGGCTACCGAAAATGCATGCGGCCGGTGCCCGTGCCACTCTCGGCAGCTGAAGGCAGCGCAGCCGGCGCGGGGCAGCAGCTGCCTGACGGCCCAGCAGCTGGCAACAGCGGGGTGGCGGCTTCGCTGCAGGAGTGGATGCAGCGAGGGACGGCGCTGGGCACTGAAGTGCTGTCCAAGGCAGCAGCGGGTGCAGCGGCGGCAGCGGCAGGTGCGGCGGCGGCCAGCAGTAGCAGGCGGCTCGGCACTGCTCCAGCCGGGCAGGGCAGCTGAGGCGAGCTGGGCTTGCCTGTGGCTGCACCTCGGTTGTTAAGTGCGTGATGCGCTTATCATGTCGCTGCACCTGTAAACGCCCATGTGGGCAAGGGCGGGGGAGGAGGGCGGAGACACACGGCGACTTGCGGGATAGTCGGCGCCAGCTGGCACCGACCATAGCGCAGGCGCAAGCTGCCGCACCTGCCGCTCACCAGGAACTGGCGATCAATGCTGTGTTGAGCTGCCCAGGGGCAAAGACGCCTGCAGAAAGGAGGGGCGGGAGCATGGCTGTCGGCACGCTGTGGTCGCGCTGACCTGGCGCAGCTGCAGAGCTCCCGCCTGCCACGCTGGCGGTGCCCAGATCGCCGGCGGGCGCTGCTGCAGCTGCAGCACACAAGTCAAGCTGACCAATGCTGCACTGAGCTGTCTAGAGGCAGAGAAGCCTGCAGAGAAGGGTGGCGGGGGCAAGGCTGTCGGCACGCTGTGGTCGCNGCTGAGCTGGCGGCGACTATACGCATGGTCGGTGCCAGCTGGTGCCGACCATAGCGCGGGTGGGGCCTGCTGCAGCTGCTGCACACATCCAACAGCCAACAGGCACTGGGCTGAGCTGCCCAGGGCGTGTAAACACATGTGTTCAAGTACTGCAATGAGCACAGCGCTGCTGCTGTCTTGCAAAGCCAAGGCAGCGTGCACAGAATTAGCTTGCGCTGCATCTGCGCTACGACGGTGGCTGACGGCATGCACACTAGACCGCAGCGACGGCGGCAGGCTGGCATCCCGTTTGCCTGCGCCACCAGTCTCCAACATGTTGTCACGGCGTCCTGCCCTCGCAGCGTTGCTGCTGGCCTGTGCAGCAGCAGCGCCCGCATTTGCACAGCCGCCGGGCAGCAATGCGGGCCTGCCGCCCTCCGCCACGCCCACCGGGCTGGCCGGGCAGAAGATAATCGATCGAAACAGTGCGTCCAAGGCGGTGCGGGGCGCGGGTTGGGTATCGCCGCCGCCGGCGGCGGCTGGGCATGCCGACGTGGCCGGCTGCCCACTAGCGTGCGCTGCCTGCTAGCTGCGCTGCCCCTTCATGTGTTCACCACCCATTTGTGGAACGGGGCAATGCAGCGCGCCTGCATCCCAGCTGCTCAAGCACGAGGGCTCCTCAATGAAGGTTCATATATGACATTCGCAGCGCCAACACCAGTGCCCGCCCAACTTCCCTTGCCCTGTGCAGTGCACGCGCTGATGGACCAGTTCAAGTACAGCGGTGTTGGCTTGGCCCGCCACACTGTGACTGTGATGTCGTGCCTTCACACTTCCCTGCCTACACTGCAGCACATGCGCTCATGGACCAGTTCAAGTACACTGCTGCCGACGCAAGCTGACAGCAGACTGTCACTTTGCTGCCTGCTCACACTGGCGTGGCCTCACACTTCCTTGCTCTGCTGCGCAGCGCACGCGCTCATGGACCAGTTCAAGTGGAGCGACGTCGACCTCATGACCTACCTGCTGAATGTGGAGTGCCTGGAGGGCGCATTCGACACGTGAGGGGGGGGATTGCAAACGGCACGTGTTCACCTACGTATAGGATGCATGGGGGGCCGGCGTGCATCCAGCGATGCCTGCTTGGCTGCACAGTGTGCTCTCTTTGCCGCGCTGCGCCATGCCTACCTCCATGGCGAAATTGTATAATTTCCTGCATCCTGAGGCAGGCATGGGTAGCAGGGGCTTAGGATTTGCTGAGTTGGCTCCCCAGCGTCTCGCGGGCCGATGGCTGCTTCAAACGGCCGGCAGCGGACGCTTTCCAGGTGCGCATGCGCCAACCCAGCAAGCCGCGCTGGCTACATTTCTTTGCTGCCTGCCTGGCACTGCGCTCACATAGGGCAGCAATCTGAATTGCTGCAGGTACGGCGCTTTCGGCCACAACATGCACCCCGACTTGTTTGCGGGCGGGCCGCCGCCCATCGGCGGGCGCAAGGCCAACCTGTCGGACCAGATCCAGCCCTGGGGGGAGGAGGTGGGTGGTCGTTCTTGGCGCATGCATTTGCCGGCTAGCCGTGACAAGCTTGAATGCTTTGCTCAGCCTTGGGTGGGGGAGGTGAGTTGTTTGAGCGTGTGCCAGTTGTGATGCATGAGGCGAGGAGGTCGGGACATTCAGTGCACACGCGCAGTGGCACACTTTCCAGTGCAAACTCGCAGTGCCAGGTCTGGGCTGCACGTGCCAGTCGTGCTGTCAGCCAAGAAGCATCCATCCACTGACTCAGATGATCTGCCGGAAACATCCGCGAGCGCAGGTGGCATGGGCGGAGGTGGGGCACGTGCGGCTCCTGAGGGAAGCGCTGGGCGCAGGTGTGTGCCTCTGCAGTGTGCGTGTTTCTTGGATGCGGCTGCATATGGGAAACAACGTTGATGCATTCACGGTGACAGCAGTAGTGGTTGGCCCAGTCTCTCAAGCCTGGCTGCCCGCCTTGATCCCCGCCCGCTGCAGCGGCGCAGCCCTGCCCGCTGATCGACGTTGATAAAGCGTTCGAGCAGGCAAGCACTTACCTGTGGTGGGACTGCCGCCACTACCTGCTCAGCACAGGAGGTGTTGCCACTGTTGCCCTGCTCTGCTATGCCCTGCTGTGCCACAGCTCTGAGGGGTGGTGTGGGGCGGTTTATCGCCAGCCTGGCGCAAGGCTGGCTGCCTCAGCAGAATCCATCATGCAGCCTGTTTGCCGCTGCCTAGCCAGCACGCACCATTGCTGCCACCAACCACCCCTGCAGTTCTTCAACGCTGCGTTTGGCAGGACCGGCACCAACTGGTGAGCTTGCATGGGGTGACTGACTGGTAAGCTTTGGTACGGGCATCACGACTTGCGTTGCACGCAGCTCTCGCGTCGGCATGATTCACTGCTGAACAACTTCTGCAGGGACCCCTACCGCAACGACCTCAACTTTGTGCTGTCCCTGTTCACTCTGGAGGAGGTGGGGGCCACCCTGAGTGCAGGAGCTGTGGGTGAGGGCCGCCTTGGCAACGTGACTTGAAAGCTTGCTGAACGGAGCCAGCCATAGCAGCTACTTTGCTGTCATGTGCCCTGCTTGTGCACTGGTCAAGCTCCCTTCGTTCATGTGCCTGCAGGCTTGGCGGCGCTGAACGGCAACCTGACTGTGGTGGCGATTGCTGCTGGCCTGGCCGGTTCTGCAAGTGGTGGCGCCTCTCGGCCTGCATGGGTGCCATCTGACAGCTTGCGGCAGCTGCACTCAAAAAACGGCCAGTTGTGTGCATGTGGGCGGGAGTGCTGCGCTGGCGCACTCCGCTGATTGTGCCCCTCCCACTGTTGCACACATCCACTGTCGCTGCCGCCCGCCTCCGCTGCAGACTACCAGTCAGCGGCCGACCGCTACATTCTGTGGGAGCGTCGGGACGAGATGGGTGAGGTTGGTTCTGAGCCACTTCAGGGCAGTCTGCGGCTTTCCCGCAACCTGCTCCCAGCCAACCCAACCCTCACCGCAGCGCGCTCTTGACCCTGCACACCCACGTTTGCAGTACCCGAATTTAACGTGACGGTGACTGAGTTCATGGACGCCCTGTCGGCGCTGCGCCAGGTGAGAGCCACCTGCACTCGTTCACCGTTGGCGGCAAACACACAGGCAGCTGCAACCAGAGACCCTTGACATGACGAGAGCAGCCCTGCGTCGTGACACAGCAAGCGGCCCTGCTTGGACCAGCTTCCGTGTCCCAAGTTGCAACCTGACATCAGCTGCACGTACCTGCCTTCTCCCGTACCCACCCCGCCCCCTGCGCAGCGCCTGACTGGCCCCGTGCTCATTAACCAGCCATTGTACTTCGCCGGAGGGCGCAGCATCGTGCCCACGGGTGCGATAGCAAGGCTGCCTGCGTGCTGCTATGTATTGACTACAACTCCCGAGCATTGCAGCCGCCACGGGTGCCTGCCTGCCTGCCTTCGGTGCCATGTGCTGTGATGTGCCATGCATATGCTGCCCGGGAAGTGCGCATTAGGGATGGTGCCTCAACCCCTGCTTTGTGCGCTGTGCCCTGCCGCCGCCCCGCAGACGGCAACGGCGTCACGCTGGCCCGCACGCCGCAGCAGGCAAGGCAGGGTGTTACATCGTGCATCGGCTTCCTGGCAGTGATTGAGGCAGCACCTTGTGCCCTGCCAGGCAGCCTTGCCTCGCGTCCACATGGCCCCTTTCTCCTCCGCTGCACCGCCCTACCAGTGCACGCACCACAACTGCCTCCAGCGCTGCCTTCCTTGCTTGCAGGTGCTGCACTTCCACACCCTGGGCTCCGCCAACGGCACCGGCGCTTTCTTCCCTGAGGGAGTGCGCGGCCGCATCAACCGGCCCGACCCGCTGCAAGCCCAGGTAATCACGTGGGTTTGTGGCCTTGAAACTGTTTGCATTGCGGTGCTGTCGGCTGTTGCTCCTGCTGCCAGTTTACTGCGGTGAGGTGTGGCTCAATAGCCAGCAAACACGGCATGGAGCTGGGCGGGCTGCTTGCAGCCCTGCCTGCTGTACATGTGCAGCCGCTTACCTGCTTCACCGCATGCGCCACTGCTCTCCTTTTAACTGTCCCCCTGCCTTTCACCTGCCGCCCCGGCCACTGTGTGCAGGTGCCTCCTGACCTGCTTGCCATGGCCAACCAGCCGTATGCCATCCGCCTGCGCAAGTGAGGGAATGCGCTCGGCCACACGGCCCGCCAGCGGAGTGCACAGCACAGCATACGCAGCACCGTCCTAGCAACAGCGGCAGGCGGCATGTGGCAGGCGGGGAAGCGGCTTGCCAAGTCAGCGTGCGGCTGGCTGCTGGCTTAGGCAGGCCCGCATCGGTGCAATTGACAAAGTACTGAGCAGTGGCCCGTGCAAAGCATGAATTGGTGCTTAATGAGCCACGCTTGCCCATGTGCATGCTGTGCTGCAGCCAAGCAGCAAGCACACCGCAGGTTGTGCTGCAAGTTGCAACTGGTCCGCGGGTCTTCGCTTGCACGGTGCTCCCCTGGTACATTTGCAGCATCACAGGGATGGTGGCTGCATGCAATGCCCTCCAGGTGCAACCGTCAACGCGACCTTCGCAGCAACGTGCAACACAGGCGCCAGGGTGGCCGCGTTGTGTAGCAGTGCCAGGCTCACCAGCCGTGCTGCCTGGGTGGCATGCACCCGGATTGCATGGTTGAAAAGGGCGCGACGAGAGTAAGTAACTGGACCACTGGTGCAGCGGGAGGGCCCTTCAACACCGGGTGTCAGCAAGGGGCGCCGGCATGCAGCGCGGTCGGCGGGGGCGGTGACACCCGGCTGCCGCTGGCCCTGCGGGGCAGAGCATCCCTGTGCGCACCTGTCTAGCTATTTCACAGCACCCACAACCCGTTGAGCACCCCAGGCCCGCCGCGCGGTGATGGCGTGCTTCAGGCGCCCCAGCGCCGCCCTGCAGCCATGCAGCGGCTCGGTGGGGCCCCCCTATGCCGCTCCCCGACCCGCCGGCAGCAGCGGTGGTGCAGCCAGGAGGTGGCGGGGCGGTGGCGTGGTGGCAGCGCACGGTGGCAGCGGCAGACGGAGGGCCGCGGCGGCTCAATGGCCGGTTGCAGGTGCGGCTTGCTAAAAATGGTTGCGTGTGCCAAACTCACTGGATGTCCGCTCGTTCCCTAGCTCATCCCTGCTCGTTTCCCTGCACCCTCTGTAGCTGTGCCTCACTGCGCGCACCACAACTGCACGAGCAGCAGCTGCTAGTGCCAGCAGCGGCAGCAGCGGCAGCAGCGGCGGCAGCAGCAGCGGCAGCAGCAAGCGTGGCGGCAGCAGCAAGCGTGGCGGCAACCCAGAAGCACGGTACAGGGGCGGCGGAAAACCCAGCCCGTGCCAGACGTGGATGCGGAGCAGCTGCTGCACAGCCTGGGCCTGGGCGGCACAGCCGAGCCAGCAGCGCTGCTGCGTAAGCTGCGCAAGCTGCCGGGCGTGCGGCAGCAGAGCGTGCTCGACAATGCAGCGGCAGTGGCAGCCCACCTGCTCAACCCAGCTGTGGGCCTGACGGCGCAGCAGGCAGGACAGCTGCTGGAGCGTTGCCCTTACCTGTTCAGCTGGCCGCCGGAGCAGCGGGCGGCGGTGCTGTTTGGCCAGCTGATGGCGGCTGGGCTGGCGGCGGCAGCGGCAGCACAGTGCTTTGTCAGGTACCCCACAGGTGCCAAGTCCACCACTTTTGCGCCTGGCCTTGCCGAGCTGGCGGCCATCCTGGCGCACAGCGAGGACAAGCAAGGCGGCCGGGGCAGGCGAGCGGAGGTGCCGACGGCGCAGCGCACGGTGGCGGCGCTGCTCAGCAGGATCCCCACTGCTGTGGCACTGGTGTGCAACACAGCCGGCTACCTGCAGCAGCGTGCAGCAGAGCTGCAGCAGGCGGGCTTCACGGCCGCAGATGTGGCAGCGCTGGCCTGGCGGCGGCCTGAGCTGCTTCACAGGGATGCTGCAGCCAAGGTGGCCAGCAAAGCTGCGGTGCTGCAGCAGGAGCTGGGCCTGCCAGCAGCACAGGTGGTCAGCTTGGTGGCCAAGCGCAGGCCGCAGTGGCTGACTTGTACCGTCAGCGCCATTTGGGAGCGAGCCGCAGCGCTGGTGGAGGTGAGGGTCTGGCGTCTTGCTGCACTTCCTAGCATGCGGCGAGCGTTCTTGCCTGTGCCCCTTGCACCTGCAAGGGGCTGTCAGGCTGGTGCCTGGCGCCTGGGATCGATTTGCATGTGTTCATTCTTGGTCAGCTGTTCGCCAAGGTGCCCGCCATATCATCACACGCATCACACGCCATTTGGGAGGGGCAGGAAGGCTAGCTGCTTGAACGGCTGCCCGCCCGCCCCAATCCCAGCCTCGCTTGCCGGCCAGCGATCCTCCACACAATTCGGCCTGACCCGAGGTTCGTTCCGTGCGCTGCTGCAAGCTCGATCGATGCCGCTGTGTGCCTCCCACCTGCCCTGCGCTGCGGGCGCCGCTGCGGCGCCGCCTCACCCAAGCCCTCTGCTGTCCATCGAAGGAGCCTAACCTAAGGGATACAGCCGCGCTATGGCGCAGCTAAACAGCCCTCGCGCCAGGGGTGGACCCAGCACGCACGGTGCGCCGCATCAGCGGCACACGCTGGCGATCCGCGGTAAGAAGCCGCCCACCCCAWTATCCAGCCGCCGCTGCTCGTGTCGCAGTGACCCGCCTGGGCGGNAAAAAGCGGTCTGAGGGGCTCGGCTCAGAGYGCCCAAGGATTGGTGTTTATCTTATCGGGAGGCTGATGGTGGTCTCTTTTGAGCCTGTGCCGGGCTCGGGCTGCTGGCCAAWCGGGGGCGAKGGGGCCGCACGTGCAGCACAGTGTGCTCACAGAATTCKCCCGACACTCGRCCTGCRGCCTAGCGGCGGGGMGGMCGCACRYAKCCCGTGCAGCCCAGCCCGGCAKTGTGCTGAAACTTTCTCAGGACGGTCACCCACTTTATCTCCCCTCTCTTTAGCTTGACWCAGCTCTGTGTCGCCCAGCAAGGCGGCTCANGGCACTGTGCTGAAACTTTCTCAGGACGGTCACCCACTTTATCTCCCCTCTCTTTAGCTTGACACAGCTCTGTGTCGCCCAGCAAGGCGGCTCAGGCTGCCCCCTGSTGSMGSYYGWASYCYKAKCGTKATGAACACTGCANGCCGGGAGTAAAANCCCTGGGCANGCAGGCTGTGTGAGCTGCTNGCTACTAATCAGTGGCATTTATCTCTCTCTACCCGCGATAGCCCCTCTCCTTCCTGCCCGCGTCAATGCAGGGCTTTGGCCGGGACGCTGCGGCNTGTCTTGCTGGCGAAAAATCTCTCCGTGCTCAGCTGCGACCCCGCCGTGTGGCAGCGCAACCTGTGCTGCATGGCTGCCTGCGGCGTGGCCGACCCCAAGGCAGCGCTGCGGCGGGCGCCCAACCTGCTGCACTTTGACTACGCCGCCGCCGGCTTCCTGCAGCGCCGCCTGCTGCTGCAGCGCTGCTTCCAGCTGACMGCGGCGCAGCTGTATGAGCAGCACCCTAGCTGCCTCAGTCAAATCTCTGTGGAGAGGCTGGTGCAGCGGCTGCAGTTTGCGGAGCACCGCGGCCAGGAGGGCAGCATGCAGTGTGTTGTGAAAGCCAAACAAGAAACATTCCTGGCAGCTGTNGGCGCCAGCCAGGCGGAGTGGGAGGCATGGGCGGCGGCCAGCCCGTCCGAAGCCTGCCCGCTGTATGGCTGGGCGCAGCAGGCGGCGGCAGATGAGGTGGCGCGGCTGGCGGCGGCGCTGCCACCTGAGCTGGCGCAGGGGGAGAAGCGGCCAAACAGATTCAAGCGGCGCAGCCAAGTGGCAGACTGAACCGACTGGCTGGATGATTTTTGATCATTGTGCTTGTTTGGACTGCTGTAGATTGCGCCCAAATTCAAAAGGACCCATAGACACAGCAAGCTGGAAGCTGTACGAGTGCCGCCACGCAGCACTGACAAGAAGGGGGGCAGGTGTGGGTGCTTCTTAGTCTGCACCCTGGCTGCAACACTGCCTGAGCAGCACATTTACACGTGCATGACAGACACTGCAGTCCGACTGTGGATCCTACATGTTGGACCAACAATCCCCAAAATCATGCCGGGTTTGGCTGCGCTGCCAAGCCGAGCGCTGCCAGGGATCCCGCCAGTTGTTGGCTCTTGTGTCATGCTGCAAACGCGGCGCTCTATCGTCTGTTGCCTGCTGCTGGCCGCGGGCTTTGGTCTGCGGCTGCTGGGTGGCTTGGCTCCCGTTGCTGCCGCTCTGGCTGATCCGCCTGCTGCTGCTCCGGCTGATCCGTCTGCTGCTGCTCCGGCTGCTCCTGCTGCTGCTGCGCCGCACGCCCGCCGTCTGCACTGGGCCGCCGCCAAAAGTGCAGGATGGTGAGGACTTCTTCATCTGCCTTGCGCTGCAGCGCGATTCGAGCCTCAAAGCCGGCTGCCTCCGTGAGCCGCATGAGCTCTGCAGCAGCGGGGGTTGCGTGCTGTTGATCTGTGCAAAGGATCTGCGGCGCAGCCGGCCTGACGGCGCGCCCAACAGCGAGCACCAGCTGAGCCAGTAGCCGCCGCCCAGGCAGCACGCATGTGTAGCCGCCTCTGCCCGCGTAGCGTTGCAACTGCCAAGCTGTGCGATGCTACATCACCCCCGCCACTCCAAGCATGCCAACGGCACCCACCACAGCTCACCCGGTGGATCGTTTTCGTGCACCGCCACCAGAAACGCCTCGCCCCGCGGCGACAGCAGGCGCGGCAGCAGCGGCAGCAATCGGTCGGTGACACGGCGGCCGCGCGCGCCGCCGGCCCACGCCGCTGCAATGCCGCCTCTGCTCACTTCCTCATCGGGGGTTGGTACGTAGGGCGGGTTGAACACCTGCAGGATGCGGTGTTGGATGAGAGGGGCGGTTTGTGGCGCAGCTGGGCAGGGCTGAATGGGCCGGAATGGGCTGAACGCAACAGGGATTGAGGAACGAGCAGAGTATGTGTGCCTGTTTGCTGGGCACACAGTTTGGCAGCTGGAGAACGGCTGCTCCATGCTCACCCGCCCCGGTCGACCTGCCGTGGCTGGCGCCGCCGCTTTATTTCCCGCATGAGAGCAGCATCACTAGTGCAAGGTCCAGTAGGCAGATCCATCAGCAACCCTGGGCTCACCAGCAAATCCACCTGCCCCTCGACAGCTGGCAGCAGTGCAGAGGCGAGGTCACACAGCAGTACATCCACTCGCTGCGCCACCTGCGGAGTGGGGCAGGGCAGCAGCAACATGCATGTGACACGGCAAAGCAGCCGCAAACGGCGCATGGGCAACCCGCATGGCGACCACCAGGTTGCACGCAGGTTACCATGCCATGGCAAGGTAAGGAAACTAAGGAAACAAGGAAGGAAAAGAAAGGAAGGAAATTCATAGCATGACGCATGGCATGCAGCATCATAGCATGCCATGGCAAGGCAAGGCAAGGCATGGCATGCCATGCAGCATCATGACATGGCATGACCGGGCCAGGCTAAGCAAAGCATGGCATCCAAAGGCGGCATGCAGCATGTGGCAGGGCACGACATGGCATGACGTGGCATGGCTAGGCATGGCATGGGGCATGGAAGCGGCATGCAGCATGGCATAGCATGACATTGCACGTCATGAAAGGCAGCATGCCGCTTGCTGTGCAGCATTTCATGCCACTCCTCAGCTCCCCCGCCCCGCCATCCGGCCCATTGCTGGCACAAAGCCGAGCATGCCACAGCTACGTCATCGTCAGCACCCCCTCTCAAGCCGTCCTCCGAGCAGATACCACAAAAACAGCGCCCCAAAACTTTGTTCACTTGCCTCGTGAGCGGCCAGCGTGGCGCGGGTGGCGGCAGCCGCCTGCGGGTTGATGTCGGTTGCCAGCAGCTGGGCTGCGATCCCCAGCTCCCGTAGCAGCAGCGCCAGCGAGCAGATGACATATCCCGAGCCGCAGCCCACTTCCAGGCACCTGTGAGGCAGGCTAATTAATTGAGTTTTCCAGTTAGGGCAGCCCGTAATTATGTAAACAACGTAGCCCGAGCCGCAGCCCACTTCCAGGCACCTGCGGGGCAGGCAGGGCGCCGGCGAGTGCAGCAGCATTGAGGCAGCAGTAAGCAGGCCAGCACGTGGGCAGCGCATGCACATCCATGTCCGCAAGTGTCAAGCAAAGAGCGTACGGCCATGCTCTCATCTCCCATGCAGCAGGACAGACAGCGCAGCAGCTGGCGGAAAGCACAGCTGCCCCTCGTGCAATGCCCAAGCAGGCATGCAAAGCAGCCGCATGGGCATGGCAGGTGGTGAGCGCGGCTTCATGCTTCCCAGGCAGCCGTGCGCCATGCAAAGCACTTCAGCAGCGCAGACGCAAGCAAACCCAAGCACGCCGGCCGCAGCTTCTCTGCAGCCCCTGTTGCGTCCGTAAGGGCCCCCGTGCTCCTCGGCTCACAGTCGGGGCGGACGCTCCCTCCATGCTTCCCGGTGAGCCACCAGCGCATCTACGAGTGCGAAGCTGTCCTGCACGGCAGCAGGCGCAGCAGCAGAGCAAGGGGGAGTGGGCAGTGGGCTGGCGGTTGGGAGCAGGCACTTGCGGCGATTAAGGCGCACGGCCGCGGCGCGTCCCGCGCCCGTGCGGCAGGTGCGTGGCGGCGGCGGAGCATCCGAGCGGCAATGCCACCCCCAGTGCCGAAGCTGCGGGGGCCTGCTGCGCACCTCTGCTGGCTCGTAGACGTCGCGGTGGAAGGTGGTCTTCTTGATGCTGGCAATCATGGCTGCCTTTGGCTTGCCCGGAGGGAAGCAGGCGGCGGCGGCGGTGGCGGCGGCAGCCCAGCAGCAGGCGTGCCGAGGGGTGAGGGCGCAATCCCAGCAGCTCAATATACCTCTCCCGTACTGTCAGAGGCTGCTGCGGCGGGCAGAAGGGCTCGCAGGAGGCGGGGCTGCTGGGCAGCCGCTCGCTGCCGCGCTGATCCCGCCGTCTGGCCTGCTCAATTTAATGTCGAATCCACCCGGGCTCGCAAGGACCGGCGTACATGCGCTGGCGAGATGCTCGCCACCCATGCAACGCGGGTCCAGCCTGGCGGCGCAAAAGCGGCCTCTAGCGGCCCCGGCATCAAGCTAGCAACAACCCATGAAACTTTGCAGCACATCGAGCAAGCGCAGCTCATCAGTGCACACAATGCAAGGACACACGCCTGTCCCCGCTTGAACACGCAGCCCCTGGACGTTCCCGCGCGCCTCGACACTCCTGGCATGCTGGGAGCATACGGCCCCATCAAATTGGCGCCGCCAGCGCCGCCTGCAAGCCCTACTGGGCCTCGTGCGGCCACCAGCGGCGCCCCCGGCGGCCTGGCGCCTGAGAACGTGGTACACGGCAAGCCCGCAGCCGAAAAAGTCTGCCAGGTGGGTCGCTCTGGAGCACCCAAGCGCGGGGGACTGTGTGCCCGCTGCTCGGGGCTGGCGGGGGCCTGTGCGGCGGCATGTGCTGTGCGGTTCGTGGTGCTGGGTGCGCCACGAGGCGCTAGAGCGCGCGGGGACCTCGCAACCCAGCCCCTTCTGCTCGCACCCCCCGCTTGCAGGTGTGTGGGCGGCTCCTGCAGGCGCTGGGCCTCACGGGCTACTACCTGGTGAGCAGGGCAGGCTGCTG
>JADXDR010000146.1:78806-119776 GCA_025026875.1 Chlorella ohadii
CTCCCTGCCGCCTGTCAAGGTGCAGAGGGTAATAATCCATGAGCGCCCTGGCTGGTCGCTCCCATCTGTGCGCAAGCGCGGGCCGGACAGCGACGGTAGCAGCGGGGGAAACGAGGCGGCAGCAGCAGCAGTGGTAGCGGAGCGGCGGGCACAGCCGCCGCCAGCCAGGCGGCGGGAGCTGGCTGCTGTGCGTGCTGCGCCTGCAGCTGTGCAGCACCGCCCGGTGACCCGCCAGCAGCGCTCGCCCCAAGCAGCCGAGGCAGCCGATGACGACCCCTTGGCTGTGCTGCTGGCGGCAGCAGCGGCAGAGGAGGAGGCAGAAGCTCGTAGAGGGGGCAGCGGAGAGGCAGCACCGCAGCGGCGCTCGCATCGCAAGGCAGCCCAACCGCCCAGCAAGGCGGCGGCGGCGCAGCACAAGCGCCCTGGCCTGCGGCAGCCGCAGCCGCAGCATGCAGCGCCGCTTGGGCTGCCCGCTGCTCCAGCGAGCGTGGGGCAGCAGCAGATGCAGCTGTCTGGTCTGCTTGGGCAGGCGGCATTTGGGCAGGCGGCTTATGGGCAGGCGGCGTTCGGGCAGGCCCAGGCCGCCCCACAGCCGCCGAGCGAGCAGAGCCTGCTGTTGCAGCTGCTGGCACAGCAGGCGCAGCAGGCACAGCAGGCACAGCCGGCACAGACACAGCAGGCAGCCCTGCTGGCCCTGCTCTCCCCTGGTGCGCCCGCCCCACCCACAGCGGACCAGCTGCTGCAGTTTGCGGCACAGGCAGGCGGCGATAGCTCCGCCCTGCTCGCAGCAGCGGCCTCTGCGATGGCGCGGGCCGCCCCCGCCCCCGCCGCACAGCCAGCGCAGCCGGCGCAGATGCTGCAAACGCTGCTGGCGGGGGTGCAGTCCTTTGGGCTGCCAGTTTCCAGCCGGGTCCCGCTGCTGTCAGGCATGGAGGCCCTTGGGGTGCCCCCTGCCAGGCTGGCAGAGTTGCTGGTTGCGCACCAGGCGTCCATGCAGCAGCAGCTTGCAGAGCGGGAGTGGGAGGCGCAGCAGCGGCTGCTCGCAGCTGTGGCGCAGCAGCAGGTGCTGGCTACTCTGGTGCGGGTGGCTCAGCAGCAGTCGGTGGCTGAGTTGGCGGCCAGTGCGGCTGGCCCGTCCGTGGCGAACCAAGGCCCAGCGCAGCTTGTCGCAGCCCTGGCAGGCCTGGGCGGCGCAGGCTCGCCCCTGCTGCAGCTGCCAGCTGGCATGCCCTCTGCCCCACCTGCACCATTCAGCCCCCAGCAGCCGCTCACGATCATCAAATCAGACAGCGGCAAGGACAGCTTGCAGCGCGTGCAGCTGGCGCAACAGGCAGTGCAGGAGCTGCTGCAGCAGGCAGGAGGCGTGCTGCCCGCTGCAAGCTAGCTCGCAGCTGCGGCTGAGGTGGCAGAGGCGGAGCCAGCCACCTTGCTGCCCGCTCGCCAAGGGCCTTCGGTGCCAACTGACTTTTGACTTTTGTCGTAGACCCTGACTGAAAATGTGCGAGCTGCAGGCTCCCGGGTTGCTCCCTTGCAAGCTTCCACTGCAGTTATGTGTTATCTGCTTCCTACACCTCAGCCCAGCCTGAATTTGTCCTTAGGTATCGTTGCTTGCTCCTCATGAACCGAGCTGCCACAGCTGGGCTATGCATAGACCGCATTTGGTGTCTGCTCCTGTTTTTCCTCCTTCCCCTGCCTCTCTCAAGCCTGCTACCACTGCCAGCACCCAAGCCCGTCTCTGCTTTGGCTAATGGCCCACTGCCTTGTACTATTGACAGGTGCAAAAATTTCCATCCAGCTGCACCCTCTCTTCACTCTTCATTGGGATGACCCCCATTACGTGCACGTCTCTCGACTCAAACGACTGCCTCAGCGCCAATGTATGGCAGTACCCAACGTCCCTCACTGGTCATTGTCCTCCCGACCTCCTGTACCAAACGATCATGTGTCCTCCAGCCATCCATCTGGCTTTTCAACGACTGCATTTACATCTGATGGGTGCCCAGTGGCCTAACTTAGTTGAAATCAAGTTGAAAAGCTCGCTCACCAGCAGAGTTGCAGATGTAACAGCTTGCGTTGACTCAACTGAGTGCGCGGACTTATGCAGCAATTCGACCTCGCTTTCCAATTGATTTGCAACCTGCAGCATGCAGCAAGCAAGGTGGCAAATGGAGCATTTTACAACTGGCAATAACCTGGCATTCTAGCTGAAATCTGTGTGTTGCCCTATTGGGAATGGGCTGCCGAGCCTGGCACCAGGAGCGCTGACCGGGCGGGCGGTGAGGAGGCTGTGTGCACAGATCTGGCGCCTCTCAGCTCATCAGCCGCCCTCTCGGCAGCATGGGCGCCCCATTGAGCGCCAGTGGAGGCTGGGTTTGCGCCCCACGCTGAGGTGACGCTGGTGGTGCGATTCGGACGCCGCTGGGCAGCTATGCAGGAGAAACCTGCTCAGCAGAGAGAGCCTGGACTCTCTGCCTCTGCTGGGAGGCTGCAGCACCTGCCAACCCCGCCGCTGCTGGCTGCCGCCGCTTGCCACAGCTGCAGGCATGGCGCCTGGTGGCAGCAGGGCGAGGATGAGCAACAGCGCTGCTCCCACTGCGGCAGCAGCCACACATCAGGCCTTTGGAGGCGCCACCCCACCACCAGGCAGCAGCTCTGTAACGCCTGCGGCATGTATGCATCAGGGCATGGTGGCGAGCTGCCTCCCGACAGCGTGCTGCAGCAACGCACTGCTCAGCCGGGGCGGACTGGAAAGCAGGAGGATATAGCGCAGCGACGCTGCCTGCAGTGTGGCTCGGCCAGCCCTGGCAAGGGTGCGAACTGGCACCGGCACCCGGCCACCGGCGAGGAGTGGCTSKGTNCGCCNTTGCTACAAGAAGATTTCCAGGAGGCAGGCAAATGAGGAGGGACAGCAGCAGCAGGGTGACGAGGAGAAGCGCTGCTCCCACTGTGGCAGCAGGCGCACCACGGGCACCTCGAGGAGGCACCCCACCAGCGGGCAGCGGCTGTGCAATGCCTGCGGCGGGTATGCAGACAAGCATGGTGGCCAGCTGCCTCCGGGCAGCGTGCTGCAGCGCCGCCCTGCTCAGCCGCGGTGGCTAGGAACGCAGGAGGAGATGGCGCAGCGGCGCTGCCTGCAGTGCGGCTCGGACAGCGCAGGCGCTAACAGGCGAGCACGGTGGTTCCGTCACCCAGCCACCGGCCAGGAGTGGCTGTGCACGCCCTGCTACAACCGCACCAATTATCTCCTAAAAAAGCAGCGGCAGCAGGAGAAGACACAGAGTGCAGCGGCAGCAGGAGAAGACACAGAGTGCAGCGCAGCAGCTGGGGCCAAGCGGCAGCGAGCAAGGTCCGGAGGAAGGCGAGCAGGCACCACCGTCATCACAGCGGAAACGCTCACGGGGGCAGATGGAGCAGACAGGGCCGGAAGGCCGCAGCTATGCAGCTGAGAAGCAAGCCAGTGGCAGCCAGCAGCCAGCTGGCAGCAGCAGTGGGGCAGCAGCAGGGCAGCAGGGGCCAACGCAGCAGCAGCAGCAGCAAGCTGGCTCCCCCAATGGCACCGGCCCGCAGCCAAGCGACGGCAGCGCCGCAAGCAGGCGCAGCCCCAGCACCTGCCACCTGAACAGAAGCAGCAGCAGCAGCAGCGAGAGCCATCGCTGGCACCCACAGTGCGGGTTGAGGGTGCAGCTGAGCCAAGTGGCAGCGAGCAGCCTGCTGCGGCCTGCTTGGGTGGCGCACTGATTGCGGCAGGGCAGGCAGCGGCGACAGCAGGCACAACGGCTGCAGCTGCTGCTGGCACAGCCTCTAGCAATGAGGCGGCAGTGCAGCTGCAGCAGCAGGCAACCCAGCTTGCAGACGCGCCGCCTCTACCCTTGGCGCAGGCAGCGGTAGAGCCCGATCTGATCGCTTTGCTGCTGCAGTCGATGGAGGTGGCGGCGGCGGCAGCCTCTGGCCTAACTCCAGAGCTGGTGGCGGCCTTTGCTGCTCTGCCACCAACAGATGCACGGCGGGTGAGTGGCTTGCTTGGGGGCTGGTTTGGGGTTCTCATTTCCCTGCACCCAGCTATGACCCTGCAGCAGCGCGTTTGTTGTGCAGCGGCTGGTGAACAAAATCTGACGCGCGCTGCTCCCGTGTGCTGCTCCACTTTCAACACTGCAGGAGGCTTTCTTGAGGTGCCTGCTGCAGCGCAACCAGTTCAGCGCAGCGGCGGCCTTCATGACAAGTGCGCTGCAAGGGGCGGGCCGCTCGGTGCCGGCGGCAGGCTGAGCGAGACCGTGATGGCATGCCGCAGGAGGGACGGGCGGTTAGAGGGCGGCAGGATCTGTGTCTGCCGGTGGTCAGCGCACACTATGTGCTTTGTCGATGCGTGGTGTGTAATGCTTTTAAGATGTTTGTTTGCAACACGAGATTGTTGCCCTTGCACAACCTTGTAACTTGCACAGTGCAAGTGCTAAATGCTGCCGCCAAGCAGGCAGGGTGGCCAGCGATGCAGCTTGAGTCTATACGTATGTCGTATACGTACATGTGTTGGTGTTCTGCAATCAGCAGTGCACTGGAGGTGGAACGGCAGAAGGTGTGCCATGCCGTGAACTGCGTTAGGTGGCCCTAACGGCTGCGTTAGGCGGGGCTAACGAGCGCCTGCTGCACTCCAGCTGCCGCTGCCGCAGCATCAGCACACTTCCTGCCATGCTGTACGCTGCGTTAGGGGGCCCTAACGGCTGCGTTMGGCGGGGCTAACGAGCGTYTGCAGCACGCCAGCTGCCGCTGCTGCCGCTGACGCAGCATCAGCACACTTCCTGCCATGCTGTGTGCTGCGTAAGGGGGCCCTAACGGCTGCGTTAGGCGGGGCTAGCGCTTGCTGATGGACTCCAGCTGCACAGCGCTGCTCCAGAGCGGCAGCGGCAGAGAATGCCCATTCCGACACACAGAATGCCCATTCTGCGCCAAGCCCACCTGCCGGCAGAATCGTGCACACACAGCGTGAGTGCCACAGCAGCCGAGAACGGCCGTTCCCGCAACCAGAATGCCCGTTCCAACACACAGAATGCCCATTCTCCGGCCGGCCCACCTGTGGGCAGCAGGGCGCAGCGCTGCTCCAGAGCGGCAGCGGCCGAGAATGCCCATTCCAACACACAGAATGCCCATTCTGCGCCAAGCCCACCGCAGCGGCAGTGAATGGAGGCAGCATGTCAGAGGCTTACAAGTTGTTGCGGATGCAGCAGCAACGGCCGCGACGAGGCAGCACAGCGGCGTTGGCAGCAACAGGCCTGGGCTGGCCGGTGAGCTGCAGTCGACTCTTAGAGCGTGGGCAGTGTTGCCAGCAGGTCAAATGGGCGCCCTGACAGCAGTCCAAGGCACAGTCTGGCTCGTGGGCGGCGCCTGCCGGCCCCAGGGTGCTAGATCTGCTGATGCATTGCCTGCTGGTGAGCTGGCCCCCAGGGGCTCGCTTCCTGCCTGATGGGCTGCGCTCGCTTGCTTTCTACGGCTAGCCGCCAGCCTGACTAGGTAGGTGACTAGGTAGCTGATCACAACAGCTGGAGGGTGGTGGGCCGGCCTATAGTGCACTGGGACTGGCCGCCGCCAGCGGGGCCGCTCAGCACCCGGCGCTCGCAATAACTTGCCATTTTCCCTCTGCCCGTGCCCACTGCTCGCTCAGGCTGGAGTTACAGAGCACGATACATTGTACAGCAGACAAATGTGGGAGAGGTCTGAGTTGAAGGGGGGCGCACAGTTGCGGGCGCCGCTGCCGACTGTGTGTGCCGCCCGCCGCTCGCGGGCCGGTGCAACCGCAGCGGCGGGCACTTGCTGGAGTTGCTCAGCCTGTGGTCTCCTTCTGCTGCTCACACTGTCAAACTGCAGCAGGGACAGGAGGAGAAGTGCAGCTATGAGGTGATGCACTGGGAAGTGGGGCATGGCCGCCAGCTGGCGGCGTCCATGCACCGCCGCCGCCGCCGCGGGAGCCGCCCGCACCTGCCGTCTGACCAGACATAAACAAACAAAACGCGTCACGTTTACTAACCACACCAGAGCGCCCTGCTGCATATTCCATGCTTCCCCTTTCTCTCAAGCTCCGCTTGCACCTCTTGAGGCCGCTTGCTCACACGGTACCGCTTATGCAGCAGCAGCAAAGCATTCAAAACGAGCATTGAGAAGGAGCACACAAAGGAGACGGATAGATGTGCAGTGGAGGCGGCACCCCTGTTGGCTACACTAGCTTCTGCCAGTGCTGCTGCCACTGCCGCCGCCACTGCTGCTGATCACTTGGAGACCTGACGCATTGCGTGGGCAGCCCTGCTAGCTGCCCTAGCTGCTGCTACCACCGCTGGCGCTGGCGCCAATCACTCGGCGCTGCCGCTGGGCTCGGTGCCGCTGGCGGTCTTCTTCTTCTTGCTGCCGCTGGTGCTGGCACCCTCAGCGTCGTGGGCGCGCTTCTGCGCGCTGTCGCCCACGCTGCCGCCGGCACCAGCGGTGCCCTGCTTCTTGCTGCCGCCACCCTTGCTGCCGCTGCCAGCGGTGCCCTTCTTCTTACTGCCGCCGCCAGCTGCGCCCTGCTTCTTGCTGCCGCCGGCCTTGCCGCCGCCGCCAGCTGCGCCCTTCTTCTTGCTGCCGCCGCCCTTGCCGCCGCCAGCAGCGCCCTTCTTCTTGCTGCCGCCGCCCTTGCCGCCGGTGGTGGCGGGGTTGGCGCCGGCGCCGCCCTGGCCGCGCTGCAGCACCCCCCCCTGCTCCACCAGTTGCTCCGCCAGCCAGTACAGGGCAGCGCTCGGCTTGGTGGCCTTGGGCGCCGTGCTGTGGTCCTTCTTGTTGAACAGCGGGGCCGCCTGCTTCCAGCTGGGCACCACTCCCATGCTGACCAGCACCACTATGGCAGCTGTGCCAGGGTCGCTGCGCTTGCCGCCCTTGCGCTGCATGAAGGATGTGAAGGTGGCTGGCGGCACCAGCGCTGCCGCCTGCTCCACCGCCCGCTGCGCCTGCTGCATGGTGGCGCGGTTGCAGGCCACCAGCTGGGCTGCCTTGCTGCACACCGCCTCCACCAAATCCTCCAGTCAGCCCAGCAGCGCCTCCGCCTCTGCCTCGTGGTTGGCTGCTGCTGCCTCAGGCACCGTGCCGTACTGCCGCAGCGCCACTGCCTCGGGCGACATGTCCGCAGCTGGCACCATTGCCTGCCGCAGCCAGGACAGCATGCTGCGGGCGTTCCGGAAGACAGAGTGGCTGTTGGACTTGGGGATCAGCCGGGTCGCCGCTTTGATGTAGCCACTGCCGGGGTTCTTCAGGAAGGCCGCCAGCGCTGTGGCCGCAATGTTGGCCGCCTGCAGCTTGTCGTCGGTGCGCTGCAGGAAGGCCTCGGGCGCTGACTCCATGGCATCGCTGAAGCGATCTGCCACTTCTGGCTCCGCGTGCTGCTCCAGCAGCCGCAGCGCATCTGTCAGCAGCTGGCTGTTGCGCCGCACAGTGGCTGCCAGCTGCGCCTCCTCCAGCGTCATAGCGCCCTCCACCGCCAGCAGCTGGTCACTCAGCCAGCTTTTGCTGGCCAGGGTGGCCAGAGAGCCGCTGCGAGCGCCGAACAACTCGCAAGCCATGTTAGTGCCCACGCCGCCCACCATGCACACCACTGCTGCTGCCACGGTGGCGGGTGCCAGGTTGCCAGTGGCTGCGCTGTCCGGCACCTGCAGTGCCTCTGCCGCTGCCTGGATGCGCTGCGCCGCCTCAGCCGTGATNGCCCGCCTCTGCCAGCTTGTCAGGCNTGGGCCAGCAGCTGCGCCATCANGCCCCGCCAGCTCGCTCTTGAAGGCAGCCGTGCGCTGCGCCAAATCCGCCTGCCAGGCCGCCTCCACCGCCGCCCGCGCCTTGCTGCTGGGGCTGGCCAGCACCCGCTCCGCCAGCTGCTCCACCTCATCCGCCTCCAGCAGCGGCATGGGCAGCGCGGTGCGCGCCTTGCCCTCAGCATCACGGTAGGGGCCGCTGCTGGTCACCAGCTGCAGCCGCATGCAGCGCATGTTGGCGTCGCCTTGGGGTAGCCAGGGTGGGGGCCCTTCATGAAGGTCAGGATCGCCTCCAGCTGCACGGGCAGGGTGGGGGTGCAGGGCCAATCGGTCATAGAGCCGCAGACGGGCAGGCAAAGTTTGGTCCTTGTTGCGCAGATTTGGGCCGTATTGCAGCAGCCAACAAGCCAGGCGTGCCTGCCAGTCAAGTCCCCCTGTGCATCTGCTCAGGTGTGTGCAACAGCTGACCACCAAGCCAGCTGCAGGACTGGCAGCAGCCAGCTCATTCTCAACCCTGCAAGACTCAGCAAGCTTGTCCAAGTAAAGAACTGCACTTCTGGCACTCACCACTGCAGGGCCCTGCCCATCGTCCAGCATGCCCAGCCACTTGGCGCCGTTCTCGCGCACGGCGCGCTGCGACAGCTCCCACAGGTTGGCGTAGCCCACTCCTGCGGTTGGGCAAGGGAGCAGCGTGCACAGCAATCAGCCAGGGAGCAGAGTAGGCGCAAGCTGCAAGCTGCATATTGCGACCTGTAAACCTGAGGTCACCTCAGCACACTGCTGCAACCGCAACACGCAACAGCTGCTGCCGCACGTGAAAAGGCTTGAGGCAAGCAGCGCGCAGCTCTGCAGCAGACAGACTGCTGCAGTAACCGACTGGCGCACCCTGCCCACCTGTCACGGGGCGGCCGTAGTCGCCGGGGGCCAGGGAGCGCATGGTCAGGCCAAACATGTAGGCCAGGCGGGGCCGCAGCTGCTCGACGTTGGTGGGCGGCGCCATCCAGTCCACGAGCTTCAGGCTGGCGATGAGGGCGGGGATGTCCAGCATCTGGATGATGCGGCGGCTGCAGCAGGCGAGGGCGAGGGAAGATGGGGAGGCACAGTTGGGGTATGGCAGAAAGCGCTCGGCTGCCACAAATGCTTTGCTGCCAAACAGCTATTCAACCCCCCTGCTGCAAAGCTTACGTGCATTCCTGTAGCCACCTGCGCATTGCAGCGGCTGGCAGCAGCAGCTGCACATGCAACCACCTCGCCGTGAACCCGCCCGCCCTCCCGCTCACCCCTTGCCGTCCTTGCGCACGCGCACCATCGGCACCTCCAGGTTCAGCGTGACAAACACCTCCACCATCGGCAGCGCGCCGTCCGAGTCGCGCTCCACCCACATGCAGATGTTGCCCAGGCTGCAGGTGGGAGGGCGGGAAGGGAGGCGGGGGCGGGGCGCCGTGGGTGCTGGGTGCAAGTTCGGTGGGTGGTGGCGCAAGGCAGCGGCGGCACGGCAGCAGCGGCACAGCACCGCCAGTCAGCTGCGCAGCGACAGCCCCACCGTCCCGAGCCCAGCCCGCTTGCCTGGCCTCCAGGATGCCGCGGAAGTGCTGCTCCGGCTCGCAGTCGTCGCAGGTGACGCCATTCTGCTGCAGGCGGGCCATGCAGCGGCGGGCGGCGGTGCCGCGCACGGGGTCGCGGCTGGTGCCCACGTGGCTGCGGCCCTGGTCGGCCTTCTTGTCGTTGGGGGAGGGTCCCTCCATCAGCACCTGCAGCAGGTGCGGTGGGGAGAGGGGCAAAGGTGAGTGGATGAAGGGCGAGGGCAAATGTGGCGGGAAGGCAGCAAACGCAACGCAACCCGCGCGCCTCCCGCCATGGATGCCCCTGCCCTCCCTGACCCACGCCCACATGCCAGCCCTCGCCCCTGCCTCACCAGCACGTGCCCGCCCTTCTTCTTCAGGGTGGCGTCCCAGTCTTGGATCAGCTCCTCGCAGCCCGACAGGTTTTGCACGTAGGCGTGCGCCACCGCCATGACGCTGCCGGCCGGCTGCTTCTTCAGCAGGGCTTTGAAGTCAGCGACGGTGTGCCAGAAGGAGGCGAGCACGCCGCCGGAGCCGGGGTTGCCCATCTGCGGCGGGGCGAGGAGGCGGCGGGGAGTCCATGAGGGAGCGAGAGGGTTGCAGGCGGTGGAATCGGGAGCAGCGGGAGGAGCGGCGGCGGCGGCGGCGGCGGTGGCGGCTGCTGCAGGTGGAGCTGAGGCTTGGCTTGGCAGGCTGCAGGCATGGCCTGAGCGTGGGCAGGATCGGCAGGAGTCAGGCTGGCGTCCGGCTAGCAGTCAAAGGCGCACCTTGGCGGGCTGCTGCCGGCTAGGGGCCGGCCCCTTGCTGATCCAGGGGTGCTAGCACTGGCTGAGAGACACCTGGGCGCCTAAGGGGCTCGCTCCCTGCTGCCTACTGGGCCGGCTGCGCTCGCTGGCTACCTACGGCTAGCCGCCAGCCTGCCCAACTATGTAGAGGAGTGGATCACACCGCCTGGAGGGTGGAAGGTGGCCTGAAATGCGCATGGGAGGGGCCGCCGCCAGCGGGGCCGCTCAGCACCCAGCGCTCGCATCCAGCCTGCCCCATATCCCTCTGCCCGTGCCCACTTCTCGCTCAGGCTGGAGTTACACAGCACGAGACATTGTACAGCAGACGAGCTTGGGAGAGATCTGAGCTGAAAGGGGGCCACGCAGCTGCGGGCGCTGCTGGCGACGTGTCGCGCCGCTCGCGGGCGGGGGCAGCTGCGCCGGTGACGCTGCTGGAACTGCTGAGCCTGCCGTCTCCTTCTGCAACTCACACTGTCAAACTGCAACAAGGGCAGGAGAAGAGTGCGGCTGTGAGGTGATATGCACTGGGGAGTGGGCAAGGCATGGTCGCCAGCTGGCGCCGCCCATGCACCGCCGCCGCCGCCGCCACGGTAAGCTGCACTTGCCGTCCAAACAAACAAAAACAACCGACCCCCAGCCTCGCACTCCTCAAACTCCCATCGCGTCTCCTTGGGTGACCGCCCCCGCATGCGTGCGCAGTAGTCGGCATCCCCCGCCGGCCGCTCCTTGCGCATGTTGCTGGCCAGCATGCTGCAAAGCAGGGTGGAGGGCGGAGGGATTGGCAGCCTGTTGCCAGTCGCTGCTGCCCATCGCAGCGCTCAGTTGTGGCCACCACAATGAAATGAAACAAATAAAAAGGGAAGAGAGCTGATCGTCCGTGCCGCGTTGGCAAGCAAGGGGCGACCGCCGGCCGCCGCTGGTACATCCTGCCGCAAACATGCCGCAGCCGGTTCAATCATCCCCCTGGCGGACTCCCAAACACAGTCCCTGTATCTGTCGCACCTGCGCAGGCTGAGCGCCACCTTGTTGATGGTGAGCGCCGGGCTCCAGCCGCCGTTGTGCCCGTCGTAGCTGCAGGGCATGAATGAAGCAGAGGCCGGTTTAGAACAGCTGTCACTGCTAGAGCTCTGGTGCAAGTGCTCCACCCACTCAGCGTAGCGCAGCGCAGCAGATGTGCTTGGCGTAAGCATGCCACAACGCAGGCACACACACGCATGGAACTTGCAACCAGGCTGCACCGCAAGCGCTTGCAAGCGCGCATGGCAACTGCGCAACGCAACGCACACGGTTGCAAGCACGCATGGCAATTGCACGGCGCCAGCGGCAAACCGGCATTGATGACAACAAACCCAGGCTCACAGGATGTCCAGGCAGATGTGGCCGTTGGAGTAGATGTGGGGGTGCACCGGCGAGGGCGGAACAAACGTGACCTGCAATCAAGGGCGGCAGTTGCAAGCGCTGTTATTGGTGAAATGCGAGGAATGCAGCGCACAGTCGGAGTGCACCGGCGAGGGCGGCACAAACGTGACCTGCGGCGCAATCCAGGGCAGCAGTTTCCAGCGCTGTTGTCACATGCAGGAGGAATGCAGGGCACAGTCGGAGTGCGGCGGCGAGGGCGGCACAAAGGTGGCCTGTGGCGCAATTAGCAGCCAGCAGAGGTCGGTGGCACAAGTGTGATACGCAGCAAGCCGCGCTGGGCCTCACCGCTGGTGGCTGTACCACTCGCGCACCTTTGCATAATGCAGCACGACAAGGGCATCAAGGTAACTCAAGGACATTCAAGCGGCAGCAAATAAGCCCACATCTGGCGGTTCAAGCGGGTGCCGATTCCACTGCAATGAGTGCAAGGCACATTCCCAACAGAAGATGCGCCTCACCTCTGGCGGTTCAAGCGGGTACCGCTCCGAGAACACGATCCGCAGGTGGAAGGTGTCGCCTGCATGTTGAAGAGGGGGAGTGGTTCCGAAAAAGTCAAGTCAGGATCAATTGTAGATGCAAGTGGCTCCGCAGACACGATCCACAGGTGGAAGGTGTTGCCTGCACCATCGAAAGAAGAAGTCAAAGAGGCGGTGTTGCAGGGTTGAAACTGCCAGACCAAATCGCACATGCGGGAGGCGGTGCAGGAGAGCAGACAACCACCAGCAACATGCAGCTGCTAACCACGGCAGCACCAAGGCCAGTTGGCAGCCTGCTGGCCCGCAGGCGAGCGACAGCGATCAACTGATGGCTTTTTGCCAAACGAACAGCAGCTGCGCACAAACTGAGTACAACTGCGGCTGGCAGGGGCTCTCCGGCCCCTGCAGCTCATTGTCTCATGCCAGTTTCCACCCACTGGCGCCAGCCACCGCAGCTCCGCACCCACCTAGGTACAGCTGCGGCTGGCAGGGGCTCTCCGGCCCCTGCAGCTCAATTATCCAGGCCCGCAGATCGTCATACTGCACCAAGCGGCAGCCATCGGGCGGGTGCTGCAGCCAGTCTCGCAGCTCGCTCTGCGGCGGGGTGGAGCACGTGGGTGCAGGCGGGAAGGACGGTTGGTTGGCTGCGGGCGGCGGGATGGAGGGTCGAGAAGGCAGCGAGGCAGGAGGGGAGCCAAAGAGCGGAGGTTCCTTTCAAGCCAGCCGAGGGGCGGTACGAGGACGGCTCGGCAGCAGGGGTGGGGGCGGCTGCTCGGGTGGGGAGCACAAGCAGCCAACACCATGTTGTGTCTGCAGCACATTCACTGCCAAAAGCCGCGCACTGAACATGGCTGCGCCTAAAAGCTTGAAGCTTGAGACGGCAGCAACGGCGGTGGCACCGCCCAGCGGCAGGGCTCCCTCCGAGCGGGCTGCGGCCCTGATCCCCGGCTCAAACGCCCCCTGGCAGCCAGCTTGCCTGTATACGCCGCTGCGCCACTGCGCTGGGCGCTCTACTGCCGCTGGCCATCCGTCCCCGCTGCCTGCGCCCTCCGTCCGCCCCGCCGCTGCCCTGACGATGTGTTCAGCGGCTGCACTGTCTCCTGCCGGCGCTGCAAGCCCCCAAGCCACCAGGTCGCACGGCTGACTGTCGCCTGGCCTCCTGTCTACGGGCTTCTGAGGGCACAAGGCGGCAGGCGGAGTCGGCAGGACGCGTACAATCCCCCGATCGCCGCCAGCCAGCGCACTTGCATGTGCTGCGCGGGCGGCGGCAGGGCGGCAGCGGCGGCACGAGATGCTCATGTGAACACCCTTTGCTCGCCGTCCAATTGACCAATTGACCAAGTTTACACGCTCGCTCGATTCATCCTGTTCATTGGAGCCTGTATGAGCAGTGCTGTAGGCCTGCCAGATGGCCATTGGAGCATAAATGCACGGTAGCTCGGCCGCACCGACTGCGGCATGCACCGCCGGCGGTGCCCTTCAGTCGAAGCATGCTCAGGGCTGGATGTCTTCTGCATGGTTTTGCACAGATCCAAGGAAGCTGCACATGTCACCACAACCCTGCATCAGCTCACAGCCCAATCCTTTGCTGCCGCTCATGCCCCGAACCGATCTGGCGCCCGTGCCGCTGCCGCCGCTATGCGCCGGCGCCGTCAGAGGCCTAAGCCGCCCAGCAGCAGTTCGCAATCGGACACTTGCGATCAATCTTGCTGACTTGTTGGCGTCTAGTCAAAGGGCTGCAGCTGCCGCCGAGAGCGAATCCTCCAAGAGGCAAGAGCGCTTTGCCTGTGCGCGTGTCGGGGCGGGCTTGCAGCCTTCCCAGCCAGTCTAGAGGGCACGAGGAGACGATAAAGCTCGCGGCAGTCCGGGTTTGCCAGCGCCAGCAGCTGCCGCCCCTGCCGCCGTTGCACCCGCCGCCATCCTGCACGCTCTCTGACCCCTTGCTCAATTTTGCGCGCTTGCGGCTGCCATCGCACCCACGCCTCCTTTACATGCGATCCTTGCACCCAGCCAGGCCACCATTCAAGCACCCAGTCCCAGCCGCCGTAAAAATCTAGCGACAAACAACCATGCTGCGCCTTTTGCACCAGTACATCCGCCGACTTCCGCCAACCTTTCCTGCCCTTGCAGACGCCTCGTTGCACGCTGCAACGAAGTTTGAACCGGACAACTGCACTGGCAGATCAGGCAACCACCACTTGTTGGTTCCCCCTGCTTTTGCAGAACCACAATGAAGTTCGAGCTGGACGACGACACCGTGCTGCGCCTTGTTCAGCAGTTCATCTCAGCAATGCTTCCCTGTCCTGCCCTTGCAGAAGCCTCGTCGTGCTCAGTCATGAAGTTCGAGCTGGACGACGACACCGTGCTGCGCCTGTCGGGCGTGGCCACCGCCGCCTACAGCGCCACGCTGCTGGTGGTGCCCCGCACCTCCCACGACATCTTCTATGTGGCGCAGGTGAGCTGCAGCTGCCTGCCAGTAGGAGGGAGAGAAGGGAGGAGCATGGGCGCGATTCGCTTTGCTTCGTATGCTCCTTGCTGCTGCGGAATGGGCTGGCCGCCGCTGCCGCTCCTGCCTAAGCCATCGCCCGTGCCGCCCGCTGGATCGCACCAAAGCATTGCAAGCTACTGCACTGCCTTGTGGCCTTGCAGACTGGATCCACGGCCAACGATGAGCACATTGCCACGGCACGCTGGTGAGGGCTGCGTCTGCGTGCCTGCCCGTCGGCTGCACACACCCCAAGCCCCGGGGGCGCCAGGCAGCATTTTGCAGCACGTACCTTGTACAGCGCCTGCCTTGCAGTTGGTGCAGCAAAGACAGGACAGAACCTGTCCAATTGCGACCTTGCCATCCCGCAAACAGCTGGCCAACTGCTTGGTTTGCCGTTCTTGCCCTGCCTCCCTCTTCAGGTTTGGTGCGGCGCTGGCCTGTGACGCCGCCACCACCCTGTCTGTGGGGCTGTCCGAGGCCAGCCAGGTGGGTGTGCATAGGAGACCAAGAGTCCTGTCATGTATTGCTGATGCTGTCCTGCAGTGCATGCCCGCTCCCGCAGTTTTTGCACTGCAGCACCAGCTTATGCTTTCTTCGTCCAATCTGCACCTGCTTCCTCATGTACCGGTCACAGGACGCCAAGCGCAACGCGCTGCGCGCCAACGGCCTCTGCTGGCTGGCCAGCGGCGGCATGCACCTCTACAACGCCGGCGCGGGTGTGCAGGTGGGCTGAAGGCAACCTGCGCTGCGGTCTTTCGTAAGGTTTGTTGTGTGGCGCACGCAAGCGGCTGATGCGGCATGCTGCTGGGTGGTGTCCTGCCGCTCTGCCGCGCTGGCGGGCGTGCTGCGCACGCTGTGGCATTCTTCCCAATGCTGCTACCCCGCCCAATTCACTCCAACTGCAGAAGAAGGATGTTGCCTACTCGTCTGCCGCGCTGGCGGGCGTGCTGGGCGCGCTGTGCCTGTGGCGCGGCTTCCGCAACAACGATGACGACGCCAAGGAGCTGTGAGGTGTTGGCCATCTGGCCAAGCAGAATAKCCGCATTAATGCGAAAGACAAGGGCGCCAAGCGGCKGGGAAGGCGGTTTGGCACCAGCGGGCCYAGCAACGTGGACAAGGAGTTGCACCAGCTGTCGCGTGGGGGGCGGCGGATGCCTGCCGCGGCCTGCGGCGGCGGCGTGAGAGCTGGGGCTGGAGGGCAGCCGGGGGATGGCGGCAGCCAGTTGAGCAGGTGGAATGCCGGGGCTCGGCCAGCTGCACAGCATGAGGCAGCTGGTGGGGTTTAGACAACCTGGCTCTGGATGATTATTGTGCACTGCTGTACCAGGCAGGAGCGACGCGCTTGTGATTGCCCTGCCCTGGCACACACTCCCGACACCCTTTGGTCTTTGATGCGTTGCAACTCAGCTAGCGTTGCTGCACTGTAAACTAAACTATAGACACTCAGCATCTGGCGGCAGGTAGCTGGGTGTGCACACACCGCACTCAGGAGCATCACCGTGGTGGCACCGCCTGTGGCCTGCACCGCCCGCGGCGGCCATCTGTTCAATTGAAGCATGCTCCAGGGCTGGATGGCTGATTCAACACGTTTGCACAAATTCAAGATAGCTGCACATGTCACCACAATTGCTGCAGCAGCTCACTGGCCACTCTCGCGCTGCCGCTCGTGCCCGAACCGATCTGGCGCCCGTGCCGCTGCCGCCGCTGTGCGCCGGCGCCGCGGCAGGCATGGGGCCGCCAGCAGCTCGCAATCGGMCACTTGCGATCAACCTTGCTGACTTGTTGGCGCCTAGAGAAAAGGKCCGCMCCCTGCGCCGAGAGCGAATCCGCCAAGAGGCAAGAGCGCTTTGCCTGTGCGCGTGTCGGGGCGGGCTTGCAGCCTTCCCAGCCAGTCTAGAGGGCACGAGGAACCGGCGAAGCTCGCGGCAGTCCGGGTTTGCCAGCGCCAGCAGCTGCCGCCCCTGCCGCCGCCGCACCCGCCGCCGTCCTGCAGGCACTCCCTACCCCTTGCTCAATTTTGTGCGCTTGCGGCTGCCAGTGCACCCACGCCTCCTTTACATGCAATCCTTGCCACTCAGACAGGCCACCATTCAAGCTCCCAGTCCCAGCCGCCGTAAAAATTGAGTGACCATACCCATGCCATGCTGCGCCTTTTACACCACTACATCTCACAACTTCCGGCAACCTCTGCCCTAGCCACGTTGCACGCTGCAACCAAGTTTGAACCGGACCACTGCACCGACAGATCAGGAAAAAAACGGCTTATTGGTTCCCCCTGCCCTTGCAGAACCACAAATGAAGTTCGAGCTGGACGACGACACGGTGCTGCGCCTGTCGGGCGTGGCCACCGCCGCCTACAGCGTTATGCCACTGGTGGTGCCCCGCACCTCCCACGACACATTCTATGTGGCGCAGGCAAGCGACAGGAAGGAAAGGGATGGTGGGGCGGTACTTTATACTTGCATCACTTCTCTTCGCCCCTTGCTGTGTGGAATGAGCGTGGCCGCCGCTGCCGCCTCCGCTGCTGCCTGCTCCTCCCCTTGCTCCCGCTGCTGTGAGAGGACCGCACTCCTTCACACCTGTTCTGCTGCCAGCCGGCCCCCAGCACAGCATGCCATGCTGGCGGCCCTCTAAACATCCCTGTTTCTCGCTTGATTCCCGCTTTCTGCGCCACGATCAAGTGTAACAGCAGTCAGGCTATGCTGCAGACTGGCAGGTTACACAGCAGCTGCGGCTCGGGCAGTGCCAGCCGCTAACAGCTGCCGCCCCAACCGCCATTCCCTTTGCTGCCGGCGCTCGCTTCCCCACTTTCGAATTGCAGGCATCACCTTCCAGTAAAGTTACATTTTTCCTTCATTGCTGCCCTGCAAATAACTTCAACGCTTCACCACTTTTGCAGACTGGATCCACGGCCAGCGACGAGSMMATCGCCACCSGCCGCTGGTGAGGCCGGACTGCTTGCTGCCTGTCGGCTGNNCACAGCACAAACCGCTGGGCGCCAGGCAGCATTTTRCAGCACGTACCTTGTACAGTGCCTGCCTCACAGGTGGTAGTGAAGGTGTACAGGTGGCGAACCAGAGACGGTGCAGCGCCTGGCCAGCTGCCACCTTGCCAACTCTGCACACAATCCAATGCAACAATTTGCACGCTGCTGCGTCTGCCGCCCCCGCCCCGCCTGATGCGACACAGGTTGCCSCCCCGCCTGTCCCCTGCAGGTTTGGCGCGGCGCTGGCGTGTGAATCCGCCACCACCCTTGCTGTGGGGCTGTCCGAGGGCAGCCAGGTGGGTGAGGGACATGAGGACAAGCCCAGCGCTCTGACCAGTTCGCTTCATTTGCCTGCCGGCTCTGGCCTGCCTGACCGCCTGTCCTGGCTCCGCTTTACGTCCCGCAACGTGCCGAGCAGCCAACTCTTGGTTGCTCTCTTGCCAGCAGTTTCACCAACGTTTGTTGTTTCAACTGGTCTCTGCAGGATGCCAAGCGCAACGCGCTGCGCGCCAACGGCCTCTGCTGGCTGGCCAGCGGCGGCATGCACCTSTACAACGCCGGCGCTGGTGTGCAGGTAGGTCGAAGTCAACCTGCAGAGAGCTTGCAAGGGCTGAAGTGTGGGGAGTTGACCTGAATNCAAGGGCAAACNAGGAGGTGNTGGGTGGCGGCATGCGGATGGTGGCAGGCGAGGCTGCCTGNCTAATGACCACCGTTGTTGATGCGTAATTCGCTTTGCAATTGCAGAAGAAGGATGCTGCCTACTCGTCCGCTGCGCTGGCGGGCGTGCTGGGCGCGCTGTGCCTGTGGCGCGGCTTCCGCAACAACGATGACGACGCCAAGGAGCTGTGAAGTTGCTGTGCTGTGAACAGCTGGCGTGGAAAATATGGGTGACAATGCCAAGGAGCACAGCTGTGAGGCGTGCTGTGAACTGTGCAGCTGTTGAACAGCTGGCGAGGAAAACAATGAGGAGGACGGGGACGCCAGGCAGCTGTGGAGGCGGCATGGGTAGCAGCGTGCTAAGCGGCTGTGAAGGCGGCATGGATAGTAGCCCGCCCAGCAGCTCTGGAGAGGGATTCACACCAGTAATGGACGAGCCTGCCGCAGCCTGCGGCGACGGTGTACGAGCCGGGGGCTAAAGGGCAGCTGGGGAAAGCCGGGCGGCAGCCAGAGGGGCAGCTGGGAAGCCGGGGTGCGGCCAGTTGCAGCAGGAGGCAGCTGGGGGACAGAAAACAACCTGACTCTGTATGAATGATTTTTGTGCACAGCAGGGACGAGGTGCTTGTGCATCGCCCTGCCCTGGCACACGCTCCTGACGCCCTTTTGGCTTTGATCCGTTGCATAGCGCAAATTCGACTAGCGTTGCTGTACTGTAATGGTATGGACACACCGGCATCTAGCGGCAGTGGGGCACAGCCCAGAGCAACAGCGGCGGCAGGGTGCATCAGTGCAGTGGCCGATGCTGCCGCTGTGCACCGCAGCGGCACGCCACGGCAGAAGGAGCTGATGGGGGCCCACTGCGGCTAGGGCGCCTCTCACTGACGCGTTATAAACCCGATCGCCAAGGCAGGGCTGCTTCAGCGCTGCCCGCGCTTGAAGCATGAGGCGCGCCCTGCTGGTCGCCGGCCAGCTGGTGCGGCGCGCAAGAGGCCGGGGAGCATGCTGCGAGACGTATGCAGGGGCGATCAGCCCTACACTGCCAGCAGCAGCGGCAGCCTGGACGGGCGGCGGCGGTGGCGGTGCCATGCCCTGGGCCTGGGCCTGCCTCACCCAGGTGCCTGTAGTGCCTTGTGGCTGCGTGGCGTTGCCTGTGCAAGCTGCAAACACTGCCCTATTATGAGGCATGCGTGCCTGTGCTGTGCCTTGGCATGCCGCTCACACTGCTGGCTGCCACTGGCTGCCCCGCAGGCGCCCCTGCACCAGTCCGCGGCTGCTGGTCTGCAGCGAGCACCGCAGAGCAGCGGCAGCGCCAGCGGCAGAAAGGCAGGCGATGCCAGCGACAGTGACAGTGGCAGCACTTGCAGCAGCGATGCAAGAACAGCCCAGTGGCGAGGTGGCTCCAAACCCAGCCCCGTGCCAGACGTGGATGCGGGGCAGCTGCTGCACAATTGTGGTCTCAGCGGCGCAGCCGACCCAGCAGCGCTGCTGCGCAACCTGCGCAAGCTGCCGGGCGTGCGGCAGCAGGGAGTGCTGGACAATGCGGCGGCAGTGGCGGCTCACCTGTGCAGCCCGGCTGTGGGCCTGACCCAGCAGCAGGCAGGGCAGCTGCTGGTGCGCTGCCCCAAGTTGTTCAGCTGGCCGCCGGCGCAGCGGGCGGCGGTGCTGTTTGGCSAGCTGCTGGGGGCTGGGCTGACGGCGCAGGCGGCAGCACAGTGTTTCACGAGTTTTACAGATGCAGCCAACTGCACCACCTTTGCACCGGGCCTTGCCGAGCTGGCGGCCATCCTGGCACACAGCAAGGGCAGGGACAGCAGCCGGGGTGGGCCAGTGCCCAAGGTGCCGGCGGCGCAGCGCACAGTGGCAGCACTGCTCACCAGAAGCCGCAGTGCAGTGCGGCTGGTGTGCCAGCGTGCTGGTTATTTGGAGCAGCATGCGGCGGAGCTGCAGCAGGCGGGCTTCACGGCAGCTGAAGTGGCAGTAGTTGCCTGGCGGCGGCCTGAGCTGCTTAATCGGGATGCCGCAGCCAACGTGGCAGATGCTGCAGCAGTGCTGCAGCAGGAGCTGGGCCTGTCCGCAGCGCAGGTGGTCAGCCTGGCAGCCCAGTGCCAGCCGAGGTGGCTGACGTCCGGAATTGGCACTCTGCGGGAGCGCGCCGCAGCATTATCAGAGGCAAGTGAGCAGAGAGCGTGAAAAGATAATTTGCATTGTCTGGCTGCAAGGCAGATTTGTTGCCAGCACAAGATTTGTTGCCGTACATGACGAGAGTTGTCTGCCCCCTTGTTCCCTGAACCTGTTATTTCGACACTTGCATAACAGCAGAATGCAGCTCTCTCTATCATTCAGGGCTTTGGCCGGGACGCTGCGGCAGACATGCTGCTCAAGAGCCACGATCTAGTCAGCTGCGAGCCCGCTGTGTGGCAGCGCAACCTGTGCTACATGGCAGCCTGCGGCGTGGCCGACCCCAAGGCGGCCCTGAAGCGGTGCCCCCTTCTGCTGTCCCGTGATCACGCCACCCCCGACTTTGTGCAGCGCCGGCTGCTGCTGCAGCGCTGCTTCCAGCTGACGGCGGCACAGCTATACGAGCAGCACCCAGCTTGGCTGCGGCACCGAAAGGTGCCGGACCTGGCGCAGCGGCTGCAGTTTGTGGAGCACCGCGGCCGGCAGCTGAGCCAGACATCCGTTGTGAGAGCCAAGCAGAACGCATTCCTGGCAGCCGTGGGCGCCAGCCAGGCGGAATGGGAGGCATGGGCGGCCGCCAACCCGCCGTCAGCCTGCCCGTTGTACGGCTGGGCGCAGCAGGCGGCAGCAGAGGAGGCGGCGCGGCTGGCGGCGGCGCTGCCGCTCGAGCTGGCGCAGTTTGAGCGGCCGAACAAGTCTACAGCGCGCAGTAAGGTGGCCGTCTGAGGCCACTTGAATGCTCTTTTTTGTTATCATGTGCTCTGGCTCGTCTGCTGCCTTGGCAAGCCTGGTCTGCATGCCGGCTACCAAGTGCCGCTCCCCTTTCCTGACGCTAGCAGCCAGAACCTGTGAATGTCGGTCCACAGCTTTGCCACAGCTGGTCTGCTTTGCGCCATTGGCCGCTCCGCCATCTAGAGAACTGCCCCCATTTCTCATTGTGCTGTTGTATGTCCGCCGCATTTCGTGCTGCTACATTGCTATGCACTAGGCTGCCCTCGTGTTTCTGGTGCGTGTTGCGTCCGCTGATTTTCTTGCAATGCAATGCCAGAGTCTGATGGCAGGGCCTGGCGCAGATAGGATATACTTTGATAGCAAGACAGGGTGGCAGATAAAATCAGATCGATGGTTGTCAGTGATTATTCAAGTGGCAGCCGCTGCATGCAGCCGTGCAGCGGCATTAGAATGGCGAGACTGGCCAGCATGCATGCGCTGCATCGATTCGTTTCTTTCAGGTGCTGCTCCCTGCTGAGGTCCTCAGAAGTAGAAAAATTCGGGGCAGCCCGTCTCGCCAATTGTGCCGGCAGCCGCCATTTGGCGCTTCAGATCCTCGGTGTACGACTTGGGGAACGCCTTGCCTGCAGGTGAGGACAGGACAGGTGGGAGCAAATGAACGTTGGATTGGGCAGGGGCTGTTTGACGTTCAGAGCCATTGGTCAGGGGCGGTGGGAGCCACCAATGCATGCACAGTGCAAGTTTTCCAGGCCAACACAGACTCACTGCGTAAATGTGCACTGCACTGCGGCACTCGCCCACGCCGCTTTGCAACCCAACAGCCGGTGCTGCTAGCCTGCCTCATCGCTGCGCACACAAAACGGCTTGCAAGACACTGCAATGCATGCGCATAACACCACTCGCTCAGCCCGGCATGTGCTATCGCTCGCCCGTTAAAGCCAATAACAAAGATGGGTAGATCCTCAACATGGGCAAATCCTCACCCAGCCCGTTGTGGAACTGATGGTACTGCTCCGCCAGTTGAAGCCCAGCGGTATTGTCTAAAATATCAATCAAAACAACGAGCAAAACCTTACCAAGCCCGTTGTGGAACTGGTGGTACTGCTCCGCGCGGTTGAAGCCCAGCTGGTTGGAATCCAGGATCCACACCGTGTTGAACTCGTCGCCCTCTGCCGGCGCGCCGCTGCGGAGGCAGCAGGGTGTAAAAGCAGGTAAGACGAGCCATAAGCAGAGCAACTTCGTGCTGCTGGTGGTGTCTACATGGAACAGCACCATGTTGAACTCGTCGCCCTCCGCTGGCGCGCCGCTGCACCAGTGGATTCAAGTGCAGTGCAGACGGCGGGTGGGTAGGCAGCAGGNCACCCAACTTAGAGCCAAACAATGTTGCTTTCACCGCCTTCTGCCGGCGCGCCGCTGCGGGCAGCGCGACAAGACGGAAGGTGGGGAGCGAAAGGGAATGAGCAGGGCGGGCAGCGGCAGGCAGACCAGTTGGTGCCCAGAATCGCTGGCCCTTGGTGACTGCCCATGCAGCAGCCAGCTGGCGGAGCCTCCATCAAGATAGACCAGGGCCCAGCAGCCTCCATCTATACTCAGATCTCTAGACACCAGCAGCCAGCCCTCGGCCTGCACACCTGGCATCGTATGTGTTGCCATTACCAGGCAGTAGCTTCATCCCATTCACGTTGGCCTCCTGCAATGAGGCAGATCGGAAGCAGGCGCAGTGTAGATGAAGGTGGGAGCAGCAACAGCAGCAATGGCAGCGGTGGCGGCAACAGTAAGGGCAACAGTAAAGCTTGCTTGCAGCGGCGGGAAGGGCGGAGAGTGCACTCAACGGCGACAGTGACACAGCATAACGCCACCACCGGCAGCAGCAGCAGCGGGCAGGAAGCCTTGGATGCAGCAGCGGGAGCAGCGGGGAGTCCATAGCAGCTACAGCACAAGAAGCAGGCACAACACACAGCCAGCATTCTGCCGCAAAACAGCTTGCCTGCAGCAGCGGGAAGAGCGGCGAGTCCACGCCACCCGGCAGCCCCACCACGTTTCGGTAGCCTGCACGGCAGCAGCGACAGGCCAGGGTGAATGCACGCAAATTATTGCAGCGCGGCACATGGGACTTAATGCGAGGGAATGGAGCGTTTGGGGGCAGCCCCACCAACGTTTCGGTAGTCTGCACGGCAGCAGCAGAGCAGCGCTGGTTTGCTGGAGGTCGGTGCTTTTCATATTCGACAGCAGCACCTGCAGTGGCACCTGCAAAGGACCAATGCAGCAGCACAAGCAGCAGCAGGGCGTCACACTTGCAGCCCCTGTGACACCCAGTGCGGAGGCATGGGCAGGCGGTCAAGAAACCTCGTCAGGCCACACTTGAAGTGAGCAGCGCAGCTGAAGCTCACCAGGGCCTGCATCTTGGGGGTCCTGCCACAGCATGCCATCTGCAATTTTGTGCAGCATTAAGCTGGAAAAAGAAAGTAAACTTAAAGTGCCGGTTGGCACTCACCGGGGCCCGCATCCTGGGGGTCTTGCCGCAGCATGCCAAACGGCGTCTTGCGGAACTGCACAGGGGCAGGGCAGCCAGCTGTCACCCAAGGAGCAGTTGCCAGGTGCAGCCCAGAATGGCGACGTCGGGCAAGCGGACAAACGGCGTCTTGCGGAACTGCAGGCAGCAATGCAGCGCAGGCAGTTGGATTGCTTCCAATGAGTGGCTGAAACCAGTCGCTTGTGCTGCAAAGTGGCARCAGCCATTCCTGCTGGCTGCGCGATGTCAGCACTGTCCATGTCATGCTAGCGTACAGCAGCGCGGCGCAACGTGCTGAGGTCAGCCGGCTGACTAGCACATCGCTTTGGCGAGTGAACGACGTGTGCACAGGGCAGGGGTGCAGCGGTGCAAGAAGTGCGCCAGAGCTTCCACTTCCCACCACCTGAGCACCCGCACCTGGCTGAAGTAGGTCTTGGCAAAGGCACGGAACTGGCGCTCGGCATCCTGTGGATCCCCCTGCAGGTTCACCTGTAAAAAGGTGTGCACGATATAGGAGACCTGGCACTCAGCGATGGACACAGACGATGGTCAGACGCAGAGTGGCACTGGCGCCGTCGGCACCCTGGGGGTCGCCCCGCAGGTTCACCTGCACAAGTGAACGGGCCAGCAGTTGCAAGTGATTAAACACCGGAGTAGCAGTCAGGAGCCATGTCCGGCAGATCCAACAGGCAGACCTGCCGCTCGTCGCGTCGTCCAAAAAGAAAGCATTCCTAGATTGCTGCGGTAAAACCAGCAGCCATGGCAACCGCCAGTACTAGTTGCGGGCAGTACGCCCTCACCTGCACCGCCTCCGCATGGCCCAGGTCCTCGTACACTGCAGCATGGCAAGGTTGATAGGGTGGCGAATGTATTGGATGCAGTGGTTAAGCTCGCGTGCAGGCCTGCAAACAACCGTTGTCCCTGGTGCACGTACCAGACAGACCGGCGCTGCCTGCTCACCGAAGCCTGGGCGCATCTGCAGCAGCACACTGTGYTGCTCCACATGCATACAGCAGGCCGACCGGCCCAAAGCAACCTGCAAACCCACAGCGGCTTGCTTACCCGAGCCTCGTGGTCCGCTGTAGTAGCACACTTTGCCGTCTGCTTGGGATGGCGTGCGCCCTCCCGCGTACCCAACCACAGCGCTCATGCTGCGCAGTAATGGCAAGGGGCTTTTGTTGCTGCGGGCTTTTGTTGCTGCGGGCTGTGTGTGGCAGGTGCAGCCCAGCACCTGCTGGAGTCCTACCCATACAATGCCTTTTCAGGAATGATTGTGAACTCGCACCTGCTGGCGTCCCACCCCCAAGGCCTTCTCCAACTGGCTGTGGCTGCCCCTTACACTGTACTGGCTCCCCCCAACAACTTCGCAACTCAGATTGTGACTCGCACCTGCTGGCGTCCCGACCCAAGGCTTTCTCGGTCTGAATGAAGTCGTACTGCCGCCCCCAGAAGCAGCCTGCAGCACAAAGGTGGGCAAGACAGGCGCACGTGAGGTGGCTTAGTGACGGTCAGCCTGGCACGGCACACAGCGGGTGCAGCACACCAGAGCCAGCCTGCGGCTGCACCCGCATACAGCGCGTGCAGGCATCACGTGGCAGCGTGCAGCACATTGAGCCTGGGGTTGGGAGCAGGAGGGGCTGGGCACTTGCGGCCATGGAGCGTCCATGGATTGCGGCTGCATGCGCGCCCAGCCCAGGGAACAGCGGTGCACAGGGATCTCACCGTTGCCAAAGTAGACGGGGGTGACATCACCCAGGGCGGATGCTGCTCCCTCCTCCGCAGCTCCCACGGGAGACGCCACGAGGAGCGCCGCCGCTGCCGCCGCTGCCGCCAAGCGCTGCCGTAGGCCCAGCTGCGGCGCCTGGTGCTCGGCATAGCTGCAAGTGGGTCATTGGCGACGTGTCGGGTCACAGAGGCGTGGGAGGGCTTCAGAGAAGGCAGCCAGGCCTGGCGCCCCCTGCGCCGCTGTGGCGCCCTCCGCGCACCTGCTGCTACTTGGGTGTGCTGCACAGACCACGGGAAATCGGTGGCAGCTGCTGCCGCCTGGCCGCTGGTGCCGGGCCAAGGTGAACGCGCGGGTCGGCCGCACTGCGCACGCCATGGCTGCCTCTGATCAATGCCAAGCTGCAAATGTGTGATCCCAAGTCGGCGGAGCCCTCACAAGCCGTCGTGGACCGGCACTTTGGACCCGCACGCTGCAGCGGCGGCAGCACGAGGGAGCCACTAGTGGTGGGAGGGCGGGCCATGGGCGGGCCATGGACTGCAGGCGCAACATGCGCAGCCATCGCCCCATGCACTGCCACCACTGCAGTACTTGAAACAGCAATGGTCAACAGCGCCCTGCAGTGCCGACAGAAAAGGGTAGAAGTGTGCAACAGATGGACGGAGGTGCGGCAGCGCATGTGTGTAAGCAGCAGCAGCAGCAGCAGCAGCAGCAGCAGCAGCACCGTGCATCCAGTTGGTCAGCTGAGCGCAAAGCGTCCCTCTTTCTGGCAGTAGCAAGGCAATCCATACCGTGCTATGTACCGGGCCGGCGGACCCTGTGCGGGACTGCACACGGCGCTAGCCCGTTCCTTTTATGCCTGCTTCGGAGCTGGGCCATCCCTCTGGCCTGCGCCTGCTGACTGCCTGCCGGCAGGGTATGCAGTTGTGGTAGAGAGGCTTGACACCTGCTGCAATCAGGCGCCGGACTGCTGGCCACCGGCGCCGGCACGCTGGGCGCGGTCGGCGGGGGCGGTGATGCTCGGGCTCCCGTCGCGCGCCTGACGAACACTGCAAACTTGCGTGCACCTGCCCACCTCACTTTCAAGCCACACGCCCAGTCCTTTGACCACCCCAGCCCGCCGCACCGTCAGTCATGGCGTGCCTCGGGCGCCCCGGCGCCGCCCTGCAGCCACTCAACGGGTCGGCGACAGCCCCACATGCGGCTGCTCGGCCGGCCGGCAGCAACGGTGGTGCGCCCAGCTGGCGGCGGGGCGGTGGCGTGGTGCCTGGGACGGATAGAGTGCGGCTTGGCGGCCGGTCGCAGGTGCGGCCTGCAAATGCCTTGCTCGACCTGCTTGCTGGTTTTTAGTCATCGTGCAACAGTGGTGTGCATGCAAAGTTGAACTTCGTTGCTCACCCGTGCTCACTGCCCTGTTGCAGCTGCCATTTGCTGCGTGCACCTTGGCTGCAATCGCGGCAGCCAGCAGTGGCGGCAGCAGCATCAGCAGCAGCAGCAGCCGCAATGGCAGCGACAGTGGCAGCAGCAACACATCAGCATCACCCAAAAGGCCAGGACGCCCACTCAGTCCCGTGCCAGACGTGGATGCGGAGCAGCTGCTGCGCAGCCTGGGCCTGTACGGCACAGCTGACCCCGCCACGCTGCTCCGCAACCTGCGCAAGCTGCCGGGCGTTCGACAGCAGGGTGTGCTAGAAAAGGCAGCTGCAGTGACGGCGCACCTGCTCAGCCCTGCCGTGGGCCTGACGACGCAGCAGGCAGGGCAGCTGTTAGAGTGCTGCCCGCTGCTGTTCAGCTGGCCGCCGGAGCAGCGCGTGGCAGTGCTGTTTGGCCAGCTGCTGGGGGCCGGGCTGACGGCGGCGGATGCAGCAGCTTGCTTGATGGTGCACTCCAAAGCGGCACAGTGCACCACCCTTGCGCCCGGCCTAGCTGAGCTGGCGGCCATCCTGGCGCACAGCCAGGACAGGCAAGGCAGACAAGGCATGAGGGCGGCGGTGCCCGCTGCGCAGCGCACAGTGGCGGCGCTGCTCAGCAGCAAACCCAGCGCTGTGCTGGTGGTGTGTCAGGGCGCCGGCTACCTGCAGCAGCGTGCGTCAGAGCTGCAGCAGGCGGGCTTCACGCCTGCTGATGTGGCGGCGCTGGCCTGGTGGCGGCCCGAGCTGCTTCACCGCGACGCTGCCGCCAAATTAACGAGCAGAGGGGCGGTGCTGCAGCAGGAGCTGGGCCTGACAGCAGCGCAAGTGATCAGCCTGGTAGCCAGCCGCAAGCCCAGCTGGCTGACGTCGAGTGAGAGCACACTTCAGGCGCGCGCCGCAGCGCTGGTTCAGGTGAGCGGGATAGGCAGCTTGTTCCTGGGTGTGCATGTGGTCTTATTTCTGCCAGCCTGTGCGACTTTGTCTAACGTTGTGTCAACTGCAATGCAAACCGGTAACATCCAAGCCCACAATCCATCCATCAGCATCGCACCCGACCCTCGTGCTCCCCTGCAGGGCTTTGGCCAAGTTGCAGCTGCGGCCATGCTGCTGAAAAGCCATTCAGTCCTCTACTGTGACCCCGCCGTGTGGTGGCGCAACCTGTGCTACATGGCGGCCTGCGGCGTGGCCGACCCCAAGGCGGTGCTGCGGCGGTGCCCCCTTCTGCTGCACGTTGACCAAGCTGCCCCCGACTTCCTGCAGCGCCGGCTGCTGCTGCAGCGTGTTGCCCAGCTGACGGCACCACAGCTGTATGAGCAGCACCCAGGCTGGCTGCGGCAACGGAAGGTGCCAGACCTGGCGCAGCGGCTGCAATTTGTGGAGCATCGCGGCCGGGATGCAGCACAGCTCTTGGCTGCCGTGCTTTACCAACCGCTGCCAGACCTCCTGGCAGCCGGGGGCGCCAGCCAGGCGGAGTGGGAGGCGTGGGCRGCAGCCAACCCTCCTGAAGCCTGCCCGCTGTACGGCTGGGCACAGCAGGCGGCAGAGGAGGAGGCGGCGCGGYTGGCGGCGGCGCTGCCGCCCGAGCTGGCGCAGTGGGAGTGGCGGCCGCACTCCGCAGGGCCTCGCTGGCGCAACAGCCTGGCATAACAACTGTATCGCAGGCCCTGTCGCTTTTTGTCCACCCGATTGCTCTGTGCTATATACGGCTCTCCTGCGACTGTCAGCGCAACAGCATGCCCAGGTGCCGCAAGCCATGCTGAGCCGGAAGGGATTGATTGGCCGGTTTGGCGGCTGGTGGCTCGCTTGGTTTGGATGGCTCGCTTTGATGCGCGCTGCCAGCTGCCGCTGCTGCTTTGATGGCAGTCAGAGCCAGGCGCCACTGCAGACAACCTTCACACAACTGGTGCTTCCAAGAAAGGTTGGCAGGGGCATCGCTGGGACAGATTGGCAGTTGAAGCGGAAATCGGTAGGTCGAGACCGAGGATGAATCGGGGGAAGTGCATTGTGGAGTCTGGTGGTCAATGAATTGTGAGGCATGAGTAAGCAGAGTGAGGCAGCAATGCCTGCAACGTTGCTCCGAGATCAGCATGCAGCTGGCAGCCGGTGGGAGGCAGCCAATGCAGCACCAATGAATGCAGGGTGGTGGTTGGTCTGGGTAAGTAATTGCACGAATAAAAGGGTGGGGTGAAAGAGGATGGGGACTTGGGTGGCAGTCAAGACATTAGATTCAAATGAGTGTTGAGCTGCTGGGCGTTGGTCGTGAGGGGCAACCGCCACCGTTGCTTGCAGGCGGCTAGGCTCTCCTGCAGCCTCCAGTCAAGCTGAGAGCAAGGACTCATGCTCCAGCCCTGCGTCACGCTGGCTTGGCCGCCGCTGCTTTTTTTGCGGCGTCCGCTCTTGCCTTTGCCGCCAGCGCCAGATTTATCAGCTGCTCCAGGTTGACAATGCCGCCAGAGGCGACCCGGCCTCGTAGAGCAGCTACAGGACGGGAGCTGGCTGCCAGGTATTTCGCCACCTGTGGACGGAGAAAGAGGTGTAAGAGAGCAGCGTTAGCAACAGGGGCAGTTGCAGAGCAGCAGCGCGGCCACAGGGCAGGAGCTGGCTGCCAGGTGTTGCGCCACCTGTGGAGTAGAGGAGGTCCAAGGGAGAGCAAGATGGAGTGCAGGTGTGTGGTGTGCGTATTTGGCGGACAGCGTGGGCAGCAGCGGCGGCGGCAGGGCAACGGAGGGGAGCAACCCAATCGAGCAAGCCGCTAACTAGCAAACGAACCAAGCAGCAGACCTGAGCATTTGTGAGGGTGCCACCAGAGGTGGCGATGGCCAGCGCCGCTGCGCCGCTCACATATGGTGCCGCCATGGACGTGCCTGCAGGCAGGAATGAAAGGTGGAAGCAGGCAAACAGGATAAGCGCTAGTGCCCCATGACCGCCCATGCATCACGCCACACATTGGGCCGCCACTGGCAGCAGTTCACTGCAACCGCACACCACAGCCCACTGCCTCACTCACCCGTCAGCTTGGAGTAAGGGGCGCCTTTGAAGTCGGGGGCGATCCAGGTAGAAAGAATGTCGGAGCCGGGGGCAGCCAGGTCCACGCTCTTGGCGCCAAAGTTGCTGCAGGAGAGGTGAGTGAACATGCAGCTGGTGTGAAAGCATCATACGAGGATGGCAGAGCTGGGCGTAGACCGGTCCACGCTTCTGGCGCCAAAGTTGCTGCGAGGGAGGGAAGCAGCACAAGCCGGCTGGCTGGTGAGGTAAGGCTGTGTGCCGCCACGTTCCTGCTTGGGCACCACCCGCCACCGCACAACGTTGAGCCCACGCAAACATCTCTCAACAAGTAATATCTTGCAAAACAAGCAGGCAAGGTCCACACCTGCTGTACGCCAGCAAATCTCCTTCAGCCACATTCGCCACAGCCACCACTCCAGGGAACTCAAAGCTGCCGGGATAATAGGGGTATACATCTGTGTCGTCACCCGCATTGCCCGCCGCACTGCAAAGCAGGGTTTTCATGGCGGCATGGGCAAGGGTCAGGCCGGGGGCAGTGCAGGTCTCCCCACATGAGAGCACTGAAGTGAAAGCAGCTGAACCAGCCAAGCGGCCGTCATTCAAGCCTCGATCTGCAGTGCCCTACAAGCTGCTTACGCTGAGAAGAAGATGCCGGCTTGTGTGGCGTTGCCCACCGCGTCCTTCAGCGGCACATTCAGGTCGCCCATCACAAACGAGGTGTTGATGACTTTAGCGCCGCGGGACCTGCATCGCATTGGGCAGCGTTCAAAAGCGAGTTGAAAGCAAGTTAATAGCAGCCCGAGTTCATTTGAGGTTGCCCATGACAAAGGAGGTGTTGATGGCTTTGGCGCGCCGGGACCTGCAGGCACCATTCAAGATTCCTTCAAGCCCTGCGCAGCGGATGAGCTGCCAGCGGGGCGACATGACGGCTGTCTGTTTTTCCCAAACAGCACCTGCTCCAGCTCTGAAGCAGAGTTGCGGGCGAATCGTCCCTGTCACTCTCACCGGCACAGCGAGATGCACTCGATGACGCTAGAAATCAGCCCCCAGCCGTTGGCATCCAGCGCTTTACAGGGCAGGATGCGGGCACGGGGTGAGGCCCCTGCCACGCCACGTCCGTTATTGCCCACCTGCAGGAGGGCAGAGGGAGCATGGGGGAAGTTTGCGGGGCGGTTGGGGGGGAGCTGGTCGGGTGGTGCGACTACCCAACAGGGGGTGTTGCATTGCAGGGCCAGGGGTGTTGCATTGCAGAGGCAGTCGACCCAACGTGAAAGTAGCAGCAATAGCAGCAGCAGCAGCAGCAGCGTAGCACTTCCAGCGCAGAATGGTGAGACTGACCGCACCGATGATGCCTTGGCCGGGTATTGAATTGCGGAGCAATTTGAACTGCGGAGCAATCAGAACCCATCTCAGAACTGCAACCCCAGCAGCAAGGCAAAATAACCAAACTGACCGCGCCGATAATGCCGGCCACGTGGGTGCCGTGCCCGTTGTCGTCGGTGTGGGCCGCTTTGAACTCTGGCGTGGCAATGATCAGGTTGGCGGCCAAGTCCGGGTGGTCCCACTGCAGTTGGTGCAGTTCGTCCAAAGGGCATGCGCTGAATTAGAGTAACAGGGACACAAGCCTGCTGCTGCAATCAAGGCTGGACAATGAGGAGCAGCAACGGCTGGGCAGGCCTCTGCAGCACCCCAGTGGCGATGCGAGTGGCATACATGTTGAGAAAGCATGCGCTTCACAACATGTGCATTTAATTTCTCCTGCTCACCTTGACACCAGTGTCCACCACGCAAGTAATGACGGACGTTGAGTCAGGCTTGGCCAGGGCCCAGGCTTGGGGGGCCCGCAGCGCATTCTGCAGGAAGAAAGAACATGGCAACAAGCGGGTGGCGGGATGGCAGCAGTGCAGTACGAGTGTGCACGTGCTGGGAAGCGCGCTGTGCTGACTTATTGCTCAGCTGCAGCTCAGCAGCATGACATGCTACAGGGAGTGCTGCAGCAGAGGGTGGGGCGGAAACTGCGCGCACCCAGCCACATTGCAAAGCAAGCCGCCGCTGCCCTGCCGCTGCCCACTCAGCTTGCTGAGCTGGCCAGCTCGGCGCTTGGCAGTCCCCCAAACAGCAGCCGGCACACCTTGCAATCCAACCAGCCGGCACACCTTGCAATCCAACCAGCCGGCACACCTTGCAATCCAACCAGCCGGCACACCTTGCAATCCAACCAGCCGGCACACCTTGCAATCCAACTAGCCGTCCCCCAAGCAGCAGCCGGCACACTCACCAGCGCCCACTGCTCCTTGAGCCAGGGATCATTAGGCACAAAGGCCGGCACAGGTGCGGGCGGCGGCGGCCGGGGCGGCGGCGGCGACGGCGACACCGCTGCACGCCGCACCGGGGTGGGCGGCGGCGGCCGTGGAGAGGGCGCTGATGCTGCACGCCGTATTGGTGGCGGCGGGGGCGGCCGGCGTACAGCTGCTAGCCTGCGGCCGAGATGCTCGACGGCATCAGTCAGGCCCTCAGCACTGCTGCCGCTGTGGCTGCTGCTGTGCTGGCCATCGGGCGGCACACCGCCCGCAATGTGGATATAGGCGTCGACAAATGCGTACTCCACCTCTGCATGTGAGTGTGTGAAAAGGCTGGGTGTGGGCAGCTACAGCTGCAGCTGAGGTGCTACGAGTGCGAGAAGCCAACGGCAGGAGAGGAGAGGACTAGCCACCGGCAGCCGAGCAGTGCAAGCGGCTGCTGCCGCTGGCTGCTGAGCCCTTCCTTTCTCTGGCCATTGCAACTGCAACCGCATGTATCAAACACAGGCCATCCAAACGTGCTGCACCGAACAACAAGCAGTGCTGATTTGCCCAGCACAAATCCAAAGCACCACGGTGTGCCCAACCCGCCGTCACCCCAACTCCCCGCCGCCACCCGGCCCTGCGCACCGCTGCTGCGGGCCAGTGCGGCGGCCGCCTGGGCGGCTGTTTGACCAGCGGGCGCCTGCACTCGGTACAGATTGAGTGCAGGGTCGAGGGCTTGCGAGGGGGCGGCGCCGCCCGGGCGGGCACCAGCTATCGTCGGCTGAGCCCCGCGGCCGTGCTTGTACTTGACAATCACTCCGGGCGGCGCGGCGGGCCTGGGCCCGATCTGCACAACGCAGGCCATGTTTAATTCACTATAGTGAGGCTGGGAGAAGCGGGGCAGGGCGCTCAAGTAGCCCAAAGGTGTTAGTGTGACGGTGCCTAGTGTGGCCGTCCCTGGTGGGGCGGTCCCGAGCAAAGGACAGGCCAGGCACCCTCCCTTGCCACATCAGACATGCTGCCACACCTTTATTCCGCGTGCTGATGCGGCAAACAAGGCGAGCAGCAGGAGCGCGGCCGCCCGCCTGCGCGCTGGCGCCGGAGCTGCTGGTGGGACGCCCATCCAGCTCCAATTGCTGACTGTAACACGATGCTGCGGCTTGCGGCAGGTCRGCGATTGGCSCCGCKTTTCCGGCCGCAGACCCACCGCTACGCGCTCCCGCCGGCTGCTGCCCTCCTCTAGGAGCTATGGGAATACGTATGAGGAGGAGGCAGCAGGGGTAGCAGCAATGCCGCCTGGGACTGGGCGCGCCAGCAGGGCAGCGGCGCAGGCGCCGGTCGCAGCGTGCCCGGACATCGCAGGAGTCGACTGCACGCATGTGGAGGCAAGCCGGCCCCTGCCCAGCTGCTTGTTATTGCAGTGAAAAAAGTCAAGATGCTGCCCAGCAGTTGGTGTGCCAAGGGGCATGTCTGAAGCCGGTGCCTGCGCCGCGTCAGCGAAATATGATAACTTCACAAAATGCAGGGTAAAATCTGGATTGGGACAGAAAGGTGCATGATTTGAAAGGGAAGGTTGTGGGCAGCAGGGAGCCAAACTTGAATCGGAACAAGGGTGCATGGTATGAAAGGAAAGGTTGCGTGGGGGCAAGAGGGAGCAAAATGGGCAAAGTCCCATGTTGGCTTGAGTCACAAGTCAAGCCTTGCGGCTGGAGCGGGAGTGCTGCCGCTTCTGCCAATTTGCCAGCTCGGGCGGCAGCACCACCACCAGCCGCGCCGCCTCCACTGCTGCCGCATGCTGCGCCCAGCGGTACAGCGGGCAGGCTGCCGGCGGGTTAGCAGCTGCCCACGCCTCCCACGCCGCCTGGCTGGCGCCCACGGCTGCCAGAAACATTTCCTGCTTGGCATACACAATGGCGAACAGGCTGAGCTCCCGGCCGCGGTGCTCCGCAAACTGCAGCCGCTGCACCAGCCGTGTCACACCAATCTGAGTGAGGCAGCCGGGGTGCTGCTCGTACAGCTGCGCCGCAGTCAGCTGGAAGCAGCGCTGCAGCAGCAGCCGGCGCTGCACAAAGTCGGGTGTGGCGTGGTCGACGTGCAGCAGGAGAGGCGCATGCTGCAACACCGCTTTGGGGTCGGCCACGCCGCAGGCAGCCATGCAGCACAGGTTGCGCTGCCACACAGGAGGCTCGCAGTTCAGCGCTGCCGGGTTTTTCAGCAGTATGGCCGCCGCTGCAGCCTGGTTGAAGCCCTGCAGACCCACAAATGGAACGGGGTAGCAGCTTGACTGAGGGGACTTAAGCAGCTGTGTTGCACAAGCACTAACACGTGCATTTCATCCGCAGCTGATGCATCAGTTGTCGAGCGATGGGATAACACCGCCCACTTGCCAACGAGCACCAATAGCAACCCCCAACTCACCTCGGCCAATGCAGCAGCGCGTGTTCGCACGTACTCCTTGTTTGCATTCAGCCAGGTTGCATTGCATTTGGCCGCAACATTGACCACCTGTGCCGCTGCCAGGCCCAGCTCCTGCTGCACCACCGCCGCTCTGCTCGCCAACTTGGCAGCAGCATCTGTGCACAGCAGCTCGGGCCGATGCCAGGCGACTGCTGCCACATCTGTAGCCGTGAAGCCCGCCTGCTGCAGCTCCGTTGCACGCTTCTGCAGATTGCCCGCGCTCTGGCACACCAGCTGCACAGCACGGGGCCTTTTGCTGAGCAGCGTCGCCACCGTGCGCTGCGCCGCCGGCACTGCCGCCTTCCTGCCTGAGACACCCTGCTTGTCCTGGCTGTGCGCCAGGATGGCCGCTAGCTCAGCAAGGCCGGAAGCAAGAGTTGTGGGGCTGGCAGCTTGGGGGTAAGTGACAAAGCACTGTGCTGCCGCTGCTGCCGTCAGCCCAGCCCCCAACAGCTCGCCAAACAGCACCCCTGCCCGCTGCTCCGGCGGCCGGCTGAACAGCTCGGGGCAGCGCTCCAGCAGCTGCCCTGCCTGCGCAGCAGTCAGGCCCACAGCCGGGCTGAGCAGGTGCGCTGTCACTGCCACTGCATTGTCGAGCACGCCCTGCTGCCGCACGCCCGGCAGCTTGCGCAGGCTGCGGAGCAGCACTGCTGGGTCGGCTGTGCTGCCGAGACCACAACAGTGCAGCAGCTGCTCCGCATCCACGTCTGGCACGGGGNCTGGGTGGAGGGCCGCCCCTCTTCCGGGGNCACCGGTGTCTCGCTGTCACCAGCATTGCTGCCGCTGCCNGCTGCCGCTGCCACTGCTGGCCGCCGCTGTTGCAGGCATGGAGCGCGCGGCGAAGCGCAGCTGCAACAGCATTGGGAAGTGAGCCCGGATAAGCAAGGGGACTGAATGATATGTGCACCGCCATCCGGTCAATCTAAACGAGCGTAACAACTCCATTCCTTGGCAGGCCGCACCTGCAACCGGCCGCCGAGCCGCCCACCGTCTGCCGCCGCCACGCCACCGCTCCGTCGCCTGCTGAGCACACCACCGCTGCTGCGGGGGTGTCGTGCGGCCGAATGCCGGGCTGTCACCGAGCCGTTCCCTGGGTGCAGGGCGGCGCTGGGCCGCACGAGGCACGCCATCGCCGCGGGTGTGGCGGGCTGGGGCTGCGCAAGGCAAGCGGGCTGCACTGCAGTGCTGATGTGTGAAGGCGCAGTGCGATCGGCAGCCAAGCCGGCCCAGCGACGGTGGTTGGCAGTGCCGCCGCTTCGCCGCGCCCAGCAGCTCAATCAAGCCAAGGACAGCTCCGCGGCAAGCCCGGCTGCTGTTGTGTGGTGCCAAGATTCATAAGTTGCAGACGGTTCAGCACCTCACCAAGCAACGTTGCATGGCATGCTCGTGTGTCAGCAGACGAACCAGGTGTGGACGCACATCGCCTGCCCAGCTAAACATGTCCCACGTTGCAGCCCCCAGGTTGCTGTACGTTGCTTTACACGCTGGTGGTTATGATACAAGGGAGCTACGCATCATGATTGATTGCACAGGGACTAGCAGTGCCGCATTCAGAGGGCGGTGCCCGGCCATCTTGCGGGGGTGCAGGCAAATGCTGCGGCCGGGTGCCGTAACAAGCCTGCTGCCCATACGATGTGATAGGGTGGTGCGATGCGGGTAGCGCTGAGGGGCGGGATGTGGGATAGATACCGGGGGGCGCAAGGGAGAGGGGAGCAGGGACGGTAGGGTACACAACAGGCAGGCAACAGGCAAATTGGATGGGGGACGGACAGGCACTGCGCTTGCCTGGCGAGACAGAACAGAGCGCGATGGTTGGCCGAACGCAGCCAGGCAAGCGGCAGGCAGTGACAAGGAGAGGGCAGCGCAAAGAAACGAGGGAAACTCTTCTCGGGTGGGTGGTTGTATGTGTTTTATGTGTTTGGCGGAAAAAGGGGGGCAGCCACCTGTGGGGCTGCTACGGATCAATCGTTTGGGGGGCGCTGACTGGGCAGGCTACGGGAGCTGTTTGAGGTGGCTAGCTCGTGGGCATGGCTTAGCCGAGGTTGGCAGGAGGACGGAGGCTGGGCTGAAAAGGGAGGGATGCACCGCAGGGTGCACTGGGGATTTCATGGCACCCAGCGGCTGGGCTGGGCTGGCCCCTGACCGCAGTTCGGTGCGGCATGGCAGCCTGGAGCAGCGGCCAACTGCTGTGGCCGCATTCCGGACGGCGGCGGGGCGATTAGCTGCAAGCCGCCGCTCAGGCGCGGCTGGGGAGTTGGCAGCGGGCCGCCGCCGCTCAGGGGCGGCGCTCCAGCCAGCTGTACCCGCCCTGCTCATCCGCCAGCTCGKCCTGGGCCTGGGCCATGGCAGAGTCGTGGCCGCCGCCGCCGCACGCCTCGGCAAACGCCAGCTTGCGCACCAGCTCCTGCCGCCACGGCTTGCGCAGCGCCTGCAGACGGGTGGGTGGTGGTGGTGAGGGGGTGGGCGGTCAACGAGGGCGGCCGTGAGGCGCCAGCAGGGGATCTGGCTGGCCGAAACAGTGGGGGCAGTTAGAGCCAGCAGCCATGGGGTGCGGTGGAGATCTGAGCCAATCCCGCAACCAAACACAGCACATAACAACCAACCGACAGGCCTCCCACCTTGAGCGCCTTGTCCTCGATCTGGCGGATGCGCTCGCGGCTCAGGCCGTACGCCTCGGCCACCTCCTGCAGCAACGGCAGCAGCGATTGGGAGGCCATTAGAAGGGCTCAGCAGCAGGGAACAACAAGGGGCGGGGTTCAGCAGGGCTCAGGCCTTAGGCTACAGCCACCTCCTGCAGCATTGGCGGCAGATGCTAAGAAACCACATTAGCAGCCCAGCCCGCTGGAGGTTGCCTGAAGGCACCTGGCCAACCCAGGGCTCACTGGCACAGGCAAGCCTGGTAGCGCAACATGCAGCCAAACACACGCAAGCCATTTAAACCCGAAAAAACAGGCGCGCACCCCGAGGCTCATGGACGCCGCATCGGAGCCCTCGCCATCGACGCCATCGCCCAGCAGCTGCTGCCGGCTGCAGGAAGGTAGCGGGGCGGCAGGGCACAGGGTGGCATGAGCATGTGGGGCTTGGGTGCGGCAGGGAGCACTGGGGCAGGAGGCGTGCTGCAGCACGCCTGGAGCCTGTTCCAGCAGGTCCAGCATGCAGCGCAGCTGTCCCGTCACAAGGCCCTGCACGCCCAGCAAGGCGTTGCACGCGGGGCCTCCCGGCAGCTCCCTCGTCCCCCCGCGCACCCCAGCAGGCCGTAGCGCAGGCGCGGCACACCAAACCACAGCGCAGCACCGCAGCACGAGCACTAGTGATTCCTCGTTCCCAGCGCACCCCAGCAGGCCGTAGCGCAGGCGCAGCACGTTGCGCTCCCGCTTGTCCAGCGTGGACAGCATGACATCGACGACACCCTGCAGGTGTGGAATAAACACAGAGATACAAAGCGTGTTGTAACAAGCAGTTCGGGAGGCAAGAAGGCGCCTGTCCACTAGGTCTCATTTCAGATACAACTGCCCTGCACCTCAGCACAAGAGTACACAGCAACAGCAGCAGCAGCAGCAGCAGCAGCAGCAGCAGCNGNGNACCTGGATGAACTCAGCGGCGGCCTCGGCCTCGCCCTCGGGCTCCTCGCCCCACCAGCCGTCCTCGGGGTCGTCGTGCAGCTCGTCGCCCAGCGGGCGCAGCTCCTGCGGAAGTGAGGCATGGATGCAAGTATGTGAGGGTGGGAATGCTGGGCGGCATCCCAGGCCATCACGCGTCTGGGGCGCCGGCAGCCGGCAGCGCCGTGGCCAAAGNAGAAGCTAGGAGCATCAGACGCGAACAAAAGCACAGGCCGCCTGTGCCCTGCCCTCCCGCAAAACCAGCCGAGCCGCACCTTCATCGACGCGCCGTACAGCATGGGCCCGTTTGCCAGCGGCTGTGAGCCAGCGGATGCAGGGCCGCCGCCGGGGGTGGCGGGGCCGCCCGGCAGGCGGCTGAGGCGCAGGTAGTGGATCACTCGGTTGACCGGCAGGCCAACTTCCTTAGCCAGGGCGTCGTACGAAGGGAACTCGTCCGACTCAGACTGCGGGTGGGTTGCAGGAGGGGGCATTGCCGCAAGGCGCAGCAGGGTCAACCAGTCGCAGAAGGACAGAGCTGCTGCAGGCCAGTGCAGTTCAACCACCCAGCTGGTAGCATGTGCTAGGTTTGGTCGTCGGCCTGCTGCGCCGCGGCCGACAGCGCTGCACCTGGCTGTTGCAGCGCGCCACAAGCAGTCATCAAAAGGTCTGGGCGGCAGGAACCCTCTCCAACAACCCTTGGCAGCAGGTCCCACCTGTTCCATCATGGCGGAAGCTGCCCGGTTGATGCGCGCCAGCTGCTCGCAAATGTGGCCCGGCAGCCGCACCGTTCGCGCCTGGTCTGCACCGGGCACAAGGGCGGGGCAAGGGAGGCAGCAGTGAGTGAGGCAGTGCAGTGCACACAGAAAGCATTTGTGCTGTGCAGATCGGCAGTGGTGGCAGCAGCAGGCAACGGCTGCGTCTTGAAGTGGCATTATCGCACAGCAGGAATTGCAGCAGGGTGGCAGCTGCACTTGCTGCATTCGCATGCACAAAGCAGCAGCAGCCGCGCACCGCAGACGGCGCGGGAGATGGCCTGCCGGATCCACCAGTGGGAGTAGGTCGAGAACTTGAAGCCGCGGGACGGCTCAAAGCGGTCGAGCGACTTGGACAGCCCCGCCATGCCCTCTGCGGGACAGGCAGGAAGCGGTGGGGCGGCTGTGGTGAGGAGCAGTGAGTGTGGACCACAGGATGCCGTGCTGTGTGCAGTTCAGCTCGCACGGGACCGGAGCAAGTGAGCCGGGCAAATCGCGGCCGTGGCAAGCCAGTGCAGGCCCAAGCGGCAGCGGAGCGGGTATGGCAGCGCAGCTACGCTGGCAGCAAGGCTGAGAGCGGCAACACAAACAAGCCGATAGCCAGCAGCAAGGCGCACCAGGGATGAGGTCGGCCAGGGGCACCCCGCTGTTGGTGTAGCGCTTGGCGATGTTGATGACCAGGCTGCAGCCAGGCAGGGGGTAGAGCAGAGCAGTTGGAGCGATGGAGCCGTGCAGAGCCACACTGGGCGCTGCTGGCTGCCAGCTGATCAATACAGCTGCTCCATGTGCTGCAAGCTGGCTGCGCTGCAGCGCTTGCGAGGACAGGCAGGCGGCGGGCAGACCGCATGGCAGCGAATGCCCCAAGCGAATCCCACCGCCCAGGCTGCTGCAACAGCGGCCAGCCCACCACGTGTTGTGCTGCACGGGCAAGCCAGCAACGGGCAAATTGGCCCCACCAACAATATACAACCCACACCCTCACATCACCCCAGACCCTCACCGCGTGTTGTGCTGCATGAGCAGGTCCTTGGCTTCCCGCTGGTTCGTGCGCCGCTGCACCACCTCTGCGACGCTCAGCCCCGCCGCCGCGGCCACCTGCTCATCAGACACAGGCAGCTGCGCCGCCCGGCCGCCCGCCTTGCCCTTTGCGGCACCACTGCTGCTGCTGCCGCTGCTAGAGCTGCTGCTGCTGCTGTCGCCGGCTGTCTGTGCCGCCAGGCGGGTGGCAAGCTCCTCAAGGGCCCGGCCCTTTTGGAGGATCTCCGCCAGGCGCACCTGCAGCGTCAGTTGAAAGGCGGCAGCCAGCGGCAGCAAAATGTCACCAAGTGCTGATGAGCCCAGGGATGTGCGGCCACGAGCAGCAGGAGCAGCGGCGCCTGCACCAGTTATTCAACGCAGCAGCCAGCTGCCGAGTTGGTCTGCAACGCAAGCCTTTCGACAGCCTGTTGGATGGATTGTTTGCCAGCACACATGCTGCAAGGCGGCCCCGCCTCACCTCCTGTGCCCGCCCCAGCACCCCAGTGTTGCCCAGGGAACGCATGTAGTGGCCCATCGCGCTCTCCCCCGAACCCGGCCTGCACATCAAACGCAAAAGTGACAGGCAGTGAGCAACACAGGGCGACAGGCAGCTGCAACATCTGGCACAGGCCACCGGCGGAGGGCACTGGTGGCTGGCAGGAGCGCACGGCATGCATGGCAGGGTTGCAGCGGCAAAGGCTCTCAACGGCGGCACATGATGACTGTGGCAGGCAGCTGGGGCATTGGCAGGGCGCACACCAGCGGAGCGGAGCAACCCAGAGCAGCGACTCACGCTGTGCCGGGCTTGCCGGGCTTGCGGCGCCGCCCCGCACGCAGCGAGGCGCGGGCGGCCACAAGCACCATCATGTCCTGCGGAACAGTGGCAAAGATGGACAGAATGTGTGGCAAAGGTGGAGCGAGCAGAGAATGCTGCCCCCCAATGCTGCAAAACTTGGCAGTGCTGGGGCCTCGCTGAACTGATACAAACTGGCAGGGCGCGCGATTCTAGATGCAGCCCGCCCGCGGCCATTTGAATCGGGCCCTCCCATCCACACAATGACTGACAACCGAATTCAGCACATCCCATCCACCCACCTGGCGCGTCTCCTCGGTCACGCCATGTGCAGCGGGCACAGCGGGCTGCGCACCAGGTTGCAGCAGGCGCTG
>JADXDR010000146.1:129251-143016 GCA_025026875.1 Chlorella ohadii
CTGCACCNNCCTGCWCSNCCYRMYGMCWACNCRTTAACCCACTTGTCCCTGCTCCCTCNTTATTTCAACCGCAGCTTCATCATGAACTGCCAGGAGCTGGCGACCGCGGCCGTTGAGAAGCTGAACACCAAGTGCTTCATCCTCAACAACCAGTACCTGGGCATGGTCATGCAGGTGGGAATGGTGCACTGCCTTGTACCGCATTGTACCGCCTTGCATGTGGTGGTGGGCAGCCGTGCTGCAGTGTACGGTGGGGCGCTGCTGTGCACAGCTACCCGACCGCTTCTCCGGACCGCTTCTACAAGGCCAACCGCTTTGGTTTACACCTCTTGTTTCAATCAGTACAACCGTCAAATGGTCGATTGGATTGATTGCGATCCACTTTTTCCTGCAGTGGGAGGACCGCTTCTACAAGGCCAACCGCGCGCACACGTACCTGGGCTCGCCGGTGAGCACACAAACACATTTATCAGCAAGGCTTTACACCTAGCAGGGCTTTACACCTAGCCGGGCTGGGGTTCTCCGCTGGCTGGTTGGTCTTTCAGGGCAAGCCGGGGAGCGCACGGATGGCCAACTCTGCTGGCAACAACTGGTCTGCGTGTCAGCGCCCCACCAGTTGCCTGCTTGCCTGCCTGCCCTGTCCTGCACAACGCTACAGCCTCAGCCAACAATGTGGCATCTGCCGCGCTTCACAATGTCACAGCCACCTGGCTCAAACAATACAACACCTGCAATTTCCAAATAATGCAACAGGAGGGCGAGTACCAGGTGTCGGGCGACGTGAAGGACATCTTCCCCGACTTTGTCACGGTGAGCACAGGAAGCTTTTTGATAGATATACCTCTTGTTTCTGTCTAATCAATCAGCAGGCGTCTTCCCCGACTTTGCCACGGTGGATGGCAGGTTTGAGGTGGCTGTGCTCTACTTTCTGCACCGGTCACAGTTGGATCACCAAGTTGTGTGTGCCTGCCAGCTGAGAAGGAGGGGTCCTCAGTGGCTGCTANCTCCCCGCACCGCNAGCCCGCTCACCGCCTGCTGCTNCCCACCCCCGCCCTCCCTCCGCCCCGCAGATGGCCGCTGCATTCAACGTGCCCGCCAAGCGCGTGCGGCACCCCTCGGAGCTGCGGTGAGCCTGATCAGCCTGCGCCCGCTGCTGGGCACAACATAGCCCGCTGCTGGTTCCAGCCTCCGCTGCTGAGCACATCCGGCCGCTGCCGAGTCAAGCCCCTGCCTGGCCCAGCCGGCGCTCCCTGCCAGCCACCGCATGCCACATCGCTCATCCTTGCATCCTCACGAACTGCTCCGGCTTTGTGACAATGCCTGCAGGGCGGCGATCCGCGAGATGCTGGACACGTCGGCAGCTCCGGTTGCCAAACAATTGCCAAAAATTCCCAAGCATTCTTGTACCACCTATCTCTGCACCGTGCAGCGCGGCGATCGGGAGATGCTGGACCCCCTTGCCAGCTGGCATCCCTCGCTAGTTGCATGACGCATCGTATATCTCATCCTCTCTCTTACAGGGCTGCGATCCGGGAGATGCTGGACACGGAGGGCCCCTACCTGCTGGACGTCATGGTGCCCCACATCCAGGTGGGTTCATGTGTTTGTTGCACTCCGCTTTTGTTGAAGCACCGCTCGTACGGGGTTACCAGGTGGTGTGGCTGGGAGCTGCTGCCATGGTGCCCCACATCCAGGTGCGCTGAGCTCGGGCTGTGCCACTCATAGTCATGTCCTGCGCATGTGCTGCGCACAATTTCCGTGCAGCTCGTCTCTCTCCAGGGTTGAAACACCAGCGTTCAACAGCCCCACACGCTGCACTGCGCTGCAGCACGTGCTGCCCATGTCGGCTCATATACCTCCCGTGCGCTGACGTGTATTGCCCCACCCCGCTGACGTGTATTGCCCCACCCCGCTGACGTGTRTTGCCCCACCCCGCTGACGTGTATTKCCCCACCCCSYTGGCCCACCCCTCTGCAGCACGTGCTGCCCATGATCCCCGGCGGCGGCTCCTTCAAGGACATTATCACTAAGGGTGAGCGGAACAAATGCGGTTTGAGTAAAAGCAGTTTGAGTGGAGCTCCTGGCACTTTGCATCCCACCCCGCCTTGGCATGTGGCCCACCGCCCTGCTGGGCTTGCTGATGACGGGCCCTCCCTCCTGACTGCCCTTCCTCCCCACTGCCCCTCTCCCCCTCCCGCCCAGGCGACGGCACCGATGTCTACTCTGTTTGAGCGGCCAGCTAGCCAGCGCACGCCAGCGCGGCGGAGCGGGCTTTTTTTTGCCCCATGGCAGCCAGCCAAACGAACCCCTGCATCCTCACACATCCCTTGCCGCACTGGCGCAGCAGGCTCATTGCCTGGTGCTGCCGAGCCCCTTAGTTGCTTGCCCCCACCGCGACGCCCCTCGCCTCCCCCGCCTCCTCCCCTCCCCTGTAGTATTGTTTCGCTCTCAAGCGGGGCGGCCGCACTAGCCCGCCCGCTGTGACCGCTGTGCCTGCCCGCCTGCCTGCCTGCGCGCGTTCCTTTTCAGTCCCTACCCACACAATCTCGAGCCTACCCAGCACATATGCGGCGCTGCGTGCCGCCGCGCCCCACGACTATACCCGACGCAACGCATGCAGCCCCTGCTATGTGTAGAAAGACAGAACTCGTTCACCGCTGCTGTGGGCAGGGTAGCGCAATCAGCGGGCCGGCAACGCACACAGGACCCCAGAGGAAGCATGCCGGCCGGCTTGCATCCCATCGCTGAAAGCTTGCCCCGGCTATGCTGCACTGTTGCATGGCAGGCTGCCTTGCGGCTGCTGCCTTCCTTTGCTCTTAGCTCTGCACGCTGCTGAGCAGGATGTGATGCATTGCTGGTGCGGCTTGTGGTATATTTGGATGATGCCGGCACCATGCACCCTCACACAGCAGCGTACCCAGAACGGTGCAAGGAAAGCCATTGCCACCCACCCCGCCGCCCTGCGCTGGGCTCGGTGAGCGGCGGTGCCCAGCGCTGGTGGTGGTGAGCGGCGGTGCCGCTCACCACCAGCGCTGGGCCCGCTGGGCTGCCGATCGCACTGTACCATCGGCAAGCAGCGCTTCAGTGCAGCCAGACTTCCCCCGCGTCGCCCCAGCCCTCCGCACCCGCGGCGATGGCGTGCCTCCTGCGGCCCAGCGCCGCCCTGCAGCCACGGACAAGCCATGCTGCGGCGCAGCGGCGCGTACGAGTGCAATCCAGCCGCAGCCGTGGTGCAGGCCCGTGGGCGGCACCGTCGGACGGCGGTGGCGGCTGGGCGGGCGTTCAGCGTCTACAGGTGGGATATGTGCTTCTGACTGTCTGGCCTGGTTCTCCAACTGACACTTGGACATTTCCCATGCAACTTTCTAACACCCAGCTGGATGCTGCCTGTGCTTGCAGGTGCGGCCTGCCACACCGGCCCTCTTGCCATACACAATGTCCGGCAGCAGCGGCGGCAGCAGCAGTGGCAGCAGCAAGCTCAGCGGCAGCAGCAGTGGCAGCAGCAAGCTCAGCGGCAGCAGCAGTGGCAGCAGCAAGCGCGGTGGCAGCAGCAGCGGCAGCAGTGGCAGCAGCAAGCGCGGTGGCAGCACCCCAGAGGCACGGTACAGGGGCGGCTCAAAGCCCAGCCCTGTGCCAGACGTGGATGCGCAACAGCTGCTGCGCAGCCTGGGCCTCAGTGGCACAGCCGACCCAGCAGCGCTGCTGCGCAGCCTACGCAAGTTGCCGGGCGTGCGGCAGCAGGGTGTGCTTGACAATGCAGCGGCAGTGGCAGCGCACCTATGCAGCCCGGGTGTGGGCCTGACGGCGCAGCAGGCAGGGCAGCTGCTGGAGCGCTGCCCCAGACTGTTCAGCTGGCTGCCGGAGCAGCGGGCGGCCGTGCTGTTCGGCGAGCTGATGGCTGTTGGGCTGACTGCGGCGGATGCAGCACAGTGCTTTGCAACGTTCATTGATGCAGCAAATTGCACCACCTTGGCCCCTGGCCTTGCCGAGCTGGCGGCCATCCTGGCGCACAGCGAGGACCGGGACCGCAGCCTGGGCGGTGCAGTGCCCAAGGTGCCGGCGGCGCAGCGCACTGTGGCAGCACTGCTGACCCAGAGCCCCGGCGCTGTGNCAGCTGGTGTGCCAGAGCGCCAGCTACCTGCAGCAGCGTGCGGCAGAGCTGCAGCAGGCGGGCATGTCGGCTGCTCAGGTGGCAGCGCTGGCCTGGCGGCAGCCTGAGCTGTTGTGCACTGACAGTGCTGCACGGGTTGCCAACAAGGTGGCAGTGGTGCAGCAGGAGCTGGGCCTGTCGACGCCGCTGCTGGTCAGCCTGGTGGCCAAGCGCAGGCCAGCCTGGCTCAGCTCTAGTGTCGACACATTGCGAGAGCGTGCTGCGGCACTGGCAGAGGTGAATGAGGCTGCTAGCTTGTTACATGGCATGCTGACTGCCGATTTATGCATGACCTGTTAAGCAAACGGCTAGTTCACATGATTCTGCAATGACTGAGAAATTGTGCTGGTCGAAATTCTCAAAGCGAAACCTTCCATCCCTCCCGCTGCAGGGCTTTGGGCAGGCTGCTGCGGCAGCCATGCTGCTCAAGAGTCCTGAAACCCTGGAGTGCGCGTCTGCTGTGTGGCGGCGCAACCTGTGCTRCATGGCGGCCTGCGGCGTGGCCGACCTCCATGCAGTGCTGCGACGTCAGCCCACCCTGCTGCCCCGTGACCATGCTGCCCCTGACTTCCTGCAGCGCCGGCTGATATTGCAGCGCGTTGCGCAGCTGTCTGCAGCACAGCTGTATGAGCGGCACCCTGCTTGGTTGCGCCACCGAATGGTCCCAGACTTGGCGCAGCGGCTGCAGTTTGTGCAGCACCGCGGTCGTGACACAGCACAGCTCCTGGTTGTTGTGCTTCATAAACCGTTGCCGAACCTCCTGGCAGCTGTGGGTGCCAGCCAGGCGGAGTGGGAGGCGTGGGCAGCTACCAACCCGCCGGCAGCCTGCCCGCTGCACGGTTGGGCACAGCAGGCGGCAGAGGAGGAGGCGGCGCGGCTGGCAGCGGCACTGCCGCCCGAGCTGGCGCAGAGGGAGCCGAGGCAGCACTCAGCTGGGCGCAAAAATATATCTGGCAGCTAGGTCGACAGACAGGCAAATCTGCAAACCTGCTCATATGTTGTCTCTCACTCTTGCTTTCTACTTGTGCCTGTCTTTATCACCGCATTCCGCTGCAACATTTCAAGGCCTAAAATCGGTTTGACTTGCCAGCACAGCAGGCAGCAGCCCGAGAAACTGGTAGAGTTGCGGCTAGCCAGCCCACTGCATGCAGCAGGCAAAACAGCCGCAGTGGGGCAGGGTATGAGTGAGAGAGCACATTTAGAGGTAGAGGGGAGGGCAGGGCAGCGTGGTTGAGAGGCGATAGTTCAAAGTAGACAACAAAACCGCAGCGAAAAGCAACAGCAGCGGCGGCGGGGCAGTGTGGTGCGTCACGCCGTGGCAGCAAGCAAGCCAAAGCAGGGGAGGGAAGCATTCGTTTGGCGGGCGCGAGGCGGATGCGCTGGAGGCAGGAAGAGGGCCTGCCTACAATGAAAGCAACGGTCTGGAAAAGGGAGGCCTGTCAGGTGAGAGATCGCGAGCTGTGCTGCCTCCTACGTAAGGAGAAGCCGGCGTGGGGATACTCCAGCATGGGGATTGGCCCTGTGTGGATTGGCTGCTGCCCAAGCACAAAGACCGGCCCTGGGGGACAAACAGGCCGCTGCCACAGCAAGCAGGGCGGCAGTGGCTTGCGGGCGAAAAGGCACAACATATGGTACTCCAAAATTCATACAACTAGGTGATGGCACTGGTGTGGGCTGGCTGGTAGGCTGGCAAGTGCCACCCGCGCTGCCTGCACTGCCGCCGCGTGCACTCCAGCACTTGGCAGGCAAGCGGCTCAGCTCCACATGTCGAAGCCACCGGCGCCGGCGGTACCGCCCCCTCCAACCGACACATGCCGCGCCGGCAGGGGCGGCGGAGGGAAGGTCACCGAATCCGGCTGCGTGGCCGCCACACCCCCATACAGCCCGCCGCTGCTGATTCCGGCGCCGCTGCTGATTCCGGCGCCGCTGCTGATGCCAGCAATGCCACCGCCCACGGTGCCCGCAGCCACCGCCTCTGCCAGCGCCCTGCGCTGCGGCGGCGAGCTGGCGGCTGAGCCAGGGAGCGGGCCCAGCAGGAAGGGCCCCGCGCTCGGGGGCGGCGACCGCGGCAGCCTCGTCGGCACGGCGGGCGGAGGCGGAGCGTCGCAGGCCCACGGCGGTGGTGGAGGAGGCGAGCAGCGACTCCAGGCCCTGCGGAGTGGAAGGAAGGAGGGAAGGCAGCCATTGAAGGGTGAGAATGAGGGAACTGTGTGGCAGCGCTCAGGGCGGCCTAACGAACACAATATGCCTGCGGCCGCTCGCACCGCGTGCTGCCGCTGATACACTGTTGCAACACCACCCAGCGATGCAGGCAGCACTCAATCCACGCACCTGCAGGCGCTGCTCCGAAGCGGCTGCACAAACAAGCGCTGCTGCTTGTAAGCCCACCCAACTCTATCTCACGCAGCAAGGCCGAACACCGACAAGTTGCATGCCGTACCTGCAGGCGCTGCTCCGAGGCGGCGGCCCACACCGGGTGCTGCTGCGTGTACTCGATGAGCTCGGCCTTGGATGGAATAGGAGAACCGGCCATCAGCTCACTGCAAAGAAACAAGGAGGAGGCACAGTAGTCAGCTTGGGCACTTGGAGGGGATGTGGGAGCCCGCCCTCAGCTCGCTGCACAGGGATGAGAAAGTGGGGGGAGAGGGGAGGTCAAGGAGAGGCACGAAAGTTTAGCGGGGGCAAGGGAATGGCACCGGGCCTGAGGCACTCAACCAACTGGCTTGCACAGCACACAGATGCCATGGCTGGCTGGCCTGCCTCAGCACATGTCAATGTTGGACAGATGGCACACCCACCTGACCGCCTTGCACAGCACGTAGATGCCGTGGTTGGCGTGGCGCTGGTTGGCGCCCACCTCCGCCATGGAGGCCTCCAGGTCCATGACCACCGAGTGGATCTGTACGGGGCAAAATAACCGGGCCATGTGTTGCATTGCGGGTGGAAGGCAGGGTTTGGTAGCACGGACCACGCCCTCCAAGTGCACGACTGCCCAAGGAGCGTGCAACGACATAGCGAGCAGCGCAGATTTTCAGGCACAAGGGCACGGTGTGCAGGCGGCCCACCCAAGTGCACGAACCAAATACGCACATGTAGCCCCACATGCAGCAGAAACCAATCATGCTCTACAGCCAGCCAACGCCAGTGTGAAATCACGGACCTGGCCCACTTGGCCGCGCGTGTGCTCCACATCACGCCCCACCCCCGCCAGCGAGGCCTTCATCTCAGCCTGTGGGAGTTGGGAGGGTGGCGCAGGAACAGAGACTTTCAGTGCAGGGCATGTGAGGCATGTGCAGCCCACTGCCCAGCCAGCGAGGCCTTCATCTTTGCCCGTAAAAGGCAAGGTGTTTGCAACATCAGAGATCTTCACTGAGTCGAGCAGCAGCACTGCAGCAGAAACCGCAAACAGTCGCCCACCTGCGCCCCCAGCATCTCCTCCTGCCGCCCGCCGCATCAGCTGCCGATTTACTACCAGCCGTGTCGGGCTGCCACAAGCTGCAATCAGGCAACTAGAAAACAGCAGGAAGCAGCAAAGAAGCGCACCTGCGCCCCCAGCATCTCCTCCTGCCGCCGCATGAGCTGCGCGATGCGCTCCTGCAGCCGCGCCTTGACGTCCGCCACCCGCGCGCTCAGCTGCTCCAGGCCTGCAGACAGAAGGAATGGTACTGCTGGGTTGGACACTGGGAGGAAAAGCGTGCCCAGATGTCGCGCATCCGCGCGCTCAGCTGTTCCAGGCCTGTGGGCAAAATCCATGCATACATGCGCTATTGGCTCACGCACTTGCAGAAAGAAAACAGAAGCGTGCAGTCTCCAACGCAGAAACGTACAGGCCCTCCACGGACCTCGGCAGCCGGGCAGCACTGAACAGGGCCTACGAAGGCAGCACCACGGAACTGCTGCACCAGGCGCAGCAGGCACTACAGCACCCAGCTGCAAAAAAGCAGGCGCAAACGCCCACCTGTGGACACTTGAGCCAGGCCCTCCTTGAGGCCACAGCATGCAGCCTGGCACTCCAGCACTTCAGCAGCCAGCTGGGCAGCATTTTACCCAATACGTGCCCACCTGTGGAGACTTGTGCCAGCCCCTCCTTGAGGCCGCGCCGCGTGGCGTACAGCATGTCGCCAAACGTCCAGCCCTGGGAAGTGGAAGCAGATGCACGANCAGCAGCTGTGAGCCACACAGAGGAGGGGGGACTCAGGGCACAAACGNTCCAGCCCTGGTGCGTGGAGCCAACGAGGAAGACAGCTGTGCGCTCAACACAGCTGACCGCTGCGAAGGCATGGGCACCGCGCGCGCAGGGCAATCGAGCCTGGCCCCCACATCTGCCTGCCATTCCAGGCATTTGGCAACAGATTTGGCCACCACCACCCAGCACGTCTGTAACTGCTCACCTTCAGCCGGAAGTACACAACCACCCCCAGCCCAGCCGCAGCAGCGCCATACAGCACATAGCTGCGGCCGGGCAGCAGCAGATACGAGGCAGCAGGGGTGAGCGGCGGCAGCGGGAGTGGGCGGTGAACGGGGTAGAGCGGCGGCAGCAGTGAGGCCGGGCCGCAGAGGCGGCAGTGGGCTGCGAACGGCACACTGCAGCTGCATACTCCGCAGCTTGCAACCTCACTCCACGACAAAGCAAGCGTGCCTGCCGCCCTGCATTGGCTGTGCACTGGCTGCCGGCGGCGCACCTGCCGGTGGCGCTGGTGCCCGTGTGCACGACCGTCACGCCGCCCTTCTGGCCGGCGGCCACCTGGCGAGACAGGTCTTCCACCTGTCGCGACAGCCGGAGAGGGGCAGCGGCAGGTGAGCATGGCAAAAAGGACTGTGAGGAGCACCCACACAGCAGGCGGCCAACCGAGGGAGCGACCGGCGGCGGCCGCCGCCGCTCACCAGGCGCTGCAGCTGCTCCAACTCCTTGCCGCCGGGGCCCGCGGGGCGGGCCGAGGGCCCAAACATGATCTCCCGGGCCCAGTCCTGCAGCACTTCGGGCTTGAGGTAGAGCGTGGCGCCGGTGGCGCCCAGGCCCGCGCCCAGGAGCGAGCGGCTCATCGCGCCGCGCTGCCCTGTGCCAGCTGTGCGTGCTCCAGTTCCCTTGCACGCCCGCTGGGCGCTAGGGTTGGGGTGTGCGCTTCCCGCGAGGTGACAACTCGCAAACGGGTGGCTTGAGGCGAGTCCCAGGCGGCCCTGGCAGCAGAGGCGACGCGCACGAATAGCGCGCAGCGGCTCGAGCCAGGACACATGCCTCCAACCCCGGCGGCGCGACAGCGCGGCGCAGGCGCCCCAACCGCAGCTGCTGCCGGCCATTTTGCAAGGTAGTATTTGCTTAGCAGCAATTCAAACCAGTCGCAACACTTCACAAATTGATATTTCACCCAGCGGTGCTGCTGGCTGCCTCGCAGGACCCACACCTCCCACTGCGGCCCCTGCACCCGCCCATGCCGCTGCCGCGGCACAACCCTTGTGTCGGTGCAGTACGGGACTTATATCAACAAACATACATCAACATTGCGGCATTACAATGCAAGATCAAATTCTGCGTATGCCGCCCGATGAACCAATCATCTTGCTGGCTGTTTGCGCCGTGCCGCCGAGTGCTGCCGCCGCTCAGCGGTTGCACCAGCTCGGGCGGCAGCGCCGCTGCCAGCCGCGCCGCCTCTTCCTCTGCCGCCTGCTGCGCCCAGCGATACAGCGGGCAGGCTGCCGTCGGGTTGGCAGCTGCCCATGCCTCCCACTCYGCCTGGCTGGCGCCCACGGCTGCCAGGAGCACTAGCAGCGGTTTGTAAAGCACGAAAGACAACAGCTGCGCTGCATCACGGCCGCGCTGCTCTACAAAGTGCAGCCGCTGCGCCAGGTCTGGCACCTTCCGATGTCGCAGCCAAGCAGGGTGCTGCTCGTACAGCTGCGCCGCTGACAGCTGGGCAACACGCTGCTGCATCAGCCAGCGCTGCAGGAAGTCGGGGGCAGCTTGGTCGAGGGACAGCAGAAGAGGGAACCGTTGCAGCACCGCCTTGGGGTCGGCCACGCCGCAGGCCGCCATGCAGCACAGATTGCGCCGCCACACGGCAGGGTCGCAGCCGAGGGTTTCGGGAGTCTTGAGCAGCATGGCTGCTGCAGCGTCCTTGCCAAAGCCCTGAAACAGGAGGGTGGATGCATGAGTGGTGGAATTGGATGCTCACCAGTTTGCGGGATGGACGACGCAGTGATGGACAGTATCATAACACAAATGGGAGACAAAGTCGCACAGTCTGGCAGTAAAAGCATGCACCACGCCTAGGAACAAGCTGCCTGCCCTACTCACCTCTGCCAGCGCTGCGGCGCGCTCCCGCAAAGTGCAAATGCTTGACGTCAGCCAGCTAGGCCTGCGCCTGGCCGCCAGACTGACCACATCTGCTGCTGGCATCCCAAGCTCCTGCTGCACCACCGCAGCTCTGCTTGCCACATTGGCTGCAACATCTGTGCACACCACCTCAGGCCAATCCCATGCCATCGCTGCCACCTCTGCGGCCGTGAAGCCCGCCTGCTCCAGCTGTGCCGCCCGCTGCTGCAGGTAGCCAGCTGTATTGCACACCAGCTGCACTGCACCGGGATTCGAGGTCAGCAGCACCGCCAGCGTGCGCTGCGCCGCTGGCACCTTGGGCACTGGCCCGCCCAGGCTGCTGTCGCGATCCTGGCTGTGCGCCAGGATGGCCGCCAGCTCGGCAAGGCCGGGTGCAAGAGTGGTGCAATTCGCTGCATCTATAAAAGTCGTGAAGCACTGTGCTGCCACTGCCGCCGTCAGCCCAGCCCCCAGCTCGCCAAACAGCACCGCCGCCCGCTGCTCCGGCGGCCAGCTGAACAGCAGCGGGCAGCGCTCCAGCAGCTGCCCCACCTGCTGCGCCGTCAGGCCCACAGCCGGGCTGCACAGGTGTGCCGTCACTGCTGCTGCATTGTCGAGCACACCCTGCTGCCGCACGCCCGGCAGCTTGCACAGGCTGCGGAGCAGCGCTGCTGGGTCGGCTGTGCCGCTGAGGCCCAGGCTGTGCAGCAGCTGCTCCGCATCCACGTCTGGCACAGGGCTGGGTTTGAAGCCACCTCGCTTCTGGTTTGCTGCTGCCTCTCCGCTGCCACTAGTGCTGCCACTGCCGCTGTCGCTACCGGCTGCTGCCCTTGCAACGTGCAGGCAGCAAAGAGCAGCTGCAGTGGTGCAGGGAAAATGAGCAACGATAAACAGTAGCTGGCTGGCATACACACCACTGACACTAAGATACATTAACAAGCACCACAAAGGCATATTTTTGCAGGTCGCACCTGCGGCCGGCCGCCGAGCCGACCCCTGCCTGCCGCCACCAAGCCACCGCCCCGCCGCCTGCTGGCCGCACCACCGCTGCTGCCGGCGGGTAGAGCAGCCGAATGCCGCGCTACCATCCAGCCGTTGCGTGGCTGCAGGGCGGCGCTGGGGCGCCCGAGRCACGCCATCGCTGACAGTGCGGCGGGCTGGGGTGGTCAAAGGACTGGGCGTGCGGCTTGAAAGTGTGCTGGACAGATGCGCAAGTATCAAGTGCTCAGCAGGGCACGCGACGGCAGCCTGTGTGCGCCACCGCCACCGCCGACCGCCCCGAGCATGCCTGCGCCTGCCGCCGTTCCCGCTGTGGGTGCCGCGTGTGCCAACCCCCTTCTCGACTGCAAGAGTACTGTCTGCAAGCAGGCATTCAAGTAACAATGCATGAGGGACCGCTCGGCTCCAAAACAGGTGCGGAGGTGGGCTCTTGCCAGCGCCGTGCAGACCATGTGCAGGTCCCGCAGGCCTGGTGCAACATCGGAACAGCACAGTCGAACTGGTCGCCCTTCTCGCTCCACCCTCTTATCTTATGGATGCAGTCTTCTGCTGCTGCGTTGCATACACCTTGCGGCGCGCCCTTGTGCCATTTGACATGTGCTCCTTCGGTTGCCTCGCTGCCATAATTGAGCATGCAAGAGCATGGGCAGCCACTTCAATTCGGCAGTCAGATGCAGGAAGTCAATCCCAGCAAGTTGCTGATCGAAGTGCATGTTGGCTTGGTCATGTGGGCTGTGTATGGGTACAAGCTTCCGCCTGCTGCCGCTGCTGCAGCGTGCTGCCCATCCGAAAGTGCCGATCCACGACGGTTCTCAAGGGCGCCGACTGTTTATCGCACATTTCACAGCTTGGCGTACATTGAGAAAACCTACCTAAACAAGCAGCGAATCCGGTAACTCCACAAGATCACTGAATGTCACACAAGCTATTTATTGTACATGCGGCCTGGGTCGCGCCGCTTCCGGTGCATTTGAAGCTACAGCCCACGCAGCCTGCTCGCTGCCACTCCTGCTGCGCCCCGCATGGGCCCCTCACTGCATGCGGCGGTGGCCCGCAAAGCAGGCGCAGGCCAGGCCGCGGCGGCGGGAAGGTGAGCTGCTGGGTGCTGGCCGCTGCTCAGACAGATCCACCTCCCCGAGGCTGGCCCGGCTGGCCTGCGAGGCAGCAGCCTCTGCAGTCTCTGCGCCCGGAGCCACAGCAGCAGCCGGGCTGGCGGCCGCAGCGGCGCTGGCAGGGGCCGCGCCAGCGGCGCCTTCTGCGCCGGCTGCACGCTCCACTGCTGCCGCTGCCGGCTGAGGGGGCGCCAGGGTGGCCAGCTCTACCTCGGCAGCCGGGCTGCCGCCGCCCGCTGCCGCCGCCGCTGCGCCGTCTGGAGCGCCCTCCGGGATGGCGGGCAGGTGGGCTGTGCCCGAGGTGGGGCTGATGCGCCCGCTCAGGTCTCGGCTGCGGGGCACCGGCGGCGAGTCGGCGCGGCGCAGGCGGCGGCGGATGGAGGCGCGCAGCCGGCTCATGCTGCAGGGGCAAGCATACGAGGGCATGATTTGCGCAGCCGCGGCGGTGAGGTTGAGGTCGTCGGCTGCCTTTGCAGCACAGGCAATGTCAACTTTTCATCTCTAAGCCTCATGGTGGAACAAGTGTGCATCATATGCAGCACCACGCTGTCTGCTCGCCACGCACTTCCCACCCTACCAGCATCAGCAAACTCCCCCAAACCGTCGCCCATTCAGCACCCACCCGCGGGACAGCTTGCGGCTGAGCTGGCGCGTGAGCGACATGGACCGGGTGGGTGCTGGGCTGGCCGCAGAGCCGGCCACCTGCATGGATTGGCATTAGGATTGGGCAGGCAGGCATGCGGTCATCGCTGTCATGTGCACAGCTCTTTTCACCCTCATGCGCACCCAACAGCGCGAGGGCTGCGCATCAGTCTGCTGCCCAGAAGTTGGGCAGGCACCACAGAGCTTGTGCCTGCCTGCCAATGCACCCACCACCCACCAACCAAACGGCCAGCACCCACCTGTGGCACGGGCGCCAGCGTGGGCAGGGGCGGCAGGGGCACGGCCGGCGAGCTCTCAGCCACGGGGCCCAGGCTGCGCAAGGCATGCGACACTGCCGGGGAGCGGTTCAGGCTGGCGGCGCGGGCGGGCTGCGCCGGCGGCGCAATGAGCGCCTCTGCTGCTACTGCCATGCCGATGGGGGAGGCTGCATCGCCAGACAGCGCCTCCACCACCGCCGGCGGGCTCTGCTCCTCGGCAGCGGGCGCGGGGATGGCGGGGGCGGGAGCGGCGGGCGTGGCAGCGGCGGGCTGC
>JADXDR010000146.1:152076-167324 GCA_025026875.1 Chlorella ohadii
GCCAGCACGGCCGCGTTCACCACCGCCGCCGCCAGCCCCCAAGCTGCCGCCGCCACCGAGCAGGGTGGTCCCTCGGCCGCCGCCACCAGTAGCACCCAAGCCGAGCAGCCAAGCGGCCTTGTTCCTGCTGGGGCGTGACGCCTGCCAATCGGGAGGTGAGTGGGCAGTGGCAGGGTGGCTTGGTGGGCAGCGGCGCGGCAGTGGGCAGACGTGCCCTGGACTGGAAGGGTGTGGCTGTGCTGCATGGTGGCATGCAAACTGGCCAGGGAAGCCAGCAGAATGAAGGGGATGGCTTGCTCTGCTTGCCAGCTGCAATCAGCTGCATGCATGCAACTCACGGCCCAGCCCTTCCGCCTGGCTCTCTGCTCACAGGCTTCGCCTCCGCGCAGTGCACCTGCGCCAACGAGCAGTGGCACTGGGCCAGCAAGCACAGCTGGGGCGGGCACGAGCGCTGCAGGGATTCAGTGCAGCTGTCGCCAGCTGTCGGCGGCGCCGGCCTGCAGCTCTGGCGCTTTGTTACCGTTGACGGCGGCCGAATAGTGCCGGGAGCAATTGTGACATTGCAGAATGTCGCACGCACCAGCTGCGATGGTTATCTAGCGGCCTATGCACCCCGCTGCGGCAGCGAGCGCGTGCAGCTGTGTGGGGAGGGGCGGTCAGCAGCCGCCCGTTGGGTGCTGCGCGCGGGTCCCGCCCCCGCGACTTTCGTGCTTGAGGCGGTCGGTGTCAGGGGCTGCCCCTGCCGCTGGCTGGGCGCACCCAAGCACTGCGGCTCAAACGAGCTGGGCCTGTTCCCGCGCAGCGACCCGCATGCGCTGCTGGTGTGGCTCGTCTTGCCCGCCTGACCCGGCTGTGCAGCAACGCAGCTTTGATTTTGGTACAATGCGTAGTGCCACCTGACTTGTACCACTTGTGTCATCATGATTCATCGCCACAGCCCAATGCTGTTCTCCACCACTTACTTTTCTACTCGCTTCCCATGCATCGCTTGTTTGCCGCCCATGCGCTACATGGCTGCCACGCCCTCCCTCTACCCTGTCTACCCCTCCACCCCAGTTTCTCGGGCAGCTGCTTACCAACACCTCCAGTGCTTCTGTGTCTGCATCACATCATCAGCCCTACTTGTTTGCCACGCCGGCTGCCACCCTGCATTCACAGTCTGCTCATCTGCCTCGGTCCGTAACCACTGCTTACCCCTGTAGTACAGGTTCAACCGGACGCCCAACCCGCCAATGCACAGTTGAAACGAGCACTGTGGCCCTCTGTGCCTCAGTCATGTGGCAGCCTTGCCTTGCCAAGCGTGGCTAATGCCCGCTGCTCGGCGTGTTGCGACAGTTGTGCTGTGCTGTGCAAGACAGGGACCTCACGGGCTGTGCTGGCATGAATTATGTGCCCCCTCCCTTCCAAATAGCAAGCGACGGCTGAGCTAGCGAGCTGGCATTGGTGGCCACATTGCAACGTGCAGGGTCGCTAGCGGCGGCAGCGACAGGTGGCGGCGGCATGGCGGCCCCCCATGCAGGCCTGCGGCCATCACTCACGCCGCTTGCAGTGGCACGGGCACTGCTAAGTTGCACTTGGCGTCCCATGCGCGTGCTGTAGAGCGCGTGGCAGGTCGTATGGCCGCCCCTGCCGAGAGCCTGGCGCAGAGCAACACCCTACACACCGCAGCGGCTTTAAGCGCGCTGTTGCGCATGCAGCAGGAGCAGTAGATGCAGGCGCAGGCCGCAGCGGGCGGGGCAGCGGGCGCTGGCGACGCCGGTGCGGCGGCGGCGAGGTCGAACGGCGGCGAGGGCAGCCAGGAGGATGGCAGCGAARGGCACGAGCAGCAGCATTTGCTGGAGCTGACTCCGCACAACGGCAGGCCGGGGGCCTCAGAGAAGCTGCGCACAATAAGCAGCAACCTGAACCGCATTGCGCCAAACATTAGGTGCGCCGGCTGGAGCACGGGCGTGTTGCATTTCTTTCCCCCTGCCTACTGCCTGGCCAGCCCCTGCCTTTCCTGCCACCGCAGCCTGTATTTCATGGCAGCTGATGCAAGTTTGGCAATCGCGTTTGTGCCCTTGTGGGTGCTGCAGGAAGCACACACCCGCCGGCCATCATCTCAAGAAGGACGACCTGCTGCGCCTGATTGGAACGGATGCGCCGCAGCCCGGGGCAGAGCAGGAGCCCTCTGACTACCTGTGCACGCTGCTGGAGTGGCCGCTGGCGGCTGCTGTCAAGGCAGACTGCATTGTGTGGGTGGGCCGCCAGCCGTTCCTGGATTTGGAGCGGCTGCACGCGGCAGGCTGCTTCCCCCACACCTGGGCCTTCCCGCTGTCGCTGGACGGCGTGCAAGCCGCCAACCGGCAGGCCCAGGCCATCTACAACCAGGGGCTAGAGGGCAGGCAGCGGCTGCTGCGCGAGGCGCTGNNNNGCGGCCAGCCGCCGCAGCAAGCGCCCCGGCCGACACTCCGGCAGAGGAGGCGGCGGCTGAGGAACCGCCACGAGCGCAGCCGCGGCGGGCGGCGCAGGTGCCCGAGTTCTCAGGGGGCGAGCGGCAGCGCAGCTCGCGGGATACCGGCACGGCAGCGGCGCACGCGCCTGAGGCGGAGGCACAGGAGGCAGCGGCAGCGGCGCCTGCGGCACCAGCGCATGCGGCAGCGGCACAAGCACAGGAGGCAGAGGCGCAGGTGCCTGCCCTGACGGCTCTGTTGGGGCACAGGCCGACCGTGCTGCAGCGCCGCGCCGCTCTGCTGCAGGTGGGGAAGGGGGAGCAGCATGCCGCTGTTGCTGCTGATGACGCTTCGGCCTGGTGGTACCTGTGGCAGCAGCCGTGGGCATCGGCGGCGCTGCTGCCCGGCAGCGCCTGGCGCCTGCAGCTACGCCTGTACTGTTTATGCCTGGCTGCCCTCTTTTTGCCTCTGCTGTACTTGCAGCCCCTGCGCTGCGNTGGCAAAGCCAGCAGCACCCTCAGCGCTCTGCATATCCAGCGGGGCATATGACGACCAGTTAGCTTGTTCAACATTGAGTCCCAATGCCATCCTGGTCCCCAGCTGCAGGTGTTGGGCGGCGCCATCCCAAAAGACAGCCGGGACCAGCAGGGCAACCTGCAGCTGGTCTTTCTGGCTGGGCGCGGCTGCCAGCTGCTGCAGGTGTGCAGACGCAGGCAGCCGAATCAGAAGTTGGTTGGGCAAAGGAGGCTTAGATGTTGCAGGTCGTGCTGCCGTTCCCTGCTCCGTGGCTTTCATGCTGCCACTGCCTGCTCCACCGCACCCTGCTAATGCTCGCATGCCAACCTCGCGCTGCCTGCCCTGCCATACCATGCAGGGCCTGCTTGACTGCTGGGAGCAGCTGACACCCACTGACCAGTCTGTGGTCTACGAGGTGGTGCAGCGGGTGGCGATTGCTCACCCGTCCGCCTGGGAGCAGCTGGAGCACAACTTGGGGCTGCTGCTTCCCGCACTGGAGGGCGCGGCGCTGCCGCCCAACCCTGGCGGCGGTCCCGCCGCCGTGGCGCCGGCAGCCGNCGGCGGCCGAGTCCAGCCCGCTGCTGCAGCGCGTGCAGCAGACGCTGGTCAAGGCGCTGGGCTGGGACCCTAATGCGGCTGGCCCGGCCGATGCGGAAGACCCCCGCAAGCTGCCGTTCCACTGCCTGGCGTGCTACCTGGCGCAGGCCACTTCACCGGCCAAGGTGCGGGCCGCCTGGGGCTTGGTTGGGTGTGGGGAACAAAAGGAGGCGCCCCGTTCAGCAGGCAGGCATCAGGAGACGTGGGTTAAAGTGCGTGGGTGGGCCGCAGCAGCTTGTGCTGCATGCCTGTTCAGCAGGCTGTGCTGCATGCCTGGAGCGCCGCCGCCGCCGCAATCGCCTCATCATCTAGATCATGTGCTTCAGCCTGCTGCCACTCGTGCGTGCACCATGTTTGTGGAATGATTCATCAAGCCTGAGTCCCAGCCCACTGCCACTCGTGCGTGCAGGGCATTGTGGAGCGCTGGAGCGAGCACTCGGAGGCCCGCCGCCAGTGGCTGCTAGATGAGCTGGTGCTGGTGGCCACAGAGGGCGCCTGGGCGCAGGCGGGGCCGCGCTTGCAGGCCGTGCTGGGCCTGCCTGAGGCGGTGCTGTAGGCCACCCTGCTGGCGCTGCACCCAAGGCCCGCGGCGGGTGCCGGCGGCGGGTGCCGGCGGCTGAGGTCTTTCAGCCATGTGCCATGGTCGGCAGTTGTGGTCTTTGAACCATGCGGCATGCATTGCCCCAGGCTGGGCTGGCTAAACGCGCCAAATTTGCTGCACTCGCATGTTATCCTGCCTTTCACGCCCAATGCATGCCCACACACTGATTCTTGCACTTGCATGTTCCCCCGCCTCGTTGTCGCACTCATTTATCCGCACAGCACACCTCATGCGTGCATGTAAGCACTCGTTGTGGTTGTGCGCGGCGCCCAGCCCGCCTGCAGTGCACAACGCAGCACGCAAGTGTGGTGATGATCTCGGCGCAGTGGCTGCCACATCATTGTTTGCGCGGCTGAGGTGGCAGGGGATGCACAGCGTTTAATGCTCACTTGTGGGCCTGGGGGTCTTGGGCGGCGACAGCGGCATGAATGCCCATGCCTGCCCAAAGCACATGCTCCATTTCACAGCACCCCCCTGACCGTCATTGTACAGGACTGCCTGTCACACTGCCAGGCTGGCTGCCAGGGCACATTCACAGTCTGCTCATCTGCCCCCCGGACAGCAACCACTGCTAAATCCCTGTCACTAGCACTGCCACTTATGATAGCTGTGGTCCAAAGCATTACTGTAGATCATAGAATAGGCAGGGGTATATGGAACAAAGAATGGTGGTTGTGTGAAGAAGTTGGGTTTGTTAGCCAACAGTGGTGTTCAAACGCTGATGCAGATATTGCAGACAAGACAATGCAGGAACACAGGTAGGGAGCGATACAAGGGCGGCCGCACATGGGAGAGTAAGGGCAGCCACATGGTGCTTTGTGCAGCTCAACTGCCGCTGGGCGCACCCCTGCGCCTGGACCGAGAGTGCAGCCGCCGCTCCCATTGCGACAGCTCAGGTGGCAGCGCCGCCGCCAGCCGCGCCGCCTCCTCCTCTGCCGCCTGCTGCGCCCAGCAGTACAGCGGGCAGGCTGTGGGCGGGTTGGCTGCCGCCCAAGCCTCCCACTCCGCCTGGCTGGCACCCACGGCTGCCAAAAACTCCCGCAGCGGCCGCCCGACGGTGCGCACAGTGATGGCAGGCTGCCCTGGGCTGGCTGTTGCCCGGCTGGCCCAGCGTGATGCCTTGGCCACCAGCCGGTGTGCCTGGCCGCGGTGCTGCACAAACTGCAGCCGCTGCGCCAGTGCTGGGGCCTCGGCTGCAAGGAGGTAGCTCGGGTGCTGCTCATACAGCTGCGTCGCTGTCAGCTGGAAGCAATGCTGCAGCAGCAGCCGGCGCTGCAAAAAGTCGGCAGCAGCATGGTCGAGGGACAGCAGGTTGGGTGCCCGCTGCAGGACCGCATTGGGGTCAGCCACGCCGCAGGCCGCCATGCAGCACAGGTTGCGCTGCCACACGGCAGGGTCGCAGCTGAGCACTGCCGAGGTTTTCAGCAGCATGGCTGCTGCTGCAGCCTGGCCAAAGCCCTGCAGAGGCACACATATATGTGGTACATATGTGGAGCATATGTAGCACTGGGTGAAAGGCAAGGAAGTGGCCAGCGGCATTGCACAAGGGTGGACACATGCCTCCCATTTGGAATTGGCACCCACATTTGCAGCTGCTAATTATAATAGCAGTGATCCCCTCTGCACAACTACCCAACAAACTGGCAAAGCACGCCAGTAAGCAGACAAAGCTCACCTCTGCCAGCGCAGCAGCGCGTGCTTGCTGAGTCTCACTACTCGCAATCAGCCAGGTCACATTGCTCCTAGCCGCCAGGCTGCATGCCTGATGAAAAGGCAGACCCAGCTCCTGCTGCAGCACGGCCGCTGCGCCTGACACCTTGGCTGAAGCATCCCTGCCTAGCAGCTCAGGGCAGAACCACGCCTGATCCGCCACCTGAGCAGGCGTGAAGCCCGCCTGCTGCACCACCGCCGCACGCTGCTGCAGGCTCCCGGCTGCAAAACACACCAGCTGCACGGCGCTGGGGCTTCTGGTGAGCAGCGCCGCCACTGTGCGCTGCGCCGCTGGCACGGCCACCCTCCTGCCCTGACCGCTCTGCCTGTCCTGACTATTTGCCAGGATGGCCGCCAGCTCAGCAAGGCCCGGTGCAAAAGTGGTGGACTTGGCACCTGTGGGGTACCTGACAAAGCACTGTGCTGCCGCTGCCGCCGCCAGCCCAGCCGCCATCAGCTGGCCAAACAGCACCGCCGCCCGCTGCTCCGGCGGCCAGCTGAACAGGTAAGGGCAACGCTCCAGCAGCTGCCCCGCCTGCTGCACCATCAGGCCCACGGCTGGGCTGAGCAGGTGCGCCATCACCGCTGCCGCATTGTCGAGCACGCCCTGCTGCCGCACGCCCGGCAGCTTGCGCAGCTTGTGGAGCAGCGCTGCTGGGTCGGCTGCGCCGTCGAGGCCCAGGCTGTGCAGCAGCTGCTCCGCATCCACGTTTGGCACGGAGCTGGGCTTCGGTCCGCCCCTGAACCGTGCCTCTGGGGTGCTGCCACCGCGCTTGCTGCTACCACTGTGGCTGCCGCTGCTGCTGCCGCTTTCGTCACCTGCGTTCACGGCACTGGCATTGCCACTGGCACTGCTGCTGTGTGGTGCTCGCTGCAGAGCAGCAGCCGCTGACTGGTGCAGGGGCGCCTGCAGGCAGAAACGGGCAGGCAAGGCTATTGAATATTAAGTGCATTCCAAGTGCATTCCAAGTGCATAGCACGGCACAAAAGTCCGCCACCAAGCCGCATGTGTCATGATCGGCCTCGCACGACATTATGGCAACAGCGCAGCGCACCAGCGGGTGGAGGGCCCAGGGCAGGCTCAAGCTGCTGCTCCAGCCGCTGCCACCGCCGCCGCCCGTCCAGCCTGCCGCCGCGGCTGGCAGAGCCGGGCTGATTGCCCCGAGCGGATCGGCGCATGCTCCATGACCTCTTGTGCGTCTCACCAGCTGGCCGGCGGCCAGCAGGGCGCGCCTCATGCGTCTAACGGCGGGGCTGGGAGCTCTGCGCAAGGCCTGCTGGCGCGTGACCGGCGTGATCTGAATAAGAGTGGTGCGATCTTTCCCGGGCTGGAGCGGCAGATATCATCAGCCTCGCTGCACCTGTGCTCAGCGGCAGCGTGCGCTGCCGCCGGCCTTTCGGCTCCGCGTCAGCCCCACCCATGGGCCGATCGGCAAGCTGGATGCTGTAGTCAGGTCAGTAAAGCAGTAATCCAAGTGATTTGACTTTCAAGTGCGGCTACCGATGAGGTGCAGAGCCGCTCAGCAAAGCTGCTGCGTGGGGCTTCGAGGGTGAGCCTTCTGCCCGGCTGCTGGCTCTCCGACACCACAACCAGTGGCAGTTCTCTCAATAAGATGTCAAACCCCATGCACAACCGTGCAGCTGCCACCAGGTCAAGGACAGTGCCCTCAGCTGCTGTGTGTTGACATGCCCCCTGTTGCTGCGGCTGCAACCTCAGCCGTCGGGCAGGCGTGTTGTGGACAGAATAAAGTTGCAAGGGAGTGGCCGGCAACCAGATTGGGTGGAAAATTAAGTGAAAAGGGTCACAGGAAGGCAGACGGCTGGAGGATGCAGGATGGGAGAGTGAATGGGAACCAATAACACAGCACATCAAATAGGACAGAGGAAGCAGAGAGGCCAAACAGATCACAGGGGAACACAGACAGACTGCATGGTCCAGCGGGGCTGCTGGTTGAGTGGCGTGCATGCGATGCATGCAATAATTAGATAGTCATGCTGAGACACAAGCTGTGGTCGTCGTCGGTGGCCGATGCGCACCCAACTCGTCCGGTGGTCACTGAATGCGGGGGTCTGAAGCACATGTGGCCCTCAGCGAAAGGCTGCTTTCAAGCCAGCCCGGCCTTTGCCAGCGCCGCACCCAGCAGCTTTTCAGTTCTGCTCTTATGCCAGCCCAGCCTTGGCCAGCGCAGCACCCAGCAGCTCCTCGGTTTTGACCCACAGCGCGCGAGCCGCCTCGCCGTCCTGAGCGGCCTTGCTGGGAGTGGCCACCTGCGGTGGATTTCTGTATGCATGGCATGTTCAGATTACAAGCTGTGCCCTGTCATGGCGCCACCGCATGGCGCCACCGGCGGTGTGGGCTTGACAGCGGTTCTCCAGGCCACACACTGCGCGCTGCAGCAGAATGCACGAAGGAGTGATGACAGCAGCGGCCCACCTTGCAGTCTGCCAGGTAAGCGCCGCTCTGGCCCTCCAGCTCAGCTGCAGAGGCCAGGAGGTAAGGACTCACATTATATGATCCAGATATGATCCAGCCTGAGGAATGTGCCATCTCAGTTGTGCCGCCCCAGCCTGTGCCGCCGTGCATTCCCTGCAGCGCAGTCGCAAGGGCAGCCTAGCCAACCAAGCGATCGAACCACATGCACCTCAGCCCTGTCGTATCACCAGACAGCCCTGAAACCACCTGCTGTTGCGGCGAACACGCTTGTGGCGGCGCCCTGCTGCGTGGTCTTCATAAACGGTCCTGCAGGCATCCAGGCAGTTAGCTCCACAAGCGTTGAGGCAGCTTACCTTCTTTCACAAGTGCAAGCAGCACAGTAGGCGTGCTCTTCATGAACGGGCTTGGGCTGAGGCCAGGGCAAGCATGCAAGCAATGCTGGCGGAAGGATGCATCATGACACAGCCGAAAGTGCCTGCGCATGCCTGAACCGCCGCATCTCTGGCCAAGAGATTTAGCTCACCAATGAAGTTCATGATCGCGGCCTCCCAACTCCGCTTTAGCAACATTGCCAGATGCCTGCCTTGGTGTGGCACTTAACCTCCCAGATGACCTCCCAATGACATTTCAACATAGTGACCTTTCAACCTGTGAAGCTCACCGCCGATGAAGTTCATGATCGCCGCCTCCCAGCCCATGTGCCTCTGTAGCGGCGTCTTGATCACGCCTGCAAGGTGCAAACAAGCGGCGGCAGGGCGGTGGGACCATGAGGTCTTGGAGCACGCTCAGCGGCAGAGAAGGCGCTGTAAAGCCTGGGAGAGCTCATGCTGCGAGGCACAGGCAGACCCTGCAGCGGCTATCAGTCAATGCATGCAAAAGCTGGCCACGCCTAGAGCAAGGCAGAACAATTGCAAGCCACGCACTGAGGTGCAGCGCAAAGACGAGGTTGGCATTTGGCTGGGTGCAAGGCAAGCCCACGCACCCTGGTGCAGCGCAAAGGCCAGGGATGGGGCTCCCTGCCTGCTTTTAGCTTGCTTGGCAAAACGCAAGACGCCAGCAGCCCACATCAACCCACCCGGGTGCAGCGAGAAGGCGAGGATGGGGCTGCCCTCCTCCTTCAGCTGCCGGGCCAGCTCCTTTGCAAACAGGATGTTGGCCTGCAAGTGGAGCACAGCAATACCGCGTAATGGAGCAGGATGCTGGATCGGTGGGGCGCACGGGAACCAAGGATCTGAGGGCGAGACACAGATGTGCCTTGTGGCAGCATGCTATTTTGCGCTTGATGGGGGAGCACAGCAACAGGGTGGACGAGCACAGGATATTGGCCTGAGGGAATACACATCCGCACACATCAGCCGTCTATCCTCCATCAGCTGGCTGGTTGGCAGCTGCTCATGTGCAGTGCAGTTGCGCAATTAACCAAGCTTTGCGACCGAAGCCCAGCATGGCTCACCAGCTTGGACTGGCCGTAGCTGCAGGGCAGGTGGCACGAAGGCAGGGTGGCGCAGGCGGGGTGGGGAAGCCAGCGTGACAGGTGCAGGCAAGGGCCGTGCACGGCACAATTGCATCACACCCACGTGCGCATCAAGGCACCTTTCAGCCAGACAGCAGCCCGGTGTGCAGGCGGAATCATGCATGCAGTATAAACTGGGTGCATGTGATGTTTGACAAATACATTAACGCACCTGCCCCACGCCGAGTATTTGCGGCGCTCCCAGTTCAGGTCCTCCAGACTCAGCTTGCCCATCTTGTGGGCAGTGGAGGCCACAGCAACAATGCGGCCGGGCCCACCCTGCACGTGAGGAAAGTGAGGGTAGTGTGTATGCGTCAGCTGGTCCACCTTGGGGCGGTGGATGCAACGGCGACGAGGCGGCCGGGGCCGCCCTGGAAGAGGGAGGAGCGGATGGCAGCGAGGCGAGGGCGCGGCCGGAGACAAACAGACGGCATGCGATAGCTCAGACGGGCCGTTTAGCAGTACCAGCCCACCACAGACGGCAGCTGGCGTGGGCTGTGCAGACTGGATGCAAGGGCAGCAGCAGCTGTGCCAGGCGCCTGCTGTGCATGCTGTGTTCTGCAGCGCTGCGCTGTGCCATGCTGTGCTCATGCTGTGCTGTGCTGTGCTCACGCTGTGCTGGGCTGTGATCATGCTGTGCTGTGCTGTGCTCACGCTGTGCTGGCACTCACCGAGGCCTTCATCTTGGGCAGCAGCAGCTGGGTGAGGTAGTAGTGGCCAAAGTGGTTGGTGCCGATCTGCGGGGGGCAGGAAACCGGTCGCATGCATGACAAATGCGCCTCGCATCCACACAACACCGCAGCCAAAAGTCTGCAGGCAAGTGCCCGAAATAGGCAGCCTCACGCCGGGCCTGCACCTCAAGGTCCTCCTGGGTGCGCCCTTCGGGGCAGGCCAACCCTTCCAACCGCGAGCAGGCATTTGGTGCTTCACGCACGCACATACAAGCCTGCATGCATGCTGCACATGATAAGAAAAGCCTGGCGGCACTACTACCAGTCACCTGCATCTCAAATCCGTCCCTGGTGCGCCCCCCAGGGCAGGCCACCCTCACTCCTTGCAACCAGCACGGCCCTAAACCCACCGATCTCAACCCACCCGCGTCTCAAAGCCGCCCCTGGTGCGCCCCTCTGGGCACGCCCCCAGGCAGTTTGCGCCGCTGCCATTCATGTACGGCCACGAAATGCTGCAACTAAAACTGAACCCTTCAAAAACTGCACGAGGGTGGGCAAAGGGTGCCCCACCTGCATCTCGAAGCCGTCCTTGGTGCGCCCCTCTGGTCAGACCGACCCTTCCATCCGGCGCTGGTGTTACAACAAGTGCACAAAAAGTGCATACAAGCTCTGCGGATCGTCACTCTCACCTGCATCTCAAAGCCGTCCTTGGTGCGCCCTTGCGGGCACGCCATCACTCCCGCATTCAGAATCAGCAGGTCGAGGCGCGGCAGTGAGGCGGACAGCTGGTCGGCGGCCGCCTTGATGCTGGAGAGGTCAGCCAGATCCAGCTTCTGCACGCTGATCTTGCCCTGCAATCGCATTGGAAAGGTGGACGTCTCCAATATTGACAGGCTGGGCACAGAGGCGCGGCGGTTGGCAATCGGTTGGCTGGGGGCGCCGGTGCAGCCGCTGCATGCAGCGCATCTCGTCTTGCTTCACATGCTGCTTGACTACTGATTGGCCACATCTGTTTCTTAAAATGCTTGCCACCTGGCACCAGGGCCATTTGCACACCAGCTCACCTTCAGCCCTGGCTGGAGCTGATCAGCCACCCGCTGCCCCGCTTCGGCCGACCGGCTGCACAGCGTGACGTCAGCACCCGCATGCGCCAGCGCACGAACCGTCTCCACACCAATGCCCGAGTTGCCGCCTGCGGGTGGGCAGGCAACCGGCAGCGCGAAGGGTGGGCAAAGCAGCGGGGCGGCGGCGGCAGCGGGGGAGCGGCGGCGGAGGCGGCGGGGGGCCCTGGGCCACGCAGCGCCTGCAGCGGMGCATTCATCGAAATCACCTGTGACAACTGCTACCTTCCCACTCAGGGAAACGCCGCGCAAGGCATCCAGCGCGGTGGAACGGTAGCCGAGCGGCGCGGGCATGGCGCCAGAGGCTGCGTCTGCACGCTCGATCCCGAGGTGGGGGGATGCAAAGGACAATGCGTGGCTCTGCAAGCCCTGCAGGGAGTGCTGTGTGCTGCGCTGCTGCGTGACGGCCCCTTTGATTCCTCAACCCTGCGCCCCAAGGCTCTGCAGCGCCTATGCCGATCGCCAGTCGCCATCGCCAGTCTCCCCAGCCACTTTGCGGACCCCTTGCAGCGCCAGTGCTCGACTTTCACTCGCAACTCGGCTTCTCGCTGGCCGGCGGCCTCCAGCACAATGAGCCAGCAAGCCCTGGACGAGCTGGCCCTGCTGGTGGTGCACAACCTGCCGCAGGCGCTCTTCGTGGCCCTGGTGGTCTTTGTCGTGGGCCTGGTGGTCAAGGACTTCATCAATGGCATGGCCCGCCGCCCCTTCCTCAACCCCGACAAGTGCGCAAGAGGCTGGGGGAACGAGATGCGCTCAGCAGCACCGCCGCCGCCGCCAGTGCCAGCTAGCCGCCGCCACTGCGCCTCTGCCTTCGGCTCACCGCTCCCTGCTCCGCCGCTCGTGCCTGCTGTTCGCCAGGTGGCAGCCGCTGACGCTGGTGGACATCAAGACGCTGAGCCACAACACGCGGCGCTACCGCTTTGCGCTGCCGCACCAGGAGCAGGAGCTGGGGCTGCCGCTGGGCCAGCACATTTCCATCAAGGCCAGCGATGCAGAGGGCCGGGATGTCATGCGGTGCGCTTGGCTGCTCCCTCTGGTGCTGTCGCTTGCTTTACCTGCTGCTGCCGTCCTGCCCTTGGTGCTGCAATGTTGGTTGCTGCCGTGCCGCTGTTGCTGCCTTGCCTGCTGCTGCTGTCGTGCGCATGATGCCCCGAATGGTGGCCGCTGCTGTCTTGCGCTGCTGTACCACGCATGCCCATTACGGCCACACTGGCCAGCACTGGCAGTGATGGCTGGTGCATGCGCAGTGCTGAGCATGCATCACATATGCTCACCATTTGCCGCAGGCCGTACACCCCAAGCAGGATCGCGGAGCGCTGCCCCATTGGAGCACAATCGCACCCATCTGCCACACTCACAGCCTGCGCCTGGGACACATCCACTAACAGCCCCTTGCCATGCGTCTTCTTGCCTCCTGCAGGCCGTACACTCCCACAACCAGCATCGCGCAGCGCGGCTTCGTTGACTTCGTCATCAAGCTGTACCCTGACGGCCAGATGAGCCAGATCCTGGAGCAGGTGGGGAGTGAATCATGATCCTGTTGAGATGGGTTCTGTCGTTCTGTGTTCAGCTCGGCCTGGTGGCCAGATGAGCCAGATTCTGGAGCAGGTGCGGACTGGTTTACTTGCTGCACTGGCAAGGCATTTTGCAGCGCTGCTGCTGCTGCTGCTCTCAAAAGTAATTAACTGTGCTGCATGCTGAGCACGGGCTGCTCCTCTTGTGCTACGCCTGCAGACCGATGTGGGCGCCACGCTGCTGTTCAAGGGTCCCAAGGGCCGCTTCCGCTACGAGCGCGGCACCAAGAAGGCCATCGGTGCGCTGCGCATGCTGTGGTCATGTCATGCTGTGCGGTGCTGTTGCTATGCTGGTGGGCTGCGTGATGTTGACTTGACCAGCTGATGCTGTCCTGCTCATGCTGACCTACACACGAAACTCATGCCGCCCCCACCCCGCAGGCATGATTGCGGGCGGCAGCGGCATCACCCCGATGTACCAGGTGAGGAGTGTGGGGTGCGTGCAGCAGCTTTCTTGTTTGGCTGATTGCTGCAATGTGTTGAGACGGCAGCAGCATCACCCCCATGTACCAGGTGGGTATGTGCACCACATTCTTTGTGTGTTTTTGTGGCTTTGCAGCGGCAGCTTTTATGATACGTGTGGCTTGCTGCAATGCCGCGTTGGGCCGGCAGCGGCTTCATTTGATGTACGAGGTGAGCGGTGCGAGGGCGGCGCAAATCAGCAGAAGGACGAGAAGCAGCGTTTGGCATGTGCTGATCAGAGTTCGCGTCGTTCTGCCGTACCGCAGGTGGCCCAGGAGATTCTGAACGACCCGAATGATGACACCTCCCTCTCGCTCATCTACGCAAACGTCAATGGTGCGCTGGGCTTTGCAGCTGCAGCGGCTGTGCTGTGCTGAGATCAGAAGCATGCAGCTCAGCGGGGTTCAGCATGCGCACGCTGCATCCACGAGCCGTGCTCCTGCGGTGCCGCTCACCCAGCCTGCGCTGTCCTCCTTACCCTCTCAGTTGCTACTCCCGCCCTGCTGTGCTGCAGAGGATGATATTCTGCTGCGCAGCGAGCTGGATGATCTGGCGGAGCGGCACCCCAACTTCAAGTGAGCTTTGTTGATTGTTTAGTCCGTTACAGCTAGTTAGAGCAACCTTTGCAACGGTTCGTGACCTGGCGGAGCGGCACCCCAACTTCAAGTGAGGCTGACGGGTGGCTCGGGCAGGCGGTGGTGGAGGGCAGTTGGGTTCCCGGCTGCGGTGCCTCTGTGCCTGTCATGCCAAGGCATGCGGCAGCGCCCAGTCTGAAGTGGCACCAGTGGTGAGCCCAGCTTGGCCCAATCGCTAGGGCTGGCGTTGGCCCTCATGTCAAAGCCTTCTTTTGTTTCCAATCCCCCCGGCAGCGTGTACTACGTGCTGAACAACCCGCCGCGTCTTCAAGGCTGCCTTTCTTCCATTCCTTAACAAATCTAACGAATTTACCTTCTGATTCTTTACCCTGCAGCGTGTACTACGTGCTGAACAACCCGCCGCGTCTTCAAGGCTGCCTTTCTTCTATTCCTTTGTTCAGTCGAACATTTACCTTCTGAATCTTCACTGTGCAGCGTGTACTACGTGCTGAACAACCCGCCGCGCGGCTGGCAGGGCGGCAAGGGCTTTGTCACCACCGACATGATCAAGTGCGCGCATTGCTGCCAACTGCTGATTGCTGCAATGTGCGGGTAGCGCTCACAGACTGCCGCGGGGTAATGGCCTGCCCCCTGGCAGGGCGGCAAGGCTTTGTGACCGCCGACACCATCAAAAGCAGTCGAGAATGCACTACCTTTTGTCCGCAGGAAGCACCTGCCGGCGCCGGGCACCCGATGCACCTCTCACCTGCCTTCCTCCTTCTGTCCGCAGGAAGCACCTGCCGGCGCCGGGCACCGACGTGCTGGTGCTGCGCTGCGGCCCCGGCCCCATGAACAAGGTGGGTCAGTGCAATGAAAGAAGCCATGAAGATACAAGAGGCAGCTCTGATAGGGAGACAATGCAGTGAGGCCACCAGTGTGGCCATTTTGGGGCCGAGGTGGCAGTCCCAAGCCCCATGCAGGCTCCCTTTGGCTTGCTGCGGCAATCCAGCGCCTGCATCGTCGTCTACTGCACTTGGTGCTT
>JADXDR010000147.1:7763-25905 GCA_025026875.1 Chlorella ohadii
GGCAGGCTGGTCAGGGGKCGCAAAMCACACAGCCTGTGAYGYACGACTGCCCGGACGAGCCKKCGTCGTCGAGACACGACCGCCGCCGCTGGACGAGCATGACGGCGCGCCACTTCTGCAGCTAGATAGATGCAGTTCAAGCCAGCAGCAATCTCTTGTGGCATATATGGATGTGGCAGGCTGGGCTGGGGCAGGAACGACACAGCCGATCTGCCGGCAACCCTGCTGATTTGCGCGGCAAATGCGCTGGGGTTGCGCTGGCAATGCGCTGGGGTTGCGCTGGGGTTGCGCTGGGGCTGCGCACCCTGACTGGTGCGTCACTCTACTACTACAAAAGCTGTCGCAGCCCTCAGGCCTGCATTCTTTGACGTTATTGTGGGCTTGTGCCTGACTGCCCCTGCGTATACCGCCGAGCCCCAATCGCGCTCGCTACTGCCCTGTAGACACCGCTCAAGCGCCGCCATGCCTCGCGTCCCTGCTCCCTCGCTTGCCCAGGCATGCCCTGTGTCCCCCACGGCCGGTGGCATGCTGGGGGGAGCAGGATGGGGGCCGCACACCGACCTGTACTTCGCCTCAGCGGCGCTGCAGGCACCCATCGCCGCCGCGTCGCCGCCGCCGGCGCTGGCGCTCGAGGACATTGAGCCCTTCGGCCTGGGCCTGCCCCTCGGCCTGGGCAGGTGAGGCCCTGGTGCCTGCGGTGGTGAGAGCATGCGCCGTTTGCTGCTGTGCAAGGCAGCCGAGCCTCTGCGCGAGCTGCCAGGAGGGAGGCGGCGGCGAGGCCACCCTCGGTGCCGCACCATCCGGACGCCTCAAGAGGCTCTTGTTTATTCTCGCGTTTGACAGACGCCTGTCCTGGCGCCCGTCACTTGTGCCCTGCAGTTTGGATGAGCAGAGCCTGGCGCTGGGCGACCACTGGTGGTCCGACATCCTCAGCGATGGCATCGAACAGCACTTTGCCGGCATCGGGCTGAGCGCCGCCAGCGCGCCAGGCGCCGCGCCTGAGCCAGCGGCTCAGCCGGCAGGCGATGCTGCCGCCACGCCGGCAGGGGCCACCCCTGAGCCACACAGCGTGCGCATCCGGCAGCATGTGGCGCCCTCCCGGCCTCGCTACGAAGGCCAGCTCCACACTACCAGCCGCCGGCCCGCTGCCCGCACGCAGCGCCAGCGCCGTGGCCCTGAGCCAGCGGGCGAGCCGGCGGCCGACACCGCTGGTGCGCCTTTGGAGCCCGCCATCGGCGCACCGGCCTTCCGGTCCATTCAGCAGCGCCCCTCTGCGGTCGCCCGCGTGGTGGGAAATGGCCACAAGGGCCGGGCGACCAAGAGCGAGGCGTTCCCTTGGAAGGATGCGCGGAAGCGCATGCGCCAGCTCAAGGCCATGTGGAAGGCCGGCCAGCTGACCCAGGCGGTACGTGACAGCTAGGATACGGCCCTGTCTCTGTACTGCACGAAAACTGGCAGGGCTGCTACCTCATGCTTGCGTGTGCAAGGCCGACCCTGTTTGCCCTGCCGACCCTGGCACTGCCCCAGCGCGGCCAGCTCACCAGCCTGCCCCCCCTGCCCTCCTGCCCCCTTGCACCAAATCTGATGCCGCAGGCTGTTGCCGCCATCCTGCGCCGGGAGTTCAACAACGACCGCGTCACCCACGGCACGGTGTCCCGCCGCTTCGCCAAGTAAGTGAGCTCGTTTGTGCCGGGTTGTGCCACATGTGTTATGCACCGCCTGCTTTGGCTGGGGTGTACAGCGCCAGCTAGCGTGCCTGGCTTAAGCTGACCCCTGCCGCATTGTGTGTCGCCCCACTGCAGGATGCCGTGAGAGCCGCTGGCGCGCTGCGGCGCCTGTCCACACCATACAATCAGCGTCCAGCGCGGCACAGCAGCAGGCACTCTTGCCTGAAGCAGGGTGCCACGCTACTGCCACCCCTCCTGGCATGCTCGACCGAGCTGTGCTGACCAAGCTGACTGGCATCTGGTGCCCTTGTGCAGTGCCAGCCTGCCCACCTGTATCCCACACATTTCTGCACTCCTTACTTTTGTCAAGCTGTGTTCACGGCACTCCTGCACTCCTGCTGTACCAACGCCGCCCTGCTAACTTTTGTTCTCAGCAACTTGGGTCCCTATATTCGCGACAGACTTTGCTCAGCTGTGCCCGCAACTGTCGCTCGCCTCTGCCCTTCTGAATTCATCACCGTGCATGCGCATGCGCTGCAACAGTGCATCTGCAAACAAACACTGTAACAAACTGATGTAGCACAAGCTCAGTTGAGCAGCTGCTGTCCACAGGAGCACAGCGACTGCCGGAAACCTGAGGCGCGCGATGCCATGTGTGCGCCCGCTGCCACGCTGCGGAAGCGGCAAGCAATCAGCTGCTGCTGAGCTTACCATGCACACTATCCCGGTGCATGCCAGCTCGGGGCTGCTACAGCTGCTCTGATCGGCGTGGCATGCAGGCCAGCCCAACCTGGTGGTTCACTTGAGGAGTGTTTGTCGAGTACGCTCGCAAGCAAGCCTTCCATGCAGGCCAGCCCAACCCGGGCAGGCCCCACGCACCAGCGGGCAAGCAGGGCTGGAGCCACGACACGCCTATACTGCTGCCACCAGCTGCTGCCAGCTGTAGGTTTGCGGGATATGCCCCTGCAAATGCGCGCTGGCAGGCGGCTGCTACGCTGAAGGGCTGTGAACCTGCTGCAGCAGGCGGCAGCGGCGGCGGCAGGCGGGGTGCAGCAACGCGTCCCGCCCGCGCCTTACATCGCATCTAATCATGCGCCGGAAGCTGCTGAGCACCCTCCTGGTGACCACCTCCCTGCCGCCACACTTCGAATCCGCAGCCGCACGGCCAGGCCCCCCTGCGGCCCTCCTCGCTGTCCAGGCTGACCTGCATCGATTGCTGGGCTCCGCAGTGCGACAGGGCGCTCACTAGCGCGGGCCAGTTCATGTTGGCCGCTCACAGCCGGGCGCCGCCGCCACATGCTGCCCTGCCTGCTTGCCGGCCCCACCAGCCATGCAGCAGCTGCTGTGGCTGGTCAGAATTTTCCCATTCAGAAACAGTGGTAAGGAGGACCCTGCGACGGCACTGCATCTTCTGAAGTCGCCCTTGGCGGCAGCTGCCGCGCCCACCAACTGCACCCCGTCGCTGCACTTTGGCCCCGTACATTAGCGGCAAATGCATTACAAGCAAGCATGCATCAAACACATGGTGTGGGGAGCTAGGTGTATGGTGGTTGTGCATGTCTCAGTGTGCAGGCATGGACGTGCGGTGCATGCAGCCGGGAAGCAAGGGAGTGCGACACAACACAGGTTTGCGGGGCGGGGGCCTAAAAGGGAAGGGGTGGTGGATGGGATGAACAGCGCAACCCAGGTTGGCCGGCAACGCTGGCTATCCACTCTGGTGTCAGGCTGCAACGGCCGTTGACGTATTGGAGTGTTTTCTGCCGGGTCAGCCGTCACGCCATGTCCCCTCAGTGAGGCTGGGAAAGAGATGCACGACAAGCAACCCCAGTGCAATTCCTGCGGCAAGCGGTGGCGGCGGCACAGGTTTGGCAGATGGAAACTCCTGCCCCAGCCACAGCTTGTGAGCAGCACTAGTTTCCATYCACACCGCTGCTGCTCAGTACATGTTCCATGCAGCAGCAATGTGCTGCCCTGCCAAACACACCGCAGCGCCAGGGCTCACTTGCCACAGTCAGTGCCAGCCATTTCACACCAGGGGCAGCTGCCAGCCGGCACAGCAGTGCGAAGGCAGCTGGGGGGTGGGAGCTGGGAGGGGGGTGGCCAGTGGTGGCATTTGTGCTATGGCCAGCGGACAGCTTGTGAGCAAGGTCAACGGTGCTCTCAGTGCTCTCAGCGAGGCTCAAGGCGGCGTGCACGCTGAAGTGCAGAACAGTCCAGTCGGCAGCGGCTTGCGAAGGCAGGACGATGACGGGCAGCAACACACTGCCTGGCTGAGTGGCAAAGTCGGTGCAGGGTGTGAGCGTGCCCACAGAGAAGGGAGGGGGCAGGGGAGGCAGGTGGGTGGGGAGCTGGTGTGCCCAGGAAGCAGCGGTGGAGTTGGGCAGGCGGGCAGCGGGTGGGAGGTGGGCGAGAGGTGGCGACGATGTTGCAGCAGGGTGCTGCTTGGCTGCAGGAGGGTTGCTGGGTGGGCAGGCGGCGGGAGCAAGCTGGTCAGGGGCAGCAAACTGCACAGCTTGAGCTGTACGTCTGCCCGGACGCGGTCGTACGCACCGAGCCGACGCGGCCGCTCGACGGCCGTGACGCCGCACCGCTCTGTAGCTAGGTAGGTGCAATGCAAGCCATCGGCAATCACCTGTGTCATATCTGGATGCAGCAAGCTGGGCTGGGGCAGGAACAACACAGCCGGTGTGCCGGCAACCCCGCAGATACCCCCGCGGATTCGCGCTGGGGTTGCGCTGGCAATGCGCTGGGGTTGCGCTGGGGTTGYGCTGGGGCTGCGCACCCTGACTGGTGCGTCACTCTACTACTACAAAAGCTGTCGCAGCCCTGCAGCGCTGCATTCTTTGACGTTATTGTGGGCTTGTGCGTGCTGGCTTGCCACCTCCGCAACGTCCTGCAGCCCACCCTCGAGCGGCCGCCCCGTTGCTGCAACAGAGACTCCCGGCTTGTGCTGTCCCGCCTCCCCTTCTTTGGCGCCATCGCCGGAGGAGGAGCGGGGCCACGAGTGCGGGTGCCCGGTGTTCAGCGCCGTGAGGTCACGGTCCCGAGCAATTGCCGAGCAAGGCAACTTGAGCAGCGCCCAAAGCCGCCCCGGCCTGCGCCGCACTGCTACATGAGCACAGCAGGGTCCATGCGCACGGCGCACCCGCCGTCTATCGTCCTCACAAGTGAGCTGCCCAGAACATGGGTGATGGACACTGTGCGCCAGCGTGTGAAGAAAGCTGGCTGTATGAATGATGTATTGCACTGGCTGTCTGCATTGTTCAAAATATGACCGAGTGGTGTGCGGCGGCTCCTGGCCGCGGCGGGCTAAGCAACAACTGCTGCACGTGTTCAGCAGATGACACTGTCCTTGTGAATGGGGCCGCAGAGGGGACCAGCACTGGACAGGCGCAGGAGGTCGAGGCTTTGCAGCCAACGGTGCAGCCCAGCACGGGCGGCGGTGCGCAGCCGCAGGCCCGGGCATTGCCGACGGCATCGGNCGGCGGCGGCGGCGGCGGCGGCGGCGGTGAGCAGTGCNTGCNATTGCAAGGGCTGTCGTCGTAAGACATGTGCGCACCACGTGACATGCAACAGTACCTGCTGTCTCACGCTGCCCGCCACAGCATTAGCTGCTATAATAGCCTGTTGTGGGCTTGCCTGCACCCAGCATGTTCATATGCTTGTACCGCCTTGCCGTCGTTGCCAGGAGTTGGACATGCCCGGCCAAAGCCCCCTGGCTCCCCAGGCCACCAACTCCATCGGTGAGTGTCCATAGGTGATGGCTGGGACTGTGAGCCACGCTTCACGCGCCGCTAGCACCTTCCGCGCCCTGCATGCAGCTGTCGGTGGAGGAGCTCAGCTCCAGCCCCCTATTTAGGCTGGCTATGGTTGCTGTGATGCTTCTGTGCTGCGCGCGCTCAGTGTGGTGCACCCTCATTCACTGCCTGCAGAGGCACCTGCTGAGCAGGAGGAGCTGGCCCACTCCCCTCCTGGCAGTGGCGGCCTTGCACACCTGGCAGTAGCGGCAGCAGCAGAGCAAACAGCAGCCGCAGCAGGGGCCCCGCCAGCGGCGGCAGGGGGTNGCAGTGCTGTGGGCCGTCCACAGTCGCTGATGGCTTGCTGGGACAGCCTGCAGCCGGCGGCCAAGACGATCGTGCAGGCGGCTCAGGCGGGCTGGCTAGGGACAGACCAAATCTACCAGCTGATGGCCAACTATAAGACTGTGGGAGTGCCATTGATTGCCATGCACCCATTCCGCCCCAAAAGTGCGTGCATTGCCTGGCGCTGCAATGCCGCTGGCTTTTGTGCGCGAATGGATGCATGCCCCTGTGCCTGTCCATCCAACAGCAGAGCCCACCGGGTTGGATTGACCATGCTTTCTCCCCCTATTACCCTCCCCTGCAGCGGGTGATGTGTTCCTGGCTGACCTGAAGCAGGTGTTTGGCAAGAGAGACAGGCATAAATGGCAAAAGCCCCGGCACGCAAAGCTGAAAGGTGCGTTCCTGGAGGGGTGCTGCCATGTTCAATGTGTCAACACTTCACGGACGCGATGGTGGGAAGTGCAGAAGGTCCGCACTGCGTGCCTCTAGGCTGCGTGCACGTGCACGTTCCAACATCATGCTCAGTTTCACACAACAGCAGGCAACCTGCCAGCACCAAGCTGAAGCTGTAGCACGCAAAGCCAGGCCTTGAGTTTGCCATCCTACCTGTCCCCCCATCTGCAGTGGACGGCAAGGACGTGCTGAAAGTGCGCTACTGGACCACCCACGATGGCAAGCTGCAGGTGCGGGTGCTATGCGCATCGCAATAGTGATGTGGTTGCTGGTCGAGGGATACCAATGGCAGTCCTGGTGGCATACTGCGCTGCAGGTGGCATGCGCGCTTGTCATACACAGGCTGTGCTGCGCAGTGCGCTGACTCCCAACCACGATGCACGACCCTCACCCAGCCTCCCCCGTGCATCAAACCTTCTGTGGTGCCGCAGCGGCGCACCTACCGCTTTCTAGAGGGCTACGAACCAGAGCTGGCCAATGTGTACCTGCTGACTTACCAAAAGCCGGAGTCGGAACTGAACGCTACTGAAAACTCTTCGCTTGAGGTGCGCTCCGGCCTCGCTGCATCCGGACAGATGGTTTAGAGGAAGCAGTGTGGGTGGTTGGGCAGGCATTGCCCTTCAGTCCGGTGCCAGCTGGACGGCATCACCTGTGCTGGGAGCGTCCTACCTCTAAGAGCCGCCCTTTGCTACTCAAGCCATGAATAACTGCTGGTCGCCCCTGTCACCCTGCCTTCTGTTTTCAGGGAGCAAGCTCACCGCAGGCACAGCAGGCGCAGCAGCAGCAGGCGCAGCAGGCGCAGCAGCAGCCGCAGCCCTCATGCCCCGATGCCACTCAGGCCACAGCGGCAGAGGCCACTGCGGCCGCTGCTGCAGCAGCACAGGCTGAGACAGCCGCCGCCACCCGCTCTCCTGAAGCGCGGCTGGCACAGCAGCGGGTGGGCCCGGCCGAGCAGATGTACACAGGCGGGTACAGCATGCCTGATTTGGACGGCGAGCAGCATCCGCACAAGCAGGCGGCGGCGGCAGATGCTGGTGCAGCTGATGAGCTGGGCGAGTGGTCAGAATCTGAAGAGCTCGACATCGGCGTCGGCGGCCGCCCTGCTGCTCACCCGGCGCAGCCCTCTGCTGCGGAGCGTGCGGCTGCGGAGGCCGAGCGGCAGCGGCAGGCGGCTGCTGAAGATGAGCGGCAAAGGCAGGCGGCTGCTGAGGCTGAGTGGCAGCAGCAGAGGCAGGCTGTTTCTGCTGAGGCTGAACGGCAGTGGCAGGCGGCTGCTGTAGCTGCGGAGGCTGAGCAGCAAAAGCAGGCGGCTGCTGAGGCTGCTGAGGCTGAGCGCCAGCGGCAGGCAGCTTCTGAGGCTGAGCGGCAGACATCATGGGCCAAGCAGCAAGCGGCGGAGGCGCAGCAGGCACAGCGCCCTGGACAAAAGCGGGAGCGGGAGGAGGCAGCTGATGAGGGCGGCGAGGCGCCGCGGGGTGCTAAGCGGCAGGCCACTGTGGGCCAGTCACCTGCGGCTGAGCCAGAGGCGCGGCAGCCAGCTCAGCAGCAGCAGGAGGTGCGGCAGGAGGAGCAGGCGGCGGCACAGCAGGAGCAGGCTGCTGCCAAGCACGCTCCTGGGGCAGGCGCGTCGGTGGGCCGGCTGGCAGCGCGGCGGGTGGCCCTGCCCATCCTCAAGCGAGCGGGCATCGCTGGCGCAACCCAAATCGTGAGGGGTGCTGCGAGCTGGCTTGAATCTGCTGCCTTGCAAGTTGCAGGTGTCTGCTGCACACTGCTGCACACAGCGTATCCTCTGTGTGCATGCTGTGGTGCAGCGGATGTGCGGCATGCCGTGCATGCTGCCCTGTCGGTGCCTGCCCGGCTGCCACTCCTGCGTTCGACGAGCCCACTCCAACAGCCGCTCACACTGCCTGCCTCCCCTCCGCCTGCCCTCTCCCTCCCTGTCAGGCCTTCCTCAACGAGTTCCTCAAGAAGGAGAGCGATGATGGCGAGGTGCAGTTTGCGGTGGAGCTGCTGCAGGACTTGGATGCGGCTGGGGACACAGAGGGCATGCGGGCGCTGGTCGAGTCCTACCTGCCCAAGTGATGTGGAGGACAGGGCAGGGCGGAGGGCAGGCAGCCGCCAGACAGCCGCCGGTGAGGGCAGGCGAGCGGCAGTTGGAGCCGCAGTGTGGCAGGGGGAGGCAGCCATGGGCAGCCGGGTTTTCTGAAGCAGTTGGGGGATGGCAGTGATGAACAGCAGCCACAGGCACATAGTTGGCCAGCGGACGGCAGCGGCGAGCAGCGGCCGCTGGCAATTGGCTGCAGTCAGCGCTTGTTCTGTCGTCTGCCTTGCTCCTTCTGTGCCTGTTGCGAGCCTTTATGTTTTATGTTGCATGTGTGATAGACTATAAGAAGATGGGGCGTGCACCATCAGGTTTTCTTCAGGGGACAAAACCAGTGAATGGATCAGCCAACATCTGAGTGGATGCTGCACGCCGGTGCAGGGACAATGCGCAGGTTTCGCATGCGCAGCTGCCACTCCCTGCTCACCTGCCCAGCGATGTTCAGAGGGCAACAGAAGACGCCCAAGCTAATCCATGCAATAGGAATGCGGCGCGATGGAGCTCTTGCGCGACCATGCCACGGCCGCCGCTGCCGGTGTGCGGGTCCAGCAGGCGGCGCAGCACATTGACGGCAAGCACCACCCCGGTCGGGCTGACGTCACACTGCCATGCTCAGCACATGCTATTCAGCGGCACATGCAAGCTGGGCTGCAGATTTGAAGGTGCAAAGCACTGCGCAGGCACAGCTCCTATCGCCGCCATCGCCGCGCCCGCTGAGCGGAGCGGCAGCGCGGGCGGGTGTGCCAATGTTCTGCAGCTGGTGCCAATTTAGTCTTCAAGCTGCACTGCTGCACGACAGCATCATGCTGCAGCTGAGCTTTGCCGCAAGGAGCGCCCAGCGTGTGGGCGGCATCGCCAGGGTGCGCTCAGCAGTTGCAAGGAGCCCTGCACCTGCCTTGGACTGTGCCTGCAGCTGTACTGACGGCTTGTGGCAGCCGCTCGACTCAGCCGGCACCACCGCCAGAGCCGCCGCCGCCGCCGCCACTGCTGCGGCAGCGGCCACGCATGCCTTCCCCTTGCTTGCCTCAGATCCATGTGGTTGCCATGCCGCACCTCCTCACTCAATGCAGGCTGGCCATCCCTGCGCACTGCTTGCAACTGCCTGCGGCTGGCGCCACGCCGCCGCGTGCCGCTCGTGGAGGCCGGCCCGCACGCCGGTGCCTCCCCAGGCTGCTGGCAAGAAGCACGAGCACGATCTGCACAACCTCAGCAATGTGGACGCCAGCCAGATGCAGAGCGACCCTGGGGACCTGGGGCGGTGAGCGGCGACGCTGCCGGCTTTGGGTTTGCACGTGCAAGTTGCGTGGCCGAGCTGCAGGAGGCAGGTCGGCGAGGGCGGGCCATGGCAGGCGCATTTTGGCGGGGCTGTGACGACATTGCTCTTCACAGCAGCTTCGATAATGCTGGCGTGCTGTGACAATGCTGGCATGCTCTGCAGGGTGGCGGATGGGGTGATGGAGGAGCAGCCGGTGGACAAGCCGCGCCGCCGCCGCAGGTGGGGCAAACTTGCCAGTCCTTTGGCGAGATGCCAACTTTTGCCTACTGGCTGTGATAGAGGCGACATTAGATGCAGGAGGCGTGTGCGGCGACGTGAATTTGCAGTTGAGCTGCTGGGCAGAAGGACCGCACATGCGCTTTGCACGAGGCGGGTGGGGTGGCCGCCCGCCTTCCCGGCCGCCCTGGCCTGCTGCCTGGCTCTGCCGCCCTGGCCTGCTGCCCGCCTTGACGGATTCTGAGCAAGTGCAGCTATTCATCATGTACAGCAGAGACTCAATCGCAGCATTGTGTGCTCCTTTGCAACACCTGCCCTGCAGCACATCCGGCGGCAGCAAGGCCAAGAGCTCGAGCCAGGGCGCGAGCGGCAGCGCCAAGCGCGGGCGGCGCAAGAAGGGCGACCCTCATGGTGGGTGTGCTGATCAGTTGCGCTGAGCTGACCATAAATTAACTTGAAACAGCGAAGGTTGAACACTTGCTGGGTGATTGTCCGGGTGGTCGTAGTGAGCAAGCACAGCCCAGCAGCGGGCTTCTGACCATCGACACAGGCCCAACAGAAGGCCCATGCCGCATCGTTTCTTGTTGCACACATGCTGAACGTGGATGAAGCGCTGAGTCAGCTTGAATGAGCAGCTGCAGGAGGTACATCAGTGGCCACTGCTGATCAACCTCCCTACAACAATGTTCTTGCTGCAGAGCTGCTGAACGTGGATGCAGATCCAATGGAGAGCGACCCCGGAGATGTGGGCAGGTGGGTGTGTGCAGAAAGGGCAGCGTGCACTTGAGGCAGCGTGCACTTGGGGCAGCGTGCTCTTGGGGCAGTGTGCACTGCCGGTGTGTCGTGTCGAGTGTGGCAGCAATGCTGTCGCCGCTGGGCAGGCGCCAGGCTGGCGGCGTGCAGGCTGCAGATGCGTGTGGCAGACATGCAGCAGGATTGTCACCGCTGCCCCATTGCCACCCTTCAACCGCCCCTGCCGCTGCAGGACCGCGCCTGGTGTACTGGAGAAGTACGAGCACCTCGACAAGCTGCACCCCTCGCACGGCCAGGCAGGCACTGCTGCCTCCGCCTCTGAGTCCGCCTCGGGCGGCGGTGAGGGCAGCACCAGCGCCAGCGGCAGTGGAAGTGGCGGCGGCGGGGCGGCGGAGGGCCAGCCAGGCGGGGCGGGTGCTGGCCCTGCCGCTGAGAGTGACATGCTCAAGACAGATTCGCCCGGGGCAGAAGAGACGCAGCACCCAGGAGAGACGAGCCCCGCACTGATGAAGCAACAGGCAAGTGCCGCTTGCCTGCAACTTGCAAGCTCCGCCTGCCTACCGAGCATGCGCTCTAGAAGGGTGGTGAAGGCTGGGAGGGGAGGGCACCTCTGCCCTGCAAGGCAGCAAGCTTGCTGACTGCACCTCGTGCTGGGGATCAAGTAGAACTTAACCGGGCCTCCTCGTTGGTATTGCAGGAGGAGCAGTATTTTGAGGGCATTTGAAGTGAAGGCACCTGAAATGAGCGGTCTCGCGGCTGGCATCTATGCCAACCGTTGCATGCACCATGCCCTGCAGGAGGAGCAGTATTTTGAGGGCACCGGCGGGGTGCTGCTGGACGTGTCGCACGCATCGCCCCACCCCTACCACGGTGTGCAGCGCTGATTCACAAGTTGCAGCATATTGCTTGCCGCATTGCTGCGCAGGACATGCGCCTGTGCTGCATCCACTTGCATTGCGAGTGGTCGAGCTGCCACTGGACTGGTTGTGGCAGGCATAACAGCAACTTAGCCACGCCACGCCATGTCATGCCATGCCGGCGCCATGCCATGCCGGCATGAGTTGCACCTCACCTGCTGCAAAGCACCGCTTGATGCGCCAGCAGGCAGAGTGCCGGAATGCGGCGTTGCACACCCCTCCGAGCAAATCTCTGCACATCCCGTACACATCCTGCAGGGGAGGGTGTGGGTCGGCGCGAGGACACACATGCTGGGGCGCACGAGGGCAAGGCAGAGGGACCGGCCGGCGGCGGCGGCCTGGCTTCATCAGCAGAGGGCATGGAAAGTGAGGGAGCGGATGTGGGAGACCTGGAGTGACATGACTCAGCATGTTTCAGCAGGGCCGGCACACTATGAAAGTGCCCCTGCCTGTGAGAAGCTGTTGCTGCCACGGACCGAGGGCATTTCCCAGCTGGGCTCAGTCTGCGCATGCGATGGCTTTGCCAAAGGTTCGTTACGATGCCTGCTACCCGTTGGCGCTAAGTGGTTACAAACCCGATAGCTGAGATGCATCTCTATTGCACAGAAACCGCGGCCAGCTGAGCCGCATGCAAGTTGAACAGAGCAATTGCACAGATAGGCGAGGGTGGCAACGCATTCGTTATGGCACACTACAATACAGATCAATCGCTAAGTGACACCGTTGACTACAAGGATAGCAATTGGATGCCGTAATGGGAAGGCGCCGCACAGCTGCTGCTTTTTGCGCAGCGGACATTTCATGCCGCCTTGGCGTGCACAGCATCGGCAGGTGTCGGCGCCGCCGCCACGGCCGCCGTGGGCCACCAGCGCTGCTTCAGGTCTCGCACAATCTGGCCGGCAGCCTGTGAGCAGCAGGGGGAGCAAGGAGTTTAGGTTGGCAAGCATGGGACAATGCAGTGCAGAAAGGCGGGTGCGGCGTGGGTCTCCCAATTGGTTGCAACCACCGTGGCCGGGCCACCATAGCTGCAGGGCGGACCCTTGAGCGGCCACCATCAGTCTGTACCGCCCGCCAACAGCCTGCATATTTTCGCCTGGCCACACTCACCGCAGCGAGCAGGTGGGGGTGGAAAAGGTGGTGGGGCGGGCGGGTCAGGTGCGCCACCGAGAAGAAGATGTCTTGCACCTGCACACGTGCAAGGCGACAAAGAGAGGAGGAGTGCAGGTTGGCGGTGACGGACTGATTAGACGAGTGCACTCGATTGGCCGCACAATTGCAGCATTAATACCAGCGACGTATCAACACTTGCAATTGCACCAGCTCACCCTGCTGTCGCGGTGGCAGGCGCGGAAGAGCGAGTCCACGTATGCGCCCAGCCAGCGGGGCGGGGTGGCCACGCCGTCCACCTTGGTGCCTGGATACCTGCCAAGGCCGGGCAGTGGAATTGCGTGAACAGATGCTGGTGTGCAGGTGAAGCAGCAGCAGGGTAAGGTGCCGGGATACCTGCCAGCGGGGCAGTGGAATTGCAGACGAACTGCAGCTTGATTTGAGCTGAAGCCGCAGGGGGTTAGCTTCTCTTGTTTTTAGCAGGTCACCAGCCAGAAGGGCATGTATGTGCACACAGGTGTCACAGAGTATGACATGCCCTGCCGGGGCAGGCGCAGGCGAGCGATGAGCAGCGCTGCGCTGCACAGGAGCTGACGATTAGCAGCAAGCAAAGGCTACCTCATGTCTTCTGAGGAGGCAATGCTCCACGGAGCCTCCACCACTGCAGACAGTTGGCAACAGGCTTGGAACCAGCGAGCGCATCGTACCGGAGGCTTGCACATGCGCCTGCAACCAACAGCCAGCGCGGCTTCATGGCGATCCCCACCGCTGCCCTGCCAATGCTGCTGCATGGGCACGTGGCATATGCAAGCCGGCATGCCTTGAGCGCTGTTCGATAATCGTCTTCCTTTCTCACCCGCAGCCAGACGCTTCTGAAAGGCAGGGCCCATGCCTCGCACCGCCGCTCGGCGAGCCTCCAGGCTGCCACTGCTGTCCCCCACCTTGCCGCTTGCCGCGCTGCCCACTGCTGGAGCTGCAGCCAGGGCTGCCGCTAGCGCTTGGTCGAGCGTCAGCGCGCTCACCGCCGCCACAGACATGCCTTGCGCATACACCTGCGCTCGGCGTGAGGGATGGAGGGGATGCTGTAAGGGTGTGATGATGTTCGTGGGCTAGTGTGGAGGCAGCAGCAGCCCAGCCCCTTCAGAATTGGGAGTGCTTTCTAAGAGTGCTGCAGGAAGACATGCTTGCAGGCAAAGCAGGTAGTTCCACCAAAGCACGCTCAGCAGGCACAGCAGGCGCAGCAGGCACAGCGCACCGGGTTGAGCGCCACGTAGGCGTCTCCCAGCACCACCATCCCCTTTGGCAGCTGCACTTTGTCGTACTGGTGGCGAATGTTGAACGCCCCCGCGTACTTGTGGACTGGCGAGGAAAAGGCACGAAGGTCGATTCAAAAGCCAAGATCACTCGGGAGCAGGGCGGCACACTATTGCACTCAGCCTTTGGCTGATGGACTGCTTCGCAGCAGGGCAAGTCTGCAGCCGAGTGCAGCAGCATGTTCGCTGGTGGCCGCCATAGCCAAAGCGGCGCCTCCAATGGATCTCCACCAGCAGGGCAGCTGCTGGCACCGTGGCACTCAGCGCTGATCGCTCTCACTGGGCGCGAGCGGCTTGGCGTTGCGGATGGCTTGGTAGACGGATTGGTCGGGCAGTGAGGTAGCATACCTGCCGGGCAGGGCCGGGCAGGGCAGCAGCTGCCGATTAGATCCGTGCATTGTGCAAGCCCATTGAATGGGGTGCACCGGCAAGCATGATGGTCAGGGCCGCACTGGACGGACCAAATCTGCTGCTGAGCGCTTCAGTTGGCAGCAGTGCCTGCACACTTGGAGTTGCACTGGCGACGACAGCCAACAACCAAAACGCCGCTCACTCCTGGAAGCCCTCTTCGTCTGTGGGCGGCGTGATGCCGTTGATGCCCCAAAGCCCCATCTGCCGGGGATTGCGTGGGCAGGGGAGAAGGTGCATCTGCTGCTGCCCAAGTGAACGCATCAGGGGGCCATGCAATGGGACAGCGTGCAGCACGGCAAAGCCGTGTGCACAATCCGCAGGTGCGTGCTGCTGAGCACTCCGCCAGCCGTGTGTGCCTGGCCTCACATTCCAGTCAATATAAACTGAGCAATCAACTCACGTTCCACATATTGCCCTCAATCGGCACCATGCCTGCGCCTCGCAGCCCCCCGGGCCGTCCAAACGTGACGTGCCCCAGCCAGGGCTGCTTGGCAGGAGGGGGAGGAGGCATGTTGTGTGGCAGAGGAATCAGGAAGATTGGCAAAGCCTCAGCATGCGCTGAAATGCACAAGTGCTGGCGCTGCCGCGGCGGCAGCGCCAGCGTTGCACATGGCTTCATTTTAGCCATGTCACGCTCTGCGTGCAAGAGTAAAAGACCGCTCACCCCATCCTTGGCCCAGCCGTCCGGCATTTGGTACAGGCGCGAAGAGTAGCGCAGGCTGCAGTCCACACGCTGGCTGGGGGGAGCCTCGTAGCCGCCCGCCTCCAGCCACTGCACACAAGGAGTGCATGGGCAAGGCAGAAGGGCATCAGCAGGGCCGCCCTGCCTGAGGCAGACAGGCTGTCCGTGGCAGACCTGCTGAGCACTTGACTACAGCCCCGCTTGCCTGCGGCAGGCGGCAGCAGCGGCCCAGCGCCACCACGGCCAAACCTGCCTCAGTGCACTCAGGCAAACCCACACTTCAGCTGTTGGTAGGAACTGCTTACCTGGGGCAGGCGGCAGTAGCGGCCCAGCGTCACGATGACCAAGTCGGCCTCGACTCGCTTGCCGTCCGCCAGCTCCACGCCTGCGATTGTCAACAGGGAGCGGGCAACTGATCGATTGGCAGGGGCACGCGTGTGGGCCCGACTCGGCACTCACACAGCAGCAGGCGGCAGACGTGCAGTGCCGCCCCAGCTGAGCATGAGCTGCCCCGCTCACCCAGCACCGTGCCCCGGTCCTCGCTCCACACCAGGTTGCTCACGCGCCACCCATCCAGCACCTCTAGGCGGCCGGCGTGGCGGGCAAGCACCTCGTCTTGCAGAGTGGACTGGATGAGGTGGCGCGACGCGCCGATGCTCTAAGGGCAGAGGGGAGGGGTGGTTAGATGTGGCAGCAGCGGCAGTGGCGGCGGCAGCGGCACCTAACTGCACCGCGGCAGCGGCGACGGCAGCCCCAGCTGGCGAGCTAGTTCCCCCTCTTTGCATTCGGCTGATGCCAGCTGGCAAACCTTTTCAACCAATGCACGGTGCAGCACTGCACATAGCTTGCACAGTCTGCATTCTCCTGCAGGGGTTTTGCCACGCACCTTGAGCGAGCTCTCGGTGGCATGGGCAAAAGGCGCGCCAAAGTCGAAGAACTGGAAGTCCCTGCAGCAATCATATGCGCAGGTTGCATGGATGCTGAGGGGCATCCCTGCATACCGAGCTCAGGTCCATTGAGTTCCAGCATGGTTTGCACCCTGTGCTGGCCTTGGCGCCAGCTCACCTGCCCACGTCCAAGTCCCAGGCGCCGCGGCGCACCATCTGCGTGGGCAACAGGTGCAGCATGCCAGCAGCGCTTCACGCATGACCATGCGCACTGCTGGTCCAATGGATCCTGACCACTTGTGCACACTCCAGTCACAGGCATACCTTACTGGCGCATTCCACCCACCCACCCACCCACCCTCCTGCCCACCTCCGCCTTGAAACCGGGCAGCACCGACTCGATGGCCTGCAGCCCGCCAGTCACCAGAGTGTGTGGGTGGCGCATCTGGGGAATGCCACGCCGATGCTTTGCGTGCTGCGGAAGGCGGCAGGCGGTCTGCTTTAGGCCGACACAAAATGAGCGGCAGCGGCAGCGGCTGCGGCGGCACCAGCGGCGGCGGCAGCAGCGGCGGCAGCAGTGGCGCCCAAAAACCCTAACCTGCTCCGCATTGTCTGCGTGGGCCAGGCTGTCTGCCTCGATCAGCGTGACGCGATCAAAGTGCTTGCAGGCGACGGCGGCCGAAACCAGGCCCGCCAGACCGCCGCCCAAAACCAGGGCGCGCAGGCCGGGCTCTGCGGCCTCTGGCAGCACGCTGCGCGGGCTGCCGGACATGGTGCAACAACTAGAGACTGAAACACGGCGGCAGCACGAACCTGCCTCTAGCTGCAGGCGGCGCCGCAGCGCGCAGCGGCGGCAGCCACAGATTGGCCCCCTTCAACCTGCGCTCCAGTTATTCTCGGTCTTGCTTTAGGTTATATAGATTTCAAACTACTGGAGCCATGATTGAACACAAAGCCACCGCCGGCGCCATGCACCCTCGAATGCGGAGACCGGCGGCTGGCGCTGCGCAAGGCGAGCGGGCGCCAGCGCTCCGCCCGGCGTGCCGCCGGCAGGATTGGTAGCACGCCACCTGCGGCTGATCTGCCTTGTTTGCAGCATCTACTGAGACGAGGGCAGAGCTTGCAGCAGCTAGCGCAACCACCAGCCCCTGGTGAGGCATCAAAGGCGGGCACCGCTGCCGCCGCCGCCGCCTGCGCGGCCGCCCCACCCGCGCTCGGGAGGCCCTCCTTGAACAGTGCCAATGCCCGACCTTTGCAGGACTGCCGCAAAGAACTGCACCCGCCGCCGTCGCTGGGCTTGGCACGCTTCGTGTTTCTGCTCAACACGTTGGTCGCCGGCACAGCGGCGGCGCTCACTCTGCGCACCCCAGAAGCAGCCAGCCGCATCATCTGGAGCGGTTCGCCCACCAGCAGTTCAACCCAAGAAGCACAGCTGCTGGCCTGCATGTGGGCTGCCGCTGCGGCTTGCAGTGCGCTGGCCATCTGGTGCCCGCTGGCGTTCAGCGCCCTCCTGCTCTTTGAGCTCTTCTACAAGGTTGCCTGGTTTGCCTTTGTTGCCTTCCCTGCCCTGCACACTGGTCGTGCCAACCTGCCGCCCGTGGTGGCAGCGGTCTTTGCCCTGTGGCTGGTGCTGCTGCCTGCCGCCATTCCCTGGCGCACGCTGTTTGCTCGCCTGCCTGCATTTGCTGAGCGCAAGGATGACTGAGGGTGCCTGGTGTAATGAAAGAGCGTGCAACCAGCATGATGCCAGCAGCGGTGTACTGCCGTGTCTGTTGCGCTGCTGTGGTCGAGGGGCGCCGCCCCCTTGCGCAGCATGCTGCTGCTGTGGCCGCTGATTGTCCTGGCCAGGGCGTCTGATTCCTTGCTAGAGTTCTGAGGGATCCGTCGAGTCTGCGCATAATTAAGCAAGGAAAAATAGCTTACTACAGTGTTTAGCTACACAGTCGCTGTGCAGCTCGATGGCAGCTCAGCGGTGGCGGCACGCATGTGTTGCGCATGACGCCACCGCCAGGCATGGCATGTTGCCTCGACCCGCCTTCTCAGCCGCTTGATTGCAGCGTGATCGTTTAGAACAAAGCCCCTGCTTTCCTGCCTCGCTTCCGCCCAGCTTGTGAACGTGCCGGCGCTGCTGTGCCTCCATAGCGGCCGCCCGCCCGCCAAACGCCTTGGTCTTGTGTTTCCAAGTGATCGCCAGCGCTGCAGGCTGCCCCTGTGCCCCAAGCGAGSCTGCTTGCCGCCCCGCCGCCGCCGCCGCCGCCGCCRCCNANCCARYCSDGC
>JADXDR010000147.1:25917-47783 GCA_025026875.1 Chlorella ohadii
TNGNCWGCMSMYCATGGCGCCCAACAAGCCGCTCACCCTGGAGGACTTGCCTGATGTCCTGCCTGGCCACATCGCGGCCACGGTTGATCGACCAGATGTGTGAGGCATTTTGCTTTTTACTGCCTTGAGTTGAGGGTGCGCCCCGCAGTGCAGCTGCCAACCGCACCGGTGCAGCTGCCAGTCACCGGTTGGAGGGCCTGTTGCTGCTCAATGCGTCTGGCTTGGTCGCAGTCCTGTCTAAGATGGCTGGTTGGAATCGGTGGGTGAGTGAGCAACCGGGATCGCCACGATTGATTGGTCTAGCCCTCCCCAGTCCAGAGGTTGGCTGCTGCCTGGAATTTGCTGCCATGCCTGGGCCTTCACAGTCGGAAAGACCACGCAAGCTGCACCCCTGGGCAAGCTGCGCAGCTGCGCCCGGCTTGTAGGCCTTCGCAGCCGTCGCCCAGCTGGGCCGGCAGGGCCTGGCCCGGGTGGGCGGCGCTGCCAAGCTTACAAGCCGGCCATGACGGATGCGGTGTGACGGGCAGCAGGAGTGAAGCACTGAGAAGGCTGAATGTGCTGCATTTGCCGGCTAGGCATGCCTCGCACTCGCACCGCTCCAGCCTGCGACTGTGTCTCACTCAACTGTCATCCGCCACCATCCGCCGTTGCGATGTGCTTCATTGCAGGCACCAGCTGGCGTGTGTTTCCAGGCAGTGGCGCCGAGTTGTCTGCTCCCAGCCATCGCTGTGGCGGCAGATCAGCGTTCCAGCCCTGCAGGCGCACCAGGAGGAGCAGCAGGTTGTGGCGCAGCGCCAGTTGCTGCAGCGCGTGGGGCAGCATGTAGTGTGCTTTGCATGGAAGGGCTGGCCCGGACGTCACCTGGCGTCTTTCCTGGCAGCCTTGCAGCCTGGCCAGTTGTCGGAGCTGCAGCTAGAGGACGTGCAGCTGCCGGCGGCTGCGCAAGCTGCGATTGGCCAGCTGACAGGCCTCACCAGCTTGGTGCTGGATCAAGCGCACCCCGCAGCTGCGGTGCTGAGCCAGCCGCTGCCCTGCCTGCGCAAGCTGCGCCTGCACCGCAAGAACATGCCTGAGCGGGAGCTGCAGGCCGTGCTGCGGCCCTCGGGGCTGACTGAGCTGTCGCTTGCGGCCCTCAACTGGGTGCCGCTGCAGCAGCTGACCCGCCTCGCTCAGCTGCGCCGGCTGCGTGTGGACACAGACTCAATTTACTACGCCCCTCCACAGCTGCCCGAGCCTGCACGATTCCCACCAGGCCTCGAGCAGTTTGAGTACTGCACTGGAGCGCCCATCCAGGCAAGTTTCAAGCCGCGGCGGCGCGCCGCCGCATGGCATGCAGGGCGGGCAATTGCAAGCAGCTGGGCGTAAGCCGCTGAGTAGCCAAGCTTCCTCAATAGCTCCTGCTCGCATCCAATGCCGTGCAGCTGGGGGGCGCCGACTTGATGGTGTGCCTGCTGCGCCCCTGCACCCCCGGCGAGCAGCACCCAGCTGGCCTGCAGCCTGTGGCGCTTGAAATCGAGTTCCTTCGGCAGATGCCCTCGCTGCCCAGGCTGCTCAGTGCCGTGCTTTCACCAGCTGTGTGCTTGAGGAGCCTGGCGCTGGAGGGTTCGTTCATGCCCGCAGCGGCAGCTTGGGTGGGCTGCACACAGCTGCAGCAGCTGACGGCGCTCACCCTTGACTGCGGCTTCTTCGGCCCTGACAACTGGCGGCAGTCGCTGCCTGCGCTGCTGCAGCAGGCGTCAAGCCTGCTTGAGCTGTCTCTGATCGGCCGCCCCGGGCGCTCTAACCTGGGCACGCTGCCGCCAGACCTAGCTGCCTACTGTGGCCTCACGCGGCTTGTGCTGCGGGACATGATGCTGATGGACCTGCCGGAGGGTCCTTACCTACAAGGCGAGTCGTGCCTGGGCAGTGCCTGGGTACGGAGCAGCGGCGGGCGGGCCTGCACCTGAATCGCCACTGCCGCRCGAGCTGCTGCCCTGCCACATCTTGTGTGCACAGCTTGCCCTTTCCCAGCAGTGCTGTGCGTCTCCCTCTCTCCATGACTGACARGCACGCCTGGCTGACTGCCAAAAACTTACTTGTGCTCTTTGGCCTRCCGCCGCAGACCTGGAGAGCTTGGACCTCTTTGGAAACGAGCTGCCCCACCTCCCACCGTCCCTCACCGCGGCAACGAGCCTCACGCACCTGTCGCTGACAGGCAACTGTTTCCTGCACATGATACTCCCCGACGTGGCGTGCCTCTTGGCCCTGCCGCGCCTGCGGCTGCTGACGGCTGCCGGGGTTGTGCATGACTGGGGGCAGCAAAAGGTGCAGCGGGAGCAGCAGCAACAGCGGCAGCAGCAGCAGCGGGAACAGCGGGAGCAGCGGATGCTGCAGCGGCTGCAGCAGGCATGATGCCAACATTGTGCGTTCGTTGATTCATACATAGTCGAGATGTTGGGTGCCTTTGGCGCTCCAGTGTTTTTGCTTCGTCCCTTTTTCGCAAGGTGCAAACCAAGCTTGATTTGTAACTGGGCACATGCAGCTCGATGTTGATGCAGCACTGGCGTGAGCTTGATGCAGCGGCCAAGCGAGCTAGCAGCTGTAGCAGACGCTGCGCCTGCCGGGCGGGCGGTGGCGGCAGGCCAGGCGGCACAACCATCGGCTGTTTGTCACGGTTACTGGTGCGATCACAAACTCACCCACGTCCCCAATCGCGCCTCACAATGGCTCTAGCGCTGCGGGCCCTTCCGGCCTGCGCGCAGAACGAGCGCAGCTCGGTTGCAGCACCTTCAACTGTCTACAGAACCGCCGTGAAGCCTTTCAAGCCTGCTGCAGCGGCGCCCGCCAGGCGTAGGCGGTCGCTCCGTCCTCGAGCAGCCCTCTCCGTGGACCAGCAGCCGCCCGCCGCCACCACACGCGATCGGTCGCACGAGACAGACGTCGTGATCATCGGATCCGGCATCGGCGGTGGGTGGGCTTGCCGCCGCCGCCGCCGCTGTTTGCCGCCGCCGCTCTATGCCACAATCCTCCTCCAACAAGTCACGCCCCCGCGCGCCCCGCAGGCCTCTGCTGCGCGGCGCTGCTGGCCCGCTACGGCTTCAGCGTGACGGTGCTTGAGTCGCACTACCATGCTGGCGGCGCAGCACACTCGTTTGAGGTGCAGGGCTATAGCTTTGATGCGGGGCCATCCTTCTTTGCGGGCCTGTCGGGTGCGCCTGCTGGGGGTGTAGGAGCCTTCGCACTGCTGCGAGACGGTGCACGCTTTGGGAAGAAGCTGCTGTCACAGTGGGCATGGTGCGTGTGCCTGCTTGCTTCTGCGCTACAACCTTCCGGCTTGCATTGGCCCCTGTCTGCAACCCGGCTTCAGACCGCTGCCATAGCAAATGACTACTCCAATGAACAACAATATCGCCGATGGCAATCAACTTCCAAATCCAGGGCCGCCTGGATCCAGCAAGACCAACCCGCTCAAGCTGGTGTTGGACGCAGTGGGGGAGAGCGTGGAGTGTGTGACGTATAAGAAGGTGGGCGGTTTGTCTAGTTTGATTTCCGCTGACTGAAAGGGGAGCGGTGGGGGAGAGTGTGGAGTGCGTGACCTACAAAAAGGTGGGTAGGTCTAAGGCTGCGTATCAAGTTATCGTGTGGCCTACAAAGCGTGAGATGGATGCAGCCTGGCTGCGTGTTTACAGCCTGGGCGCTACTGCCTTGCACGGCTGCTTGTGCGCAGGAGCTGCGCGTCATTCGATCAGCCCCACTCCCACCCCTGCAGTGGATTGTCTACCAGCCCAACGGACGCTCCTTCGAATGCGTGTGCGACGCCGAAGCTTACGCCGAGAACATCCGGTGCGCTCTGCTCAAAATTGTGGACCTGTGACCTGCATTACTGCTGCCGCTCTTGACTGTTTCTAGCCAGCTGCTGCAGCCAATACTGGACTGCCCAACTCTGGGCTGGAACTAGTGACTATGGCCACACGGAGCAGGACAGCTGCCCGCAGGTCAGCATCCGTGCTTCAGCTGAACGTCCATGCGATGACCATTCAAAACGCAGCTAAACTGTCCTTTCAACCCGCAGGAGGGAGGGTGGTGAGGAGGCCTACCGACAGTGGAAAGAGCTTGAGCGCCTCATGCAGCCCCTGCAGGTGCGTTTGTAACTGCTGCTGGCTGTTGCTGCTTGCCTTGCCTGGCTGCGGGTTGACCTTGCTGCTTGCACGTCTGCGCTCTACCTTGTATGCACGATGGAGACGGCGATGCTCATCCTGACTGCCATCCTTTTCGCCTCTTGTCTCTCGGCCGCAGGAGGGCGCTGCCATGCTGCCCGCCGCTGCGCTGCGTGCTGACCCGGGCATAGCGCTCACAGCGGGGCGCTTTGGTCCTGGACTACTCAAGGCTGGGCTGGTGGCGGGGCAGCTGACTGGGCCCTTCTCAGGTGCCTGGGGTGGGCAGCTGGGTGCTGCATGGTCTGGTGAAACAAGCATGCATTTGGGGATGAACAAAGGCTGGGCAGCGAGCAGCTGCATTGCCTGGCAGGGTTCCACACCCTCCGGTGCAGCTGTGTTGACCCGGCTACTGACCAAAACCATGGCAATGCCCTGCCTGCAGCCCTGGTGGACCGAGTGGTGACCAACCCTTGGCTGCATGTCTGCACTTACGTTCGCTTGCCAACACCAGCTTGCCCTCCCCACCATGCAATCTCCTGCCTGCAGCGCCGGTGGGCCGAGTGTCACCAACCCCTGGCTGATTTTTGTTCAGGCATTAACACATGAGCCTGCCCCCGCGTATGTCTCGCCCTGCATGCAGCTCTGGTTGATAAGGTTGTCACCAACCCCTGGCTCCGCTCCTTCCTGGACCTGGAGTGCTTCATTCTGTCGGGCATGACGGCAAAGGACACAATTTGCGCAGGCTAGTAGCACTACGCGTTTAGGGTTGGTGTTCTCTCGGGCATGACGGCAAAAGATACCATCTGTGCCGGCAAGTAGCACTGCAAGTGTGTTCTGTCGGGGGCGACGGCCAAGGACACCATCGGTGCAGGCACGCGGTTGATATGGCATGCACTCTCCAGCCGGTTAGGTGCGCAAAATGGCAAACGTCTCACATGCTGAATACACTGCCGGCTGTGCTGTGTGGCAACAGCCACAATGGACATTGTGTATTAACATGTCGCTCACGTCACCCGTACTACCTACTCGCCACCCCACCAAGCAGAAATGGCATTTATGTTTGGCGAGCGGCACAGCGGGGAGACCACCATCGACTACCCAGTGGGAGGCAGCAAGGCAATTGTTGAGGCTCTCGTGCGCGGTGAGCAATGCGGCAGCGCGCGCTGAGCAGCGCAGGCTGATCGGATAACAATCAAGTGTAGCGGCAGCAGCAAGGCCATTGTTGAGGCTCTCGTGTGTGGTGAGCCTGAAATGGATAAATGCTTAGCTGAGCTGTGGCGAGGCATAGAGCATGCAGGCTGAATGTGTTAACTTCTGCTGTATCCACTGGTCAGAACCCATCTATCCACTGGTCAGTACCCATCTCACTGCCACCCTGCAGGCATTGAAAAGCATGGTGGCCGCGTGCTGCTGCGGTCTCACGTCGAGCAAGTGCTTGTCGAGGGCGGCCGGGCGGCGGGCGTGCGCCTGCGCGGCAGCGGCGGCAGCGGCGGGCGGCCAGAGATAGTGCGTGCTAAGCGCGCTGTGGTCAGCAATGCGTCAGTGTGGGATACCATGCGCCTCCTGCCTCAAGGTAGGCGCATGCATGCGGTTTTGCAATAGTGCTTGCTCTGCCATGCCAGCCATGCTGTGCTGCTGTGCTAGCTAGGTGGGCACTCAGGCAGCCCAACTTAGCAGTGCAGATCCTCAACTCAAATACTATCCTCATGCAACACTCCTTCCTCTCCAGGTGCTGTCTCGGACGACTACCGCAAGGAGTGCACGGCGACGCCCCGCACCGGCTCCTTTGTGCACCTGCACCTGGTGCGCTTTGCTGCTGTCTGCTTGCTCTCAATTGCATCCCTTCTCGCACGTGTTGGCACTTATGTGGGCGCACCCAGCCTCCCCCCCACGCACACATCGACTGGGTGGGCTTGGCCGCACCGTTTGATGCCAGCTTGCAAGGCACCATGGGATGCAGCCAAGTTGCTGAATCCGCTGCACCAATGCCTGACCACGCTTTTGCAGGGCATTGACGCCACAGGCCTGCCCGCTGACCTGGAGTGCCACCACCTGCTGCCCAACGAGTGGGGCAACTTTGAGGCAAGTAGTTCTGTCCCCCTGCTGATGCTGGCACCACTGCYGCCCCTTGCAGACTGTGCATTGTTGGACAAGGTTGGTGTCTGCAATCCACATTGCAGGTGCCCCAGCACGTGGTGGCCGTGATCATTCCTACCTTTCCATCAGATGCCTAATACACTCTACTCTTCTCTTCCGCAACTCATCATGCAGGCGCCCCAAAACGTGATCAATGTGAGCATCCCGACCGTGTTTGACCCCTCGCTCGCGCCGCCCGGCAAGCACTTGATCCATGCCTACACAGGCGAGGCACAAGCGAGGTTGATGATGGTTCTACGTGCACTAACTAAGAAGCACAGCTGCTCAGCACTTGGCCCACGCCCATGCCCACCATGGCACTGCACCGCAAGTCTGAATAGGGTTGCAATGCAGGGGCCATTCGCTGGCACCGTTGGGATGGCTGCTCCCTGCCCTCGTGCCAACAGCTCACGCCGTGCTTACTCTGCCGCCCGGCTGCAGCCGGCAACGAGCCATATGAGCTGTGGGAGGGCGTGAAGCGCGGCACGCCGGAGTACGCTGCCCTGAAGGTGGGCGATAAGGGGGCGGTGCATGCAAAGGTACTAGTTTTCGGGTGGTTGCAGCGCATTCCGCAGGAGTATGCTTCCCTCAAAGCGGGGAGCGGGACGGAGTGTATGCTGACCGANTGGGGGGTTNGGTGTTAGGGGTATGGTCAGCCTGCCTATCATTATGATAGTACTGCTGAAGAGTGCCGTGCCAGAACACACCACAGGCTGGCTATCAGCAGCCCGCTTACACCCCACCGCTGTCCAATCCCCCTGCCTTTCCAACAGGAGGAGCGGTCACACTGCCTGTGGGCTGCTCTGGAGAAAATTATTCCCAACGTGCAGCTGCTGCACCGCAACGCTCCAACTAGATCACCCTTCACCTCCCTGCTGCTTGTCCGCAGGAGGAGCGGTCGCAGTGCCTGTGGGCCGCCCTGGAAAAGATCATCCCGGATGTGCGGATTCGAGCTGAACTGGCGCTTGTGGGCACTCCCTTGACGCACGAGCGTTTCCTGCGGCGTTACAAGGGCACCTATGGTAAGCAGCGCCTGGGGCTGGGAAATATCTCGGCCTGAATTGTTGGCAGCTGCCGTGCGCCCCTTCGTGCTGGACAGGCCCTGTCATCCCTGCGGCTTTGACGGCAGCCTTACCCTAATCAGGCGCCAATCCCATGCTATAGCCCACCAACCTACCCCCGACCTCCCTTTTCGCAGGACCCGCCATCTCAGCGGCCGACAGCAGCTTCCCCGGCCCCGGCACACTGCTGCCCGGCCTACTGCGCTGCGGCGACTCGTGCGCTCCCGGCATTGGTGTGCCAGCAGCAGCTGCCAGCGGCATGATTGCAGCCAACACGCTGGCTCCGGTGTGGAGCCACTGGCAGCTGCTGGACGCTCTGGGGCTGTAGCGAGCGCTGTAGCTTAAACCCTACTCCCTTCATAGGGGTGCCGCGCTGTACTCAGTTGACGTGATTGCCGCCACGTGCGTGTGGTCGATTTGACTTGACGGTCTGTTTCGTTCAGTATTCAGGTGTACTTGCTGCTGATTCTGCTGCTTTGCGAACTACGGCACTTCTGATATTTGTGCAGCTGCTGCTGCTCTGTAAGTTGGCACTGCAATACTGCATGGCCAGCATGTGGCTGCTCATCTTCCTAGCCGGACTTCTACGGTCGCCCGCACCCAGGCAGGCCTTGCGCCTGCTTCCAAGCTGGCCGGCCGTCAGCACATGTGGGACCTGTTGGCGGCATGTGGCTGCAATGATCACTATTGTACACATGCGCCCTGCTTTGCCTCGGCTCCAGGCTGGTGGTTGAATGGGCGGCGGCAGTCTGCGCGACGGCTTGCAACCATGCCAGCAGCAGCCCTGATTCGACGTAATTTAACATCCTGAATCACTCGCGGGCAGGAGCACCGGCAGTGAAGACGCGGAGGGTGATTGCAGCTCAAAACGGGGAGCCTGCACAGATTCTGCCTGCGGCCCACACCACGAAGGGACGGCCGATGGCGGAGGCAACATCGGCAGTGAAGCCCATTCGCTTGGGCATTGTGTTCCCAGTGTGGAAGTAACTAACCATGCTTATGCATACAGGCTCGCTTGAGAAACTGCACAGTGTTGGGCCGCCGGCGGAGCGGCGGCACCTGCCGCTTGCGGGCTACTGCAGAGCTGCGGCGATTGTCATATCACTCTGACTGCATTCCCGAGTCGATAATGCCGGACTGAGGCACAGCGGAGGCCGGGCTGCGCGCTTTTGTTCTGAGGCGAGCGCCGCTCGGCTGCAATTGAGCCTGCGGCTCTCCTAGTTGATATGCAGTGCGATTGAAGCATGCAGCAGGGGCCGATGCAGCAGGGCGCCTGTGCTGCGCCTGGTGCGCGCCCTCGGGATTGCCCTGGGCATGCCATGCAGCTTGCCGGTGCCTCGCCCCGCCTGGAGCACATTGGGGAGGCCGCAGAGGACGTAGAAGCCCAGATTTCGGAGAGGGTTTTCGGAGCGGCGCCCGGGCGCCCTAGGCGCACCGCAGGCCGCCTGAGATGGACCGCGATCAGTCTCCAGGGTCGCCCGAGCGGCGCCACAGGTGCGCCGGCACACTGCGCCTCCTCCCCGGCGGCGGCGCTATCGGTGTGCCGCCGCCGCCGGCGGTGTGCCGCGTCTGCCGCCGAGCAGCTGGCGTGCCCAAGCAATACCGTGGCTCCCCNACTTTGCAGGCAGCGGGCGTCGTTCTGGACGCAGGCTTGGGCGCTGACGCGCAAGCAGGCGGCCTACCAGGTCCGAGCACATGCGGCATTCTTGCACGCGCTGCCTGCCTGCCACTGCCTGCCGCCCTCCCCCCTCATGCCTCTGCTCTGTTCCCTGCACCCGCAGAAGCGCAAGTGGCTGAGCAATGCGGCGCTGCTGTCGGGCCCCTTCCTCATTTGCATGCTGCTGTGGGTGCTGCAGAATGTGATCAACCAGCAGCTCGACTCCAGGTGGGTTGGGAATGGACTGTGGCTGCAGCGCTGTGGGGCAGAAAGAAATGACCGTTGCATGTTTGGTTGCCGCCTTCTGTGACCGAATGAATGTGATGGATTGAAATGACAGATGTTGCTGAGTGCGGCGCAGCACATTGCAAGGTTCTGCCTGCTGCCCCTGACACCTATCCATTTCCTCTGTCCACTCTGCCGCTGCCCTGCAGGGACTTCCGCTGCGGCTGCAAGTGCCTGGCCTGCTGCGACTGGGTGGCTGGAGACGCCAGCGGTAACGGCACTGCCGCACGTGGCGGCGGCAATGACACTCTAGTGTACCAATGCTATCAAGCCACGGACGAGCGGCCATGCTCGCCTTACGCCAAGTGCCAGGTCAGCAGAGGAACGACATGCCTCCACCTGCATTGCCTTGGGTTGATCGACCATGGCCAAGCTATTGTAGTATAGCAGCAGCATGGCTCCTGTCCAACCGCACACCCGCCAGCTGTGCTGCAACACGCCGCAGCGCCTGCAGCAAATTGTGCAACTCTTTCTATACTAAGCTGCTGGCCGCTTCTGTTTTTTTATCCCTACAGTCGTACAATGACAGTGAGTGTGGCTTCCTGTACTCAACTGCCGACCAAGTGGGGTTCTGCCCGGTGGCCGAGCCGCCGCTCTGGCCTGCACTGCTGGACGTGCCGCAGGTGTGTTTGTTGGGGAAGGTCCGTCGATGGGTGGGTGGCTCCCGTTCTGCATTCATCAAAGGGAAATGCAGATCCCTGCCGCCTGCAGCTCTTGCGGCATGGCAGCCAGCAATTGGCTGTGTGCGCTGCTGGGCTCGTCACCCCATCGCTTGCATTCACCCCATCCCTTGCATCCCGCCGCTGCCCAACCTGCTCAGGAGCGGTACCGTGGGCCCAAGGCTCCCGATCTGATGCCCAATGAGGTGCCCACCAAGGGTATCCCATCCACCGATGCGCCCATGCTGTACACTGGCGATGACTCAAAGGCAGCTGAGCGGCTGATGGCTGCCATGTGGGCGCGGCAGCAGCCCATCACCGATGCGGTGAGTGTGGGCTGAAGGTTGGCTCTTTGCATTCCCTCCCAGCCTGCCTATGTATTGCCTGCTGGGCGGCCGGCGTTCCTGCCTGCTTGCTGCCGCTACGGTGTGCATTTGGTACCTGCCTCATGCGTCCTTGACACCTCCCTCATTCTGCACTCTTATCTTCCGCAGGTCATGGCGGCCTATCTGGCGTCTCAAGCCGCCGGCGGCACAGGCGCCGGCGGCTTGCCTTCTGAGAACAGCAGCCTGGCGACAGAGGCAGAGTTTGTGGCGGCCACAGCGGCGCTGGCCCGGGGGCTGTACCAGTTTGACATTGTGATGGGTGAGCGAATGAGGAAGTGGGGCCGTTTTGAACCTTGGTCTGCTGTGGCGAAACGCCAGTAGTTGCAGCACCGCCAATGCTGTGCGCACCCGTTTGTGCCATGCCTCCCAGCAGCCGTCATGCTCTCATTCCGCTGCGGGTCGGTTGAACCGGGGCCCAACTCTCACACCTTTCTTCTTGCAGGCACCTCTGCCGACACTTCCATCTCCCTCTTAATGGAGCCCGCTTTCGTGTCCCAGAGCGGCGCCAGCAGCGGCGGCGGCGCCAACGCGTCTGCAGCGGCCGCCCGGCCCCCCATGTATTTTGCGCTGCCCAACTGCAGCGCACTCAGCGATTCTGACCGTGCCACGCTGGCGCAAGTCGGGCAGGTGGGCGCAGGGGGGGGCGCAGGCGGTCAGGTAGCAGAGTGGCCGTGCCATGCTTAGCCTATGCCGGGTCTCATATAGATGCCTTTCGACACCCGCTGCCTTTCGAAACCCCTGCAGGCCATCACCAACCTGACGGGAGCACCAGTCGAATGCGCCAGCCTGCCGCCCGCGTGGCAGGTGCAGCGCTCCTGGATCAACGACCAGGCAAGCCGGGGTGGTGAGGTGGTGTGCTCATGTTCGCATTTTTGTAGCAGCCAATTGAACCTGAGTTTATCCGCTTCCCCGACCAACCAACTGGCACATCACGTCTGCGTCACATGTTATCTTTGCAGGTCTACTGCGGCTGGGGCAGCAGCGACTGTGTGATGCGCGCAGGCCAAAAGGTGTTCCTTNCGCCAGAGGCGGTGCAGGCGCGGGCGGGCGGCAACGCCAGCATACAGTGAGCCTGCTCCCTTGCTGCTGTCCGCTGCCATGTGTTGCTGAGGGGTATCTTCTCGGTGCATGCGGCTGTCAGCAATGTGTGCAGCAGGAGTTGCTGCAGACGTGCCTGAATACCTTGCACGCGCTGCGGCATTGCCTGGTTGCCTATTTGCTTACTCAAACTCCCTGATGGTTCTAACCTCGATCCCCATCACAGGGAGTTTGTTTCAGCACTATACGACTGGCACAACACCGCGCCCGGCCGCCTTAACGTGTCGGTGTGGGTGAACGACACCAACATCGGCGGCGGGCAGGGCAACGGCGCACAGGGCCCGCCCGAGGTGCAGCGGTGGAGCGCGCCTGTCAACTTGGCAGGTGAGCGGGTGGGCGATGATGCTGACACGCTGACCTGACCATGCAGAGGTTTGGCAAAGGGCCGGCCTAGCATGGGTTTGCAAAGGGATACTACTCATGATTCCGCGGCACCCTTTCCGCTGCAGCCAACGCCTACCTCAAGGACCGGCTGGGGGCAGGGTACGGCGCTCGGCTGGTGGGCGTCAAAGACATGCCTAAAGGTGCAACAGGCTGTGCATGGGGGGCACATGCTCGCCTGTGCAGGCTCATCGGGGCTGTTGGGCACAGCCGTTGTGGCAGCAGCTGCATCTAACTGCTTTGCTGCGGAGGCGAGCTCGACGCTAAGGAACCGCCTGCACCTCCAATTTATGTGCCCCATTCCACGGGCTGGCTGCAGGTGCCTCCCGCCTCTCCCTGGACTTCTCTTCCCTGCTGGGCCCGCTGTTCAGCATGTGGCTGCTGCAGGTACGCACGCTGTGCCTGCTGTGCCTGCCGCGCATGCTGCCTGCTCGCCCCTCCGCCCCCCAGCCCATTCTGTGCGCGGCGCATCTCTGCACTGCATCTTCCCAGTCACCCAGACCGACTGCATCTCTGCGTTTCTGCCACCAATTTGCAGCTCATCCTGCCGGTGGGCGTGCACACCCTGGTCCGCAATAAGTACTTGCCTGAATCAGCAATCTTTCCACCCACCTACCTCACAGCTCATCCTGCCTGTGGGCGTGCACACGCTGGTCAGCGAGAAGGAGCAGCACCTGCGGGTCATGATGAAGATGCAGGTGCGAGGGTTGGCTAATTGGTTGGTTAGGGTTTTGCATGAGGCCGTCCGCTACCAAATCAGGAGCAGCACCTGCGGGTGATGATGAAGATGCAGGTATGTGGTTGGCCATTCAGTGCTGCGGCAAATCAAACAAGTCGAGGGCGCTGAGCTGTGCTGTGCCACGCAGTGAGGGATATCACAGCCCTCGGCTCTGAACTGGTTCGTTATCAAACGCGGCAGGGCCTGAGCGACGGCCAATACTGCAATGGCATGTGCGCCTGGTTTTAATCAGTGTCTGATTTGGGCTCCATGTATCTTCACATCAACCTTGCCCGCAGGGCCTGAGCGACGGCCCCTACTACTTTGTGATGTGGGCCTGGCACCTCCTGCTCTACTGCGCCTTTGTGCTCGTGTTCTGCATCTTCGGAGGCCTCATCGGACTGAAGGTGAGCCGCATTCCTCTCGAAGCAGCGCTGGCTGTGTGCTGGTGCCACTTGCAAGCAAGCCTGAGGCTGACTGGGCTTGGGCGTGCGTGCAATGGCAGCCGAAAGTGTAAGGCATGGCCCAGCAGTCTGCCGTACCCGCGCTTGCTGCCCGCAGATCTTCACACTCAACTCGTACTCGCTCCAGGTGAGGCTGGGTGCTTAGTTGTTCAAGTCACATCAAGCGCCTGCCTAGCTGCCGTTGCTCCGAACTCTTACTGGTGTAGCCAGCCCTTTGCTGGCCCCTTATCCACTAAAAACCTGCTTGTGCTGCCCACTGTCCCTCACCACAGGCCGTCTTCTACTTTGTGTGGGGCCTGTCTGTGGTCAGCTGGACCTTCTACTTTTCGTCTCTGTGGAAGGAGGCGCGCCCCGCGGTGCTGCTGTCAGTCATTTGGATCATCATTTCGGGGTGAGGGAGAGCAGAAGCCGGTGTGTGAGGAACGGCGCTGATCTGATGCCTGCTGCTCTTGTATGGAAGGAACCATGCGGCTGTGCTGCAGTGGGCCATGCACACTGTGCGGCTTGGCTTGGTAACAATCGAGATCCCTCCCTTCGCAGCTTCATGGCCAACCTGGTCCTTGTCCAGTACATCGAGAACGGACCGAGCTGGATCGCCACCGCACTGCAGGCAAGCAGTGCGGGGCATTGCAGCTGCATGCACGCTACCAGCGCGGCTCGTGGGCACCCCTGCTTTGCGCGCTAGCAGCCTTGCACAAACTGGCGGAGGCCCGGCCTTGCGTTGCCGCAGCTGTGCACCTGCTGTGACAGCTGCCAACAGCTTAGCACTACCCTTCCCTCACTTGCAGTGGATCCCCTCCTTCAACCTGTACCGAGGCCTCTACGAGCTGTCCCAGGTGCAGCTTTGCTGGGAGGTGGCCTAAGAAGTGGTGGTGGCTCTAGGCTGGTGTGTCCTAGATGTTTGGAAAGGCATCTGTTCAGGACGGCAGCACGTGCTGCACACACGACCTGCCGGGGCGCCTTGCAGCGATGGCTTGGGCAGTGGCATTCGTTACACTTTTCTGATCTGCTTGTGGCATTGCCATTGTCCATTCCGCAGTACGCCTTCCTCGCCGACTGCACCGCCAGCTAATGGCACTGCTGTTTGCTAGTGCATCACAAATATCCTGATGCACTGTCTGCATGTCTCCCTTGGTCCCGCAGTACGCATTCCTGGCGAACCGCACCGGCGGCACGGGCCTCACCTGGAGCAAGCTGTCCGACCCAGAGTAAGCGGCCGGCAGTCAGCGAGCATGCGGCCATTCCGTGATTCGCTTGCATTGCTAGCCATGCCGCCTCTCAGCACTCCGGCTGGCAGCTCTGCAAGAATGCAGATTTTGGTGATCCACTTTGACGGAAGAGCCGTCATTTGGGTTGCCTCTCAGCACTCCGGGGGCGTGCACGTTGCACATTGCCTTACCTCGACTGCTGCTTACCTCCACCTGCCACCACGCTGCCACTCAAGTTCTTCTGTGCTTGGTTTTTGTCTGGCTGCAGCTGCGGCATGGCGGATGCCATGCTCATCTGTGGCACCTGCTGTGAATAGTCACATGCTACCTTTCATTTGCCGCCTTGCCCGTCCTAAAAGCTCCTTTGCACATTCTCAATCTTAATCCTTTTCCTTGCAGCTGCGGCATGGTGGATGCAATGCTCATCTGCGGCATTGAGGCGATTGTCCTGATGGCGCAGGCCTACTATGTGGAGCAGGTGGGGTGCAAGTTGCCTTCGGTACTGGTCACTGTACGGCACTCATCTGCACTGATGTGCTGCTCAGTGGCCAATGGTTGCCGCTGCTGCCCACTGTTTTTTTTTTCGCCACGACTGCCACTGCTGCTGCCGCCGCCACTGCTGTTGGTGCTTCTTTTGCTCACGTTTCGCTGGCCAATGCTGCCGCTGCTGACCTCTGTCGCCGCTTCCGCTGTTACTGTTGCTCCGACCCGCCTTTTCTTCCCCACCTTCCAACCGCCTGCCAGGTGGCGGGCACCGGCAGCGGCATCCCTCGCCACCGCCTGTTCTTCTTGGGCTTCAAAAACAAGGAGCCAGTGGAAGAATCCGCTGGCGGCAAGGCAAAGCGTGGCTGGCGCGCGCTGTGGCCTTGGTCCCGCCGCAGCGGCGGCAGCAGCAGCAATGCGCAGAAAGCCTCGGTTGCGGCCTCACCGCGTGGCCTGACAGGCAGCGGCAGCATTGCAGGCGGCGGAGGCACAGCTGCGGGCCTGCAGGGTCAGGCCAGCCTGCCTGCCTCCACAGGGGCTAGCTCTGGTAGGTATGATGAGGCAGCTGCCCCCTCCCCTTGGGTGGAAAGCTACTATGGCAGCCTGGGAAGCGGCCCCCAGCTGAGCCCACACCTGTCGCTTCGCCAGCAATACAGCCCAGGGGGCACACCTATGGCGGCAGCAGCGTTGGAGGCGGCGGGGGCAGGCGACGCGGCAGCAGATGCAGCTGCAGACGCAGCAGCCGGGTCCCAGCCAGTGGCCCGCAAGGCCACCTCTTGCTGGCTGTCTGTGACGGCAGAGACTGGCAGCATCGATGGCGCTTCGGAGAGCGCTGAGGTGGCAGAGGGTGCTGACGTGGCGGCGGAGCGGTTCAGAGTTGAAAACCTGTGGCAGCAGTGGTGAGCTCCTTGCTTTTGGCGGGTATTTTGCACAGCACATGCGCTGGTTGCTTGGTTGTTTGGCGCGATGTGTGCGCTTGCTGTTGCCTGCTGTGTTTTGCCGCCTTCCCTGCCGCAAATGCTTCTAATGCGTATCCATTGTGCACATTTGCAGGCAGCGCCAGCCGGAGCAGGCGCCCCCCGCTGCCATCATGCTGCGCTCGCTGCGAAAGGTGTTCCCCGCTCGGGACGGCAACGCGCCCAAGGTGAACTGCAGTGTGGGCGGTTCGCAGGCAATCAGCTGTGGCCATCGGTTGGGTGTGCTACACAGCCGGTGTGGCGTGCTCCTCGTGTCTGCGTTGGTGCATGAAGCGCGTTTCCCAGCCTCCCTCCACAATGACACATTTACCTCTGTTTTCAGGTGGCGGTGGCTGACCTGTCGCTGGCCATCCCGCGCTGCGAGTGCTTTGGCTTGCTGGGTCCCAACGGCGCAGGTGGGCAGCAGGGCTTGCACTGTGGGCCATCAGTAACGTGCGCTGCAGACTTCACTGTGACTAGGAGCAGTCCGGTAACAAGCGGCATGTCTGCTTGAACCCCGCAGGCAAGACGACCACCATTCGAATGATGGAAGGCTTCATGCGTGCCACGGGCGGCCAGGTGGGACCTGCTGCGCTGCTAGAACACAGTCCTTTGGGTTTTCATATTGCAGCATGTCGGTGCCAGGCGGTTGAAGGCTTTGCCAGGGGCTGCAGCGCAGACTGAGGAAATGGAAGACCTCCTGTGTTCTGACTCTGCAGGCAATCATCGAGGGCTTTGACATCAGTCGAGACATGGACTCGGTCTATGCGCTGATGGGCGCCTGCCCGCAGCACGACCTGCTGTGGGATGGACTGACGGGTGAGGGGTTGCTTTCATCATGTGTTTGGTGCTTTGCTGTTTAGGTTTGTACCCGCTCTGGTTTTGGGTGCTGCCTGCCCGCAGCACGACCTGCCGTGGGACGGTCTAACAGGTGACAGGCAGACCAAACAGGCAGTTTCCAATCAGCTGATGCTCACTGCAGGGCCGGGGCACAAGTGTGGTGTTTGCATTAAGCATGTCGTGGTGCCGAGCCCAAAGCCCCACAGTTGCAACACATCCAGCAACGCCGCGACGCACTCTACTGTACTTAATCGCTGCCCTGTTTTCAGGCCGGGAGCACCTGCTCTTCTATGCTCGCATCAAGAACCTGCGGGGCAAGGCGCTGCGGCGAGCGGTGGACGATGGCCTGCGCGCCGTCAACCTGTACTCAGTTGGAGACGACCTCGTGGGAGGGTACAGGTGCGCTGCTGACAGTTGTGAAATGCTTCATCTCACGCAATGCTCTGCAAGGGAGGGCCTGCACCAGCATTGCTGCCATGCCCTTCGCCGCCACTCCCTGCCTGCCGGCGCTGCCGTTTGCTTTGAGTCAAACCGACCTCAGCGCAATTGAATGGCCGGCATATGCCCCTTTGAACAAGCCCATCCCATACCTGCCCTGCTGCACAGCGCCCGCATGAAACTTTGGTTCACTTTTTCAACAAGCCTTGCGATGCATTCCCCTCATCCTCCTGCTGCGCAGCGGCGGCATGAAGCGGCGGCTGAGCGTGGCCATCTCGCTGGTAGGCGACCCCGCGGTGGTGTACCTGGACGAGCCGTCCACAGGCGAAAAAGTTTTGCTCTATTTTGCTCGTTTTCGCTCTAATTTGCGTGCCGCACTGCAATAGGGCCGGGCTATCGCTGTGGGCTGCTTTGCTTGGCGGCCCTGCCACCCACCAGCTGCTACGGAAAGTGATCAAGCGGGCTCCCCTTTTGTACGGCCGCCTTTGCAGGCCTTGACCCCGCAGCCTGTCAATTGCTGTGGAACATGATCAAGCTCCTGTGTACTGTCCGCCCAACAAATGCTAATGCCTCATGCTAATGCATCACCACTGCCATGCTGCAGGCCTGGACCCCGCGTCCCGCCAGCTGCTGTGGAACGTGATCAAGCGGGCGCGGCGGCAGCGCGCTGTGGTCCTGACCACGCACAGCATGGAGGAGGCGGAGGCGCTGTGCGACAGGTGCGCGCTGAGCCTGCTTTGGTTGGCACAGCATGAGCGTAACATGCACTTTGTGATAAACAGTGGGAGCCACGGCTGCTCTGCGACCAGTAGCGTGTGTGGGGGTGGGTAGAGTGACTGGCTCAGGTGTAATGCCTGCAGTGCGTGCCCGACCCCTCTTCCCTGTTCTGCCAACACCCCCATGCATTCCTTCTCTCTCTCTTACTTCGTCCAATGCAGGCTGGGCATCTTTGTGGGCGGGCGCCTGCAGTGCGTGGGCAACCCCAAGGACCTTGTGGCTCGCTTCGGCGGCTACCTGTCCTTCACAATCACCACCAGCCCCGGGCAGGTGGGCTGTAATTGTACTGTCTTTTTGCCAATGGGGGGATCAAGGTGTATTGGGACTTGAAGTGTATTGGGACTTGAGGCTTGCTTTGGCAGCCGCTTACCCCCGGGCAGGGGCCAAGCGCAACGTGACCTGCCTGCTAGTTGAGGCGCAGAGGCGAGTTGGGTCAGGGTGTCCCACCGCCCCCGCTTGCAAATGCCCCCTCTGCTTCACCGCATGTGCATGCCCGCTCNTACCCCANGCACAGGANGCGAAGGCGGCAGCCATCGTGCGCAGCCTGTCGCCCTCGGCGCGCCTGGTGTACGCTCTTGGCGGCACACAAAAGTGAGCGCGTGGCAGGCTGGGAGGTCCTGGCTGAGTGCTGCCCACAATTGTTGTGCTGTGTTTTGCCCGCACACCTGCCTTCTGTGAACGCCTGCCTTCTGTGTGCTTTGCAAAGAAGGTCGGCAGGCTGACAATGACACACGTACTGACGTGCTCACCTGCACTACTTACNTTTTTTTTCTCTTCTGCTTGCAGGTACGAGCTGCCAGTTGAGGAGGCGGCCATTGATGCAATATTTGCTCGCATGGAGGCAGTGAAAGCCAGGTGCGACAGGTGCTCCTCAGCCGCTGTTGTTGTTGCCGCGGCCTTTGGACTGCAGCATTACTGCTGCTGCGGCAGCGCCGGTGAACGCTGCCGCTGCCGCTACGTTGGGCATGCCCCCCTGCGCAGCACTGCAGGCACAGCGCCAGACCGAGCACATTTAGTCGGTTTGCTCCTTTCCATTCGCTCTGCAGCAAGGAGGTCGATCTGGTGGACTGGGGCGTCAGCAATGCCACTCTGGAGGTGAGTTGATCAACTGGTTGCCACGTTGGTTAGACTTTTCAGCGGTCAATACCGCAGCTCACACATTCTCTCTCAACTTGTCCGCACCCCTTACTTTTTGATGCAGGAAGTGTTCATTCGCATCACCCGCGAGGCTGGAGTGCGCATGAGCGCGTTCGCCTAGCTGGCCCAGCCCTAGCACTGCCACTGGCGTCCTGCGCCACACTGGGGCTCGTTTGCTACCGTTTGCACTCACTTGTGCTTCTGCTATTTGCATCTCGACACGTAACAAAAACTCACTATTTCACGTGCATATCTCCCTGGCTGATGATAGACACATGTAAACACCCATGGAGTTGCACGTGCAGCGGCTTTGTGTGGAGGGATGGCAATCGCACGCACCCCCATAGTGCCACAACCACCTCCCAGCCCGGTTGCACACATCAACACCGTGCGCTACTTGCACTGCACATGTGGCCAAGGGTTTCCAAGCCAAGTTGGTTACAGGCATATGGCAGGCATTTGGTGGTGGTGGAGTCAAGACAGGTACCAGTACAGGGAAAGATAAATGTTTCGAGGCTGAGCTCCGGTGCGTGCTGGCAAGTCCGTCTGTCTGTCTGCACAATAGTTGTCGGCGCCTGGCTGCCTACCGTATGTTCTGCGCTTCTGCCCGCTGCCTGCTGCATCTGGCTGCTGCCTCAAGCTGCCTATGACTGGCAGTGCAAGTTTGGCTGCAGCTGGCATCATGCCTGCCCGGCGCCTGTTGAGCACCTGCAAATGGCAGCCTGCCTGCTCACTGCCCGGGGATTGAGCTAGCAGGTGGCACATCACACTCACGACCGCTCAATGCCCGCCTCCCGCAGCACTGCTTTGGATGCGGCCAGCCACTCGGCCCTGCCGCGGGCCCGCCAGTCCTGCAGCTTGGCCTGGCTCTGCTTGGGGGGCNGGGAGGGCAGAGGCGTGCGCACACATCAGCAGGGAACGTGGCTTGATAGGCGGCTGCAGCAGTATACAGCCACACAGTTGGCTCAGCAACCGGCTCCTCACCGGCGTGCATCAACAACACTCGAAATCTGGGCCCTGTCCCCAGCACATCTGCCAGAGCACCCTCACCCAGCCAGCAAGCAGGGGCAGGATCCGTCGCATGCATCGCCCTTCGCAGCGCAGCACTCTGAAACCAACCCAAAGCCGCCCTGGCAAATCGAGCCCCAGTGCAACTGAAACTCACATCCGCCAGCGCGCCCTCATCAAGCCAGGACTCGGGGGCAGGGTCGGCTTCGTAGCCGGTCCACTTCACAAGGTAGCGCGCCTCGCCGTCCTCGCCCTCTCGCTCCGCCAGCTGCAGTTAAGAAAATGATGGTCGCAGATTTGGTGAAACGAGGACAGAAAGTGATGGGTCACATCACGAGGCAGCGCGGGTCGCCGTCTCCCCCTCCCGCCCCGCCAGCTGTTGAGGTAAAGCAGAGGAGGTTCAAGTGTAAGGTTGAGCTGTTGAGTTGAGAAGCACAGACGAGAAAGAGGTAGCGCGCTTCGCCGTCCTCGCCCTCCCGCTCCGCCAGCTGCAGCAGAGGGCAGGACAGTCGTGAAAAGTTGGGGAGGCTGAGCAGCGGCAGGAACACAGCAGTGGTGCACTTCACGAGGGACAGCAGCGTGCCTCGCCCTCCCGCCCTGCCGGCTGTCGAGGGCAGGGGCCACATAGGTCTGAAATTTGAGGAATCCTCACCAGGCGCTCCACGTCAAAGTCGGCATCGGCGTCCTGCTCCTTGCCCTTCCAGCTGCGCATCTTGCGGTCCTTGCTGCGCAGGCACGCGCCCTCCGGCAGGCTGCAGGTAAGCAGGCAAGACGGCTTGGTGATGTTTGCCAGCTGTCTATGGTCAGTGAGTTTTTTTGTCACAACAACAAACAATCAACTGGTGCAGTGCATCCGCATTGCATATTAGTGACTTNNAAAAAAAAAACACTGTGAAATGACTCACATGAGGTGGCGGCAGTACGCGCGGAACTGGCGGCCGTCCTGCGTCTCAACCCGGTCGTACCTGCAGGCAGTTAAAACAAGAGAAGTGCGCAAGCGGTCGGACTGCAGCAGATTGCGAGCAGTTGGATTGCAGCAGCTGGCACAGCAGGTTGGGCGGTGGAGCAATGGAGGGGTTGGGAGCAGCAGCGCTGGCCGGCAGTCCCCAAGCTTTGATTGCATTTCTGACCACGTCTTGTAACTTTGAGCCTCAACAGAACGGCACGTCCTCTAGGGGCGCTCGGCCTTCATCAGCCTGCTACACGATCAAACTCGCCAACTGAAACAATAGTGCAACACCCTAAACAAGCCCTCACCAGAACACCACGTCCTCCAGCGGGCGCTCCACCTTCATCGACCGCGCCTCCTCCTGACGCAGGCGCGCTGCGAGCGGGGATTGAACAATGGATACAAGTTGACAAGACTGGTGTCCTGCGACAAGCATCGCAGGCGGGAAGGGGCCTGTTGGCGCATGCGCGCTGCGGCCAGGGAAGCAACAGATGGGATTGGGTGCGTGTGATGAGACACGACTGCAATTCAGAGTGCTGGCCCCTGTTGCAAGCATGCAGCAGCACCTACAATGCAAGGGCCTGATCCTCACCCGAGTCAGCCGGCGCCACCGCCTCCTGCTCCTGCTGCCGCAGCACCGCCGGCAGCGCCGCCTTGCCGCCGCTGCTGCGCCCGCTGCCGCGGCTCTTGCCGCTCTTTGTGGGGGACAGCACCTGCTGCTTGCCGCGGCCGGCAGTGCTGGGGGAGAGCGTCTGCTGCTTGGCACGTCCGGTGGTGCTGGGTGCTCGTGCCGCCKCCCGCCCCGCCGCCACCCGCTGCCGCTCGGAATCTTGTGCCGCCCGCTGCTCCGCCTGCGCTGCCGCCTCCGCCGCCGCCTCCTGCCGCCGCTGCCGGCTGCTGCTGTCGGCAACCGAGTCGCTGGCAGTGGCTGTCACCGGCTGCGCCTTGCGACGGTTAGGTGCGCTGGCGCCCGCTCCGCGAGAGCTGGGGCTCCCCTGGCCGGAAGGCACCACCCGTGCCGCCGCTGCCGCCGTCTGTGCCGCCGCCGGGCTTGCACACGGCCGGGGCGCCAGGTCTCCCAGCACTCGA